>CM038792.1:38430127-38647034 GCA_021764765.1 Vicia sativa
AGAAAACAAATCAAAATTTGTATTAAATTGGGTCAAGTGCATAACTTCTATACACCTAATATTTGATACCGTATATCAATCACATATTAATATTTATGTCTCTCTTATTTTTTTATTTTATGTATTTATATAAATTTCAATAATACACTATAACATCTAAAATTTATATTAAACAGTTTTTTGACACTCAAATTTTGATGTCACGTAATTGTTTAGATAAGTGTTGCCTTCTAAGGGGATAAAGGGAAGTCATGTAGTTGTTTAGATAGAATATAGATAAGTGTTTCCTTCTAAGGTGGATAAAGGGAAGTCATATAGTTGGCATAAGTGTTTGAAATTAGTTATATATTAAGATTGTTTTATTTCGTAGGTGTATTGATTGTGTGCGATGACATGCAGACATTTTAAATCAAATAATTGATGCTATGCTTATAAAAGTATATCTAGACTAATCACTACATACATAAGATAGAATAAAAAACAACTTTTATATATAAAGAAAAGACATTTCACGTGCTTCTCAATGATTATTGAGAATTAATTAGAGACCAAATGTTTTTATATACTTGTTTGAATTCTTTTTTTCTATTTATATATAATTGATGTTACTCCATGAAATGTCATTTTTACGGTAAGAGTTTGGACTTACATTACATCCGTGTATTACTGAGATGATTATTAGTGCTCTTTAATTAATTATCAGTAATAATATCGATTTTTTTTTAATAATTAAGTTTTTCAATTTTTTTTAAAATAATCACTATTTCAAAAAAGAAAATATAGAAAAGACTATTTTTTTTTATCAGATTTACACTATATTGCCATTTTCGGTAGCGACTTCTCTTATTGGGAGTGGCAACTTGTCATAAAAATGAGAGAAGTCGTTACTGAAAGTGACGACTTTGTCCTAGAATTAAGGGTAGTCTCCACTGAGAGTGGCGACATAGTGTAAATCTGACTAGAAAAGACCATTTCAATTATTTTTTTGAAATAGTGGTTATTTTGGAAATTTTTTTGAAAAACTTGATTATTAAAAAAAAAATCAATAATATCTTATTTTTTTCGACTTAAAATAAAGAGACATGCTACATTGACACCCATTTTTTACATCATATTTACATCTATATATTATTCATCGTATTTATACGATGAATGATATTTTTTAATAAAATAATATTATTTAAAAAAAATATTTATTTTTTAAATTTATTTTATAACAAATATAAACCTCTGCTATTAACCAACTTTATAATTGTTTTAACAAAATTGCACGTCATTAATCAATTATTTTATTTATAATTCATTAATCACTTTCATTACTTTGTTAACCAATAAAATACATATTATTAATCATATTCTGACACTAAATTATAAATATTTTAATCAACTTTTACACTCTATTAAATTTTACTATTTAATATTTTTTTTACGTTTGAAGATTCATTAACTAAGTTATGATTATATCAACCAATTTTATAAATAGTATTAACCGAAGTCTAAACTGTATATATATTAAATTTCTTATGTCATAATATATATATATATATATATATATATATATATATATATATATATATATATATATATATATATTATCCAAACTTTATACTATATTAATCAAATTTTAATACTTCATTAATCAAAGTAATTTTAGAGAAAAATATATTAAAAAAATTTAAAAATCACTCTTCACATATTTGTGAACAGTATATAATAACATTTTTGTAAAATAAATTACAATAGGTTAACTTAAGAGAATGCTGAAAAGAAACACATAGAAAATTAGACTTTAATAATTTTCTTTAATCTACAATATAAGAAAATTATATGCTCTGAAATGTATCAATTTACCCTATTTAACCAATACATTGCCACATGGTTACATCTCTCATTTCTCTTTTTTTACTTCTTCATTTTTTCTCATTCTTTTGTATCTCATCTTTTTATCTTTATCAATGTTTTTCATAGTTGTCAATTTTTTTCCAGGTTTTGATCTATACAAAGATGAAATTTGTCACGTTTTGACAATTTTTTTCTTTTCAGGTTGTACATCTAAGAAATATGTGAATCATTTTGAGTTTCAAATTTTTTTTCAGGTATAAAGATCTCTACAAAGACGAAAACGACCTTTAAGTGTAAGTTGTGGGGTTTTTTTTTTGTCTTTTCAGGTTGTAGATCTAAGAAATCTGTGGATTATTTTGAGTTTCACATTTTTTTTTCTTGGTATAAACATCTATACAAAGATAAATATTAGCTTTAACGATAAGTTTTAACAATTTTTGTCTTTTCAATTTGTAAATCTAAGAAATTTGTGAATTATTTAGAATTTCAGATTTTTTTTCCAGCTATACAAATTTATACAAAGACGATAATTAACTTTAAATGCGTTTTTTGTCTCTTAAGGTTGTACATCAAAGAAATCTATAGATTTTTGGGTTTCATATTTTTTTTCAAATATAAAAATTTATACAAAGATGAAAAATTCGCTTTAAGTGTAAGTTTTAACTTTTTTTTTTTTTTTTTAATCTTTTTAGGTTTTAGATCTAAAGTATTATTTTGGGTTTCATATTTTTTTCAGATATAAATCTTTCCAAGTCAATGATCTCTAAAATCTCTGTCAAAATATTTTATAATGCATAAAGTTAAAATTTATAGTATTTTGCTTACCGTTGTTGAAAAAGAAGATAAATGAAGGACCATATCTTACGTATGAGATAGAGAAAATAAAAGTTTAGAAGAGAACTCATAGAAGAGATGGAGGAAAAAAAACAAAAAAACACCTCTCATAAAGGGTTCTTATTGAAAGGAAAAAAATAGAAGGTAATCTTTTTATTCTTTATATTTATATAGCAAGATATTAGATTGGTGTCAATAATATTTTTTTCTTTATATTTATATACAAAAATATATTATTGACCTTTAAATATTTTATCCCCTTAGTCTAATTAATTTTTTGTAAATAGTATAACATAGAAAACAAAATTAATGATGTTTTTTGTCATGTTGCTTTTTTAAGTTTTAGTGTATGTTTGGTTTCAATTTCACAAAGGATAAAAACACTTATAGAGTGCAAATTGATTCTGCAATGTTTTTAACATGTTTGGTTCCATTAAAGTAGAATTGATTATACTTAAAGTTAGTATTTGTAACTTCTACTTTCAAAATTGATTCTGAATGATTTTTACAGTAAAATTTATTATTCAACTCAATTTTACGTAAATGTATCCGAACATAAATCAATTATGTTAAACTCAATTCTATTAAAATCAATTCTACTAAACTCATTTCTTTTAGAATCAATTATATTCACCACCAATCCAAACACATACTTAGTAACTCATTGCGGAAGATGTTGATTTTCTTTCTTATATTATAGACACTATTAGGTCTTTACAAAAAAATAATTAATATAGACAATAAAAAAATATTGGTCTATCTATATTTTACAAGTATATTATCATCATATACTACTGTAGTAATATAAATTTCTTATTATAAGTATTATGAATGAATGAATGTAAAATTGTATATTTTTGTGTAATTGTTAACATATAAACATGTATCTTTTCATTTTAGGAATTTTCTGTAACATTACAGGTCCAATAGATTAAAGATTGAAAATATGAATTTCTATTGAAAATCCAAGACAGTATGTCATTGGGAAGGATAAATGACATGGAATACTGCAGGGAATTCTTAGACAAACTGCAATGTTATTTGTACACCAAATACTTACATCAAACACTGTTTACCGTATTTATACGGTGAACAGTATTTTTTAAAATAAAATAATAATATTTATAAAAAAAATAATTTATTTTTAAAATTATTTTTATAACACAAATATAAAATTTATTATTAACAAACATTATTAATTAACGAAAATACATGTTATTAACCATATATTTTATTTATAATACATTAACCAAATTTACTACTTCATTAATCAATAATTTACATAACATGAACCAAGTTCTGACATTAAAATATGTAAGATAATAATGTAAAGATTGGTTTTATATTTCATATTTTAATATCAGAACTTGGTTAATGTTATGTAAATTATTGGTTAATGAAGTAGTAAACTTGGTTAATGTATTATAAATAAAATATATGGTTAATAACATATATTTTTCTGATTAATGCAGTAATGAAGTTGGTTAATAATAAATTTTATATTTGTGCTATAAAAATAATTTTAAAAATAAATTTTTTTTTATAAATATTATTATTTTATTTTATCAAACACTATTTACCGTATAAATACGATAAACAGTATTTGGTGTAAGTATTTGGTGTATACTTTAGTGTACAGATAACATTTCTCTTAGACAAATAGTAGATTTTAAAAGATTTGATTTGTAGAAAACAAAAATAGAAGTACATCATATTTAAATAAAAATATCAATTAATTTATTGGGATATACAACGTGGCAGAGTTATTTTTATTTAATATTCAATTCAGCATTCTGGATTATATATTTTGTAATTGAGATATTTAAGATGATTTTATGCAGTTAAGAATGTCTTGATATAATGAATTTGTTTTTAAACATTATTTTATGCTTAATTTATTATTTTGAAAAAGAAATCATGTATTTAAATGTCAATTAATATCTTCACCTTCTTATCATGTTTAAATGGAAAGTTATTTTAAATATTTTCTTTTTTAGTAAATAATATAATTTAAAATATTTATGTTCGGATCATATCTTTATTTTTTAAAAATATTATATTTCAGAATAAGAAAATATAAGAAAAGGAATGAAATAAAAGGACAAAAGATTTATTTCTAATATTTAACTTTTAAATTTGAATTTGAATAAAAAATTTAAAAAATATATTCGTGGAATAGTATTATTATATGTATAAGGTGATTACAATGTCATGGTTTATTTTTTTTGTTTCCCATTTATTTTAAACTAATTTAATATTTATTTTAAATGTCAATTAATATCTTCACCATCTTACCATATTTAAATAGAAAATAATTCTTAATATTTTCTTCTTTAGTAAATAACATAATTTAAAATATTAGTTTTTGGATAATATCTTTACTTTTTTGAAATATTTTATTTTATAAAGAAGAGAAATAGAAAAAAGTAAAACATAAAAGGTAATTAAATTTATCTTGGCTTAAATGCATTTTTGGTCCCCTAGTTTCAAAATATGAAGTTTAAGGTTCCTAATTTAAAAGTCAGATTTTCGGTCTCTCAAATTTATCAGAGTTGAGATTTTTGTAGTCCTCTTCCATCTAGCTGTGAGTTTGATGACTTGACAAAAAGATTTTTAACTATGTCATACATTCTAAAATTAAATAATTTGATATTATTCTAATAACATTAAAAATTATTATTTTTTATATTAAAAAAATATGTTAAATAGAATTGCGGATGAAAACGTGCCCAAATTTAACATATTTTTTTAATATAAAAAAATAATTTTTAATATTTTTAGAATAATATTAAATTATTTAATTTTAGAATGTACGACATGGTTAAAAATCTCCTTGCCAAGTCATCAAACTCACAGTCAGATGGAGGGAGACTGCAAAAATCACAATTCTAGTAAATTTGAGGGACCAAAAATCTGACTTTTAAATTAGGGGGTCTTAAACTTCAGAATTTTAAAACTACGGAGACCAAAACTGAATTTAAGTCATTTATCTTTCCTCTTTATTTTCAATTATTGTCACATTTTTTAAGGACTAAAGGTTGAGATGTTTGAAGTTCACATCACATGAAAACATACAGAGTTTGGACCAAAAAAAATTAACTTAAGCTTATTGTATTTTAAATGAATGAATGAGAAGTATAATTTACAAGGGATTGAGGTTTTTTAACCCACCCCATGACCAAAACAAGCGTGCTATGTATTTCTGAAAATTTCACTCTAAAATGTAATTCATTCATTTTGGAATTCTTCCTATTTTATGATAACATTTATTTCGAAAATACATTTTCAGTATAAATCAGAAATGTATTTTCGGTTCCTACATTTTTGAAAATACTGAACTTAAAAAGGAAACTAAAGAATTTTCCATTAACACAGTGAGCCAAAACTCAAAAGTTAAAAAAGGAAAGGAAGAAGGATTAAGTCATACAAACTTAGAAGAAGAACTACATCAATACTACAAAAAAAAGAAGAGGAAGGACACACATAAGTGTTGATTATCATAAGAAACTTTATACGCTCCCATTGATTGAGGCTTCTTCATTCGAACACTTCTCTCTGTAACTTTGCCTTTATCTTTTCGTACCTTTATATAAACACTTCCTATATCAAATCTACCAACTAATGCTTGAGTTGCATTGTTCTTGGCAAGAAAAAGTTATTTTGTTCTATAAATAATGTTCTAAAATCTTAAACAGAGAAATAGTACCTCCATCAACAAAAGAACGGAAAAAATCATATTGTTATTCAAAGATTCCACCCTTTTCTTCGTCTGGCCACATGAAACTTGGAAAAGTTTTATTGTACTGCCTATAGGTATTGAAACATAAAGGGTATTGTTGGAACCGAAACTATATTTTCAATTTATATCGAAAGTATATTTCTAATTTCTATGTATAATTTATCAAATCTAGGTGTACAACGAAAATATACTTCTATTTTAAAGGACATTTATGGACTTTCATGTGATGCGTAAGAAAAATATGAGGTGAGTTAGTATATTGCCTAAAAAATTGAGCTTATTATTTTAGATGAATTTGTTGGAAGACACAATTGAGTTTAATAAACTTTTGTAATCAGACAATTCTATATTTTAAGTATTGTAATTTTAATATTTTGTTTTTAAATTTTTGAAAATTAGACAAATGACAAATTTATTGCAAAGCCAAATCAATTATGATACAAATTATTTATTTTTAATTTAAATGGGAACAAGCTTTTTTATCCAAATA
Organism: Vicia sativa; assembly: GCA_021764765.1. Classification (NCBI taxonomy): domain Eukaryota; kingdom Viridiplantae; phylum Streptophyta; class Magnoliopsida; order Fabales; family Fabaceae; genus Vicia; species Vicia sativa. The sequence goes on from CM038792.1 coordinate 38,437,033, forward strand.
CATTTATAAATAATATCAAAATAAAAATAATATTACATACAATAAAATATACCGTTCATCCAAAAAAATTAATATATCAAAAGGTTATATTTATGATTCATATACAACTACTTCACACATTTTCAATTTTTTTCTATATTACATTACTAGTAAATTTATTTATTTGTCTTATTACATTTGAGAAACAAATGTGCGTAACACTATAGTACTTGTGCGAACGCACAAGTAACACATCAATACCTGTGCGGATGCACATATATTTGGATTAAAATTCAGGTGAATGCACGGATAGCACATAAATATCCCTGCGAACACACGAGTTATTACTTAATTCACATTCTATAAATTTATTAGTTGATTTTTGTTATCTATATTTCATTTATAACAATTTGTATTAATCAAATTTTCCTAATTTTAACTTCTATCAATGTTTTAATTTTTTTTAAATTTGTCTCTTTTTTTTTACAATTACTATAAATTCTAATTTATTCTTTTTTCACGTGACATAAAATTTTATAATCTTAATTTAAGGTCTTATATTTTTTCTTTTAGAACTTTATTTTTAGTTTTTCAATTTTAACTAGACACAAATCAACTTTAGTTCATAAAGAATCTAAATTTTACTAATAATAAATCTTATTTTTTTTACATCAGATATATTTTTATTTCTATAAAATAAATAATTTGAAACAAATGCGCGTACAGTACCAAAAATCGTGCGAACACACGAGTTTGTTACTAATTTATTACAAAAGATGTGCATATTTGTCAGATATTTTTGTAAGCACCAAAATTCTATAACAAAAAATGGCATTGGCAAGGTTATTGAGTTACCTTTTGGACAAATAAAAAACAAAGTAGTGTGCATGGGATAACTCAATTGTAGTTGAGTTAAGAGGTGTAGACTATTGGTTCAAAGTTCAACTCCTGGCTGTGATATTTATTTGTATTTCTTTTAAAATGTCAACAAAAAGTTGTTGATATTTATAATCAATAACTTAGAAAAAACTAATGGATGATGTAAATCATAAATTTATTTGAAGGGATTGTCGTTCGCTCGATTTAATCAATTTTCTCTTTCTGAGATGGTGTTTGTTGATATTTATAATCAACAACTTCTTAGAAAAAACTAATGCATGATGTAAATCATAAATTTATTTGAAGGGATTGTCGTTCGCTCGATTTAATCAATTTTCTCTTTCTGAGATGGTTTATTGAGATCAGAGCTGAATTTGAATCCGAGCAAGCTGGACTATCGCACAAGGCCTCCAAAAACCGGGGTCTCAGTTTTTAATTTATAGGGCTTGAAAATTATTAACATAAAATTAATATATACATGTGTTGTTTTTAAACAACAAGTAATTGCAGTAGCGCAACAGAAAAATTTCTTCTATGTGAAGTGTGCATCCTAGGTTTAATTCTTGCCGGAGATTATTTGTTTCAATTTTCCACCAATTAAGCAAATGTTGTTCAATGAAAGATGTCTTCTTTGCCTATTAGAACTTGTTTTTGACAGAATTTGTATGGTTTTTGACAGAATTTTATATGATATTTGACATAAATTTGTTTTCAATTAGCACATACTTATAATTTTCTCCTTGTTAATTTTACTGATGAGTCAATCTAATATATGCCTTTGGTAAAATACCGTACTATCCGTATAAAAGGTCTCCAATTAATCCAATTTTAAAATTAAAACAGGACCTCCAAATTATTTGAGATGACTCTAATTGAGATAATTTTCATTGAGTCTTAGAAAAAAGTTATCTATAATTCGATCGACACAGGAAAAACATAAAAAGAATGCAAAAGAAAATAGATGGACGTGAACTCGAGTCTCCTGATTAAAGTCTGAGTTGCCTGACTAGAGTTCGAGTAGTCCAACCCAAATCCATTACAATAAATCATTCTAAAATGTGGCACATGAGATGTCCATGAAAGGTTCAATTGAACCAAAGCTTCAAAGAAAAAAAACTGCTCCTCTATTTTAACTAGGGAGAAACATGTCTCTTATTCCCATATATCTTTTGGGACGTTGAGGGAAGATGATTTCTTTCGTTAATTCGATCCATAAATCGTGTCCATAAATATCCAACCTTAAAAATTGAGCGAGAATTCATTACATACTCAACAAATTTAAAATTTAAATGAGTTTAATTCTTTTTATTGTATTTTTAAAAAGTACACACGTCTTAAACATTAAAAAATTACATCTTCCATACAAAATAATTTGTCGATTAAATCTCTTCATTCTTGTGATATTTAATCATTTAAATAAAGAAATACTTTTATTAATTTATAAACAAAAAACAAATTTTATTAGTTTTACAAAAAAAAATTAAGTGATTAATACTTATGTTTTAAAAATTAAATACCTATAATGTGTTTCACAATTCCAAATTTTTCAATAACTAAAGGACTATTTTGTTAAATCTACCATCTAACATATCTACTATCTAACATATATTAAAAAATTGTTCAAAATATCTAAATTATTAATTTTTTAAAAATATTTTACATTACACTTTGGACATTTTAGTAACTAACAAAATAATCTTTAACTTTTTCACTTTTCTCATTTCATGCACTAATTGTCAACTTTTCATTGGTCCAAATTAAAAAACATTTTTTCCTCATCTTACACTACTTTCTCTTTTATCTCTCTTCTCTTTTCATTTTATATAATTATGTAATACATTTGAATTTTAATATAATTGATTCTTTTACAATTAATTATCTCATTTTAAACTTACATTTTAAAACGTATTTTATCTTTTCTATTGGTTTATTATCACTAAAATACTAATTAATATATTATTTAACTTTAATAAAATTAAAAATATATTTTATAAAATTGAATAATAATGCATATCATTCACACAATTAACTTTTTATCTTACGAGTCTATATCAAATTATTACTATTATTTTCAAATGTTAATTTTTCTTTCTCCATGTCACAAGTTTTTTTATAAAATTACTGACAGTGAGTTTATTTTAACATTACGTAATTCAATTTAAATTTACACGTGTATGTAAATATATCATTTTTCAAATTTACCATCATATTTTGTATAATTATATCATTTTTTATAATATTTTAATTTCATAATTTTTTATTATAATTTTTTAATAAATATGAAAAATTTATATACATACATAACAAAATTATTTAATCAGTATTAAAATTAATTCACAAATTCATCCGACTAGTTGTTTTAGTATTTCCATTTACTAGAAGAATTTTAAAGCACACTTATAATAATTTCAAAGAAACTGTGAGTGTGTTTCTGTCGGAGGCAATGCATTGAATTGAGGCATTGAAGTGCGTGATTAAAGTATACAGAATTTGGTTCGAAAACAACATTGATGAATATCCAATACTCCAATAGTATGCTTCCATTTGTTGTACTTTTGGTCCATCAACCAAATTTCCATACCCTCCATTCCACACATGTCACTCGATTAGCACAGTGGGACCCGCCGACTCTTTTTGTGGGGGCAATCATGTTCCTTTTACTAAGCCTAAGTAGATATTTTCCCATCAAAAAACAAAAGTTGTAGTAGATATTTCTTCTTACCGACGAATTTTTTTGGATGGTTACTACTACCACAATGATTTCAAATACTTTTTGGTCTGGATCTCGCAAACTTGTGCTCTCACGGGCACAACATGTGCTCTTAGAACACAAATTAAATATATTATAATTAAAAAAATTAAATATAACGTAATTTAATAAATTTAATTTTAAAATTTAAAATATTAAAGGTATGTATTTCTAAAAAATATTTTTATAAATAAATTTTTAACATGTGTCTTTGTTTTTTTTTCTTTTAATTTTTGAAAAAAGAATTAGAGTGGAGAAGATAACATAATATAGAGCGTACAACTAAAATTTTATTTTGTAATGTTATCAAATTTAATGAAAAGTTATAATTTAATTTTTCAATTTTTTATAGATATTTTGGTATAATTTCTTTGTTTCAAATGTTAATATTTATGTTATATTCTTTATATTTTTATTGTAGGTTTGTGTTTGAGTGGAACAATCCAACCCAACGAATATGAATATGAATATTATTTTATCATTAGAATAACTTAGTTTAAGTTCAAATAGTGATTTCGAGTACGAATTTAAATAATATTAAACTCGCACCGACATTGCACACATTGTCGTCCCTGGTTTTACCACCTAGTTATAATATAATATGGTGTACATAAATATAAATTCTCCTTTAAGAGTTGAGTGATAAAATTTTGCAGCATTCTTATTTCACCATAAATGAAGAATGTTTTTAGCCATTAAAAAGTCTTACTCGTTAGATATAGCCCCAATTAAGGGGTAATAGCAATGGTACCTAACTAATAAAAGAAAATGGTACACCTAAATGAAACAAAAATTTCCCCACCAATTTTTAAGCGCTAAGCACACTATTTTATTTTTGAGTAAGGTCCCCTATATTTAAGTAAAGGGATTTTTTTCTTAATTATTCTTTAAAAATCTTAAACATATTTATTATAATTTTAATAACTTTTTATTAATGTAATTTATTTTAGAAAATGAGATGTTACAAAATGGATCCGAAAAATATAAAATAAAACATTAAATTTTTTATTATTTTAATTTTTTTAAATTCATTTATAATTGATGGTTGAATATTACTAGCTTAGAAGTATAACTTAGTATTTTAGATGAATTGCATATAAAAAGTTATTTGAATTGTAAGCATATTTTAGATCGGAATAAAATAAAATCGCAAAAGTACTGCTTAAAAAATAATATTTTGAGTGTCATTGTTTTTAGGATTGAAATCAGATTTTCAAAAATGTGATGGTATAAATGCAATAATTCTATGTTTGTTTCAAGTTTTTAAATATTATTTTCGGATACATTTTATTCTAAGGAATGTTGTTTACGCATAACTTTTCTCATAATTATTTTTATGGTTGAAGGGTGAGAATCCAATATTTCTATAAGAGTAAATTTAACTATATATAATTTTCCACTATTACTCACAAATTATAATTATTTTTATTTTTTAAATTAAATAAATTAGTAAATATTTCAAAAATTTTTAATTTTTGTCCAAACACACAAGTGGAAATATTATTCCTAAGAATAATAATTTAAAGAATATGATTCCAAAAAAACACAATTTCATAACTTGAAACAAACACACCCTTTAATATAGACATTTTTTATTTTCTGTAAAAAAAAAAAGAATTTTGCAATAAAGCTTCTTATCTGATGATTATGTTGTTTTAAATCTTTTGAAGATTTAATTGGACAAATATACTTATTTAATGTGTTTATTAGATTTTTTATAATAATATTATATTATTATATAAATATAATTTAATAACTAATAAATTATTTATTTAATATTTAAAATTCATTTGAAATAAAAAATATATAAATATTTATTTATGAAAAAAAATAATATATATTAATAGCGTAAAATTTACACAATCAACCAATCACAATCATATTAAGTGTTAAATCATACTATTGTTTTTAAATAAATTATATGATACTGTTAAATAATGAATTTTCAATAAACGACAGTTTAAAATTATTTTACATTTTTAATAAATTATTTTTTAATTTTTTATCTATAAATAGTAATAGATAAATAAATATTTTTTTTATATTAATACATAAATATATAAGTATTTACTTATTATATAAATAATAATTATACAATATTAATTAAAATTATTAGTTTAAAATATATAAAACTTTTAAATTTAAAAAGTTTGAATCAATAAAATATATTTCAATATTAAAAATATATTTAATGAATATATCTTATAATATTTCAAAATTATTAAACGATAATATTATTTAACAATTTAACAATTTTTTATAATGAGAATAATAATAAAGAAAAAAAAATAAAAGAAGAAAAAGTGAGGTCTACGAAAGTGTTCCCTTTTGCACCTTGTAAGGCTTTGACAAGATGGACGCAAACAGAAATCTCACCCTATTATTACAAGTACAACCCCTTCTTCTCCCTCTCTCTTCACTTTCTTCCTCCATTCTCTCCAATTTTCAATTCTTCCACTTCTTCACCTCCTCTCACTATTTCTGGTATTTCTTTTCTCTCTCGCTTTTTTCTTTTTTAATTAAAAAATAATTCTTTTTGCCTTCAAACGGTTAAAGTTCGACTCTTTTTCTCGTTTCATCTTATGGGCAACTTTGTAACATGATTTTCTTTTGAAAAAAATGTGTTTTTTAATTCATTTACTATTCCTTTTCTGTTCTGTGTTTTGGACAGTTGTAAAAAGGTGTTTAATAATTAATTAATTCAACTTTTTTGTTGTTGTTGAATTTCTGGGTTTTGTATTATCAGTTGCTCTTATCTTGTTAGTTGATTTTATCAGGTTTTTGTTTTTGATTGTTGTTTGTTCATGATGATGCTGCTGCAGAGCATAATTTGATGATATCAATGAAGGGTTTTTTGTTTTTGTCTGTTAATGATGAAGTTGAATTGGTCTAATAAAAGATGCTGGTAAACAAAAAATTGAGGTTGAATATATCAAAAAAAAAAAAGAGTTTTTTTTTTCCTGTTTGGATGAAATTGAATTGGTCAATAGTTTAATCCTGATATTGGTTTGATTTGGAAATTCTAAGCTGTTTTCTCATAGGTAATGGATTACTTTTTTTTTTTGAAAATTTTGAAAAGAGATTTTGTTTTTTCCTCTGTTTTTCTGTCTGAGGCATTCTGACAAACATGTTATGTGCATGTTATTGTTGTTGTGAAATGTCCAGAGGGTTATCTTAGCTTTTTTATTTCCTTCCAGTCTCTCATGATTTTTTTCTTCTGAGGTTGTTTGGATATCTCATTCATGTGGACGTTTTCTCTCACCAGCTTTGTGGTGGTTGATTTTTTTTGGTGAATTGGCAGGCTTCTGTTTTGTTTTGCTTTACAGAGATTTTATGGTCATTAGTATCTGAACTTTTGGTATTGTTTTTCACTTTTCATTGTTTACTCTATGCCTTTTCTTTCACACTTGACCAATATAACTTTTGGAAAGAAAAGAAAAACTTTACTTTTTACCCTTCACTGAGTTATAAGAGAAAAGAAAGAAAGAAAACTTACTTGGTTTGTTATTTGCTTGCAGCATATCACTCAAGATCCTCCTTAGAGCGGGAGTGGACCTTGATGTGATAATTGATATTGGGGTAAAAAACCGTGTTGATTTCGCAAATGCTAAATTTTTCTAGGGCCAGAAGTCAGCCAAGGGCAGCCAGATCCATGTCATTAGGAGGTAAAGTTGTTTTCCCAACCAGTATTCGTATGCATCTCGACGTGGTTAAAACATTAATCGATTTCGTAGTAAGAATTGAAATGCTGTGTTTTCTAACCCGTATATTTGTATGCTAGTACATTGCATAATGTATCGTTTAAGATATAATTGTTATTTATGTTTCTGTATTTTAGGTATGGATTATGTGGATCCAAAACGGAAAGGGAATTTTATCGGGAAGGTTTGTCTTGTTGCAGCATTAACCACATTGTGCATTTTGGTGATCAAGAAATCTCCGTCCTTCACATCTCCCAGTCCGGTAATCCATCAAATCGACATAAGTGAATACCATGCATGGTCAACCATGAGTTCTTACAGCTATTTTATCATTTTATTCAATTTATTGATCGAAATTCTACTCCTTTTGGTACAGTTTTCTATTCATGAACCTGGGGTCACCCATGTTTTAGTGACAGGAGGTGCAGGCTATATCGGTTCACATGCTACCTTACGTCTCCTTACGGATTCTTATCGAGTCACCATTGTGGTATGTCTTTTAATAATATCGGAAACTTCTCGGATAAAGTCAAATGTGAGTGCAATGATCAATCTGCGCTAAATTTTTTCTCTTTCAGGATAATCTGTCACGTGGAAATTTGGGTGCCGTCAGGGTTCTTCAAAGCTTATTTCCAGAACCCGGAAGGCTTCAGTTTATACACGCTGACTTGGGAGACGCGAAATCTGTATCCTTGTTACATAAAATTGTTTAGTGTTGAAATTTTACTTCGATTGAAATTAGTGATTTTCCCAGAAGAGTTGTCTACTTGACTGGTTATTAGGTTGATAAAATATTTTCAGAGAATAAGTTTGATGCTGTGATGCACTTTGCAGCTGTTGCATATGTCGGAGAAAGCACACTTTACCCTCTTAAGTGAGTACTTGTAGTTTTCATTTTTGAATATTAAATCCATTTGATAAAGATGTATTTTCTAGTCTTAACCCTCTGTTTTCCAAGGGAATGGACCCTTGGTAATCCGGAGTTCCGACGAGAGGCAAGTAAAGCCTGGTCAAGGATTGTTCTTTGCAAATAAATCTGAACTCGGATTTTCCCAAATTGAAAAAGTTTCAATTGTGTGCTAAAAAAAATCAAATTTAATCCATTTCAGTTCTACTTTATTTATATTCTAACATGTTTGCAGGTATTATCACAATATTACATCAAATACCTTGTTGGTGCTGGAGGCTATGGCTAAATATAATGTGAAGACATTCATATATTCAAGTACATGTGCAACATATGGAGAACCTGACAAGATGCCCATTACAGAAGTAACAGAACAGGTGCGAAAATCCCAGTGTGGTTTGAGTTATCGGGTTTAGTAGAGAACTCTTTGTTTTTCGTTGCATCTTGCGATGACTTTAATTAACATCATGGTGTAGTGTTTAATTAAATTTATACTTGAATTTCAGAAACCGATCAATCCATATGGAAAAGCCAAGAAGATGGCAGAAGATATCATCCTTGATTTTTCTAAAAATTCTAAGATGGCAGTAATGATTCTAAGGTTTGTTTTTTAAACTAACACTTAGTTTTGTATAGTTTTTTTGAATTCTTTATCGATACGCCGTCTGTTTAAAGATTCTGAACATATCTTACATATAAAGGAACCTTGCAAGATGTGCCATAATTCTAGTCAAACACATTATGATTTTTGTTTTTCTTTTCTTTGTAGTCTTGGCGAATAGATCTAAACATAAAAAAAGAAGAAGTTAATTTGAACTTTATTTAGTTAGAATAATTATGGTTGTAATTATTGACAACTTTCTATGGGATACACCCAGATACTTCAATGTAATTGGATCAGACCCTGAAGGGAGATTAGGCGAGGCACCTAGACCCGAACTTCGGGAACATGGTCGAATTTCAGGTGCATGCTTTGATGCAGCTCGCGGCATCACACCTGGCTTGAAGGTATGTTAATATTGTCCTTATTACTTTAGTTTTTGTATTCTCGCTAGACTTTTATGCTATGATATAAAATGAACCTGCACTTATTGTATCGTTTGCCACCTTGCAGGTTACAGGAACAGATTATAAAACACCTGACGGAACATGCATTCGAGACTACATTGATGTAACCGATCTTGTTGATGCTCACGTCAAAGCTCTTCAAAGGGCAACACCGAGTAAAGTTGGGATCTACAATGTTGGCACTGGAAAAGGCAGATCAGTTAAGGAGTTTGTGAGTGCCTGTAAAAAGGCTACAGGTGTTGACATCAAAGTAGACTTCCTTCCACGACGGCCCGGCGATTATGCCGAGGTGTACAGCGACCCAACTAAGATAAGGCTCGAACTGAATTGGACGGCACAACACACTGACCTTGAAAAGAGCATACAGGTTGCATGGCAATGGCAGAAATCTCGCCCTAACGGTTACGGAAGTGCTTAGAGGTATACAAGGCATCCATAGCAGCTGCCATTATATTGCTCTCATACATGGGATGATGAATTTTTGTTCTTAGGGAGTTGGTAGTTCATTCATTATACTTATTTGTATTCAACATATAATAATGATTCAATAATATAATGTGCAGGCTCTGATATAATATACCTTTCCTTTCTGTCTTATTGATTCTTCCATGAAAAATAAATATGATTATGAAGCATTTCTCTCCTTTGTGAGATGAGCTGGTTGTTAAATTTGCCATGTTGCTTAGTTTTGTTTTAGTTGGACTCATAATTGATCCTAAAGCAACTCAAACTTTGTTCTAGATTGAACATGCAAAACTATTTTTTAATACTAAAAAACTTTTTCTCCATGTTACTTAACTAAAGTACTACATTGCTTTATTTTAAGCAACCAACCATAAAAAAGAACAACTCGATCACAAATTGATTTATCAGACAATATTTGAATGTTGGGTTATATTGTCAGCTTTACAAAATTTTAAAAACTCTTCCTTTTGACAAAAGTGTTCATAACTTCTATAATTTGAATTGCGTTTTTGAAGTATTTAAATTTTAGAATTCAAAATGGTCGAATTTATATGTAAACACAGCGAGACCATGTTACTTGTAAATAATTTAGTGAATTTCTTAATTCACCTCATAGGGGTGGAGCGCACCACGCGAAAACCTCAAAATGCCCCTCTTAAAATTGGAAGTTTATTTCCGGTAAGCACTCCAATTTGTTCAACCCAGCCAAAATATGGTGACACCCATGAATCAGTTAAAAACAGTACCAAAGATTAACTTCTGGTATGGTACCGAAAGTATAACTCCGACCACAGGAGCGGGAACATTGAATTACATGTCACCTGAATATTTTGTATGTTATCGAAAGTTTATTTTCGATTTGGTCACGAATGCTGATTGCTATAAGCAGCGACCATGGTGATCACCATCATTCTTCACTTTCTCCTTCATCCCTCTCCAAAACCCTCTCCATTCCATTTTGCACTCAAAATCCATACTTTTTTGGTCCATCATATCAGAAAAAGCTCAACAAAGAAGAATTTCAGGTAAACATTATCCCTTTTATCCCCCATTCTCTGCATTAAACCTTAACTTGTTGCAGAAAATAAGGTTACGTGCAAACCGGAGGTTTATTTCTGGTTAGTAGTTGAACTTCACCGGAAGTTTACTTTCGGTTTTGTCTCTGTTTTAAAATTTTGGAGCAGTCTCCACTGTTTTTGTCTCTATGTTGTGTATTTATGAATTTTATTATGTTACATAGGTATGGTGTACTCCTATAACATTCCTAATCCCAATGACACTGAAGTTGTATCGCGGTCGTTGTTCCGCCCCGCGTAATTAAGTCGGTCGATGTTCGTGAATATTTTGACAATGTTCAAGAATCTGATGTCCGAGACGATATGTTGTAGTGGATTCGTTTAGCGGCAACGATGTTAGGATTTTGTATCGTAATAGCAAGGTCCGATTTTGGCATTGATAGAAAAAATGCCTTGGTTATTTTGACTTGCGAAAGGAGCGAAAAATATGTGGCTCACATTCAAAAATTGAAACGCGAGGAAACCGACACAAGAAAATGTGAGTGTCCGTTTCGATTGCATGGTTATCTCATGGCCAACAATAAGTAGAAGTTTAATGTGATTAGCGGAAAACACAATCATGATTTAACTCCAAAGTTGATCGGTCATCCAATAGCATGTCAGCTACTTTTGGATGATAAAACCTGTGTTTCCGACATGACTCTGAATTTGGTACCTCCCAAAAATATTCTTGCAACATTGAAGCGCAAAAGACCACAGAGCACCTCTAATATCAAACAAGTGTACAACAAGCGCTAACAAACGAAGTTGGCCATTCAGGAAGATCGAATCGAAATGCAACACCTTTTGAAAATTCTTGATGACAATAATTATGTTTGTAGGCACCGAAGGGGTGATGATGGGGAAAATGTTAGAGACATTTACTAGAGTCATCCCGATTCCATTAAATTGTTCAACACGTTTCCTACCGTGCTCGTAATGGTTTCAACGTACAAAACCAACAAGTACAGGCTTCCATTGTTGGAAATTGTTGGTGTTATATCGACTAACAAGACGTACACAATTGGTTTTGCATTTCTCGAATGCGAAAAAGAAGATAACTTTCAGTGGACGTTAGAGGTGTGTCGGTCCATGTTGAAGGACCAAGAGGATATGCCAAAGGTAATTGTCACTGACCGTGGTACGACTTTAATGAATATCGTTGCAACCGTATTTCTGACTTCTTCCGCATTACTTTGTAGGTACCACATTAAAAAATATGTGAGAAGTCGGGTTAAACCTGTTGTGGGGTCGAAACAAGTAGTGGGTGAAGATGGAAAGTTGGTAAAGTCCGGTGTTATTGTGGAAAAAATCATAGCTGCATGGAATGCTATTGTTAATGCATATACAAAAGAGATGTATAATGATGTTGCTTTACAATTTTGAGCTGTTTGTGAGAAATATCTGAATCTGTTGAAATATGTGGAGAGCATAATAATTGATCAGGTGAAGGAGAAATTTGTTTGTGCATGGACTAATCAGGTTATGCACCTCGGACATACAACATCAAACCAAGTTGAATCTGCATATGCTTGTCTCAAGAATTGGTTGGAAAATAGGAAAGGCGATTTGATTACAAGTTGGGAAGCTGTGAACCATATGATCATGAACCAGCATAATGATATTTGGTCGCACTATCACGGTGTTGGAACACAGGTTCAAGGAGAATATGATATATTCTCAATTGGTCTGTAACATATCTCAGGCGGCGCTTAATTATATTTTCCATGAGTCCACAAGAGCTTCAACTTTGGGTGATGACGCCTCAAAGTGTGGGTGCACTATTGTGATAACATATGGTCTTTCATGTGCTTGTGTGATAGCCAAGAAGCTGAGTGGTAATTTCTCGATAGTATGAAGGGGGTTTCTACTCATTGGAAGAAACTTAGTTTTGAGGATGATAGGAAAATGAAAAGTGATAAATCAAATATCTTTATCCTTACCGAATGGGAAGCAATGCAAGCGAGATTTTTGAAAGTCGATGACGCCACAAAGCTCCAAATTAAAGAAGAGTTGAGAAAATTGTGTTCCTGAAGACCACAAATTTGAAACCACCCTCCCAACCGGTAAAAACAAAAGGTGCACCGAAAAAGTTGAAACCTACACCGGCCGACAATTCTACCACGAGAAATCCTTCGTATTATGAACATGTTGACAAGGTATTTCCCGACTCACCTACACCGAAATCTCAGAAATATACTTCCAAAGGTGCCTGTATTAGCAAACCACCGTCTACACTGCCTCCATAAAAAATACCTTTCATCGATCACATGTCGGTTTTCATTCACAAAATACGTTGAAAGGACCGTGAATGTGGCCGGTGACGGTAATTGTGGTTTTCGAGCTATATCTTGTTTGCTAGGTAGCCGTGAAGATTATTATAATACTGTGTGAGATACTCTGACCACAAAGTTGACGGAACACACAGAGTTGTACACTCGTGTGTTCGGGAGTAAGGAAAATGAATGCGGTTCTCTGAAATGGGTAATTTCATAGCAAGTGCGTATGAGAGGGTGTGTATTAATCTTATCCGGTACGGTTTTTCGGAGACTTATTTTCCTCTGCCCATTGCTCCTACACCAAATCCCATTGATCGTATCATTTGTGTTGGGTGGATTTCAAATCCACAGCATTATGTTCAAGTCTACTTGAAACCGGGATGTCCGATACCACCGGCATCACCAAAGTGGGCGCTCCATTACATAGAAGCATCGGAGACATGGTCAGACATTTTCATGGAAAGGATGCAAGAATACAACAAGTTGAGGAAAATAGATTTATATATAAATAAATAGGGAAAATTCGAAAGGGGTGACACCGATGGGTTTATCTGACGATACTTTTTTCGGCTCTTTCAAGTAGTATATGTAGCATTGTAAGGTTAACTTCATTTTGATAATGTATAATGATGTGGAAATATACTCTTTTTTGTAATTTGAACATTTGAAGAAAAATTGGATATATGACATTTTGTGTTTTACTCACTGTCTTATGTTCTGGTTCGTTTCTGATTTTTCAGTGCCAGGCCATTTACCGGAAGTTTATTTCCGGTTTTGGTCTTAAGTAGGAAATCAGAAGTTAAATTCCGCTATTTTCACTGACACAAAGATATGATTTCTATGGTCCATGCTTACATCCTTTTACTATAAAAATACCACTCCTTTTATATTTTGCCATACAATAACAACAAAAAATCCGAAAATGGACATCAAATTGAACATCGAATGGGTTGCTGAAATTGTCCATTTTCCTGGCGACGAACCGTCTTGCGAATTCAAGATCACGGTGTACACCCCAATTGATGAGGTTCGAGAAACTTTGCAGGAACTTGTTCCTTAAGGCGACGGTCGAAAGGTATAGAAGATCGAGTACTGCTCGCCATCAATCGACAATGAAGAGAATTTGCAGTTCGTGAACCATGAACTGAAGAACGACGACGGTTTACGGACTATGTGGTCGACTTATTGAAGTTTTTAGGAGAAAGTTCCACTCGAGCTAGATGCGACTTTATCAAGAACCGTCGATGACATTATGAGGATGCTGCAACGTCCACCAGGATATTGATTTGTAATGTTTAATTTATGTTTAACTTTTGATTTGTATTTGTTAAGTTTATGTATTTCTTTGTTAGAAAATAAAATGAATTTTTCTGAATTTCTGTTATGAACGAAACCGAAAATATAGTTACGGTTAGGGTCCGAAATTTAAGTTCTGATGTATGGCAAAATACATCAGATGATGGTGCACTCAGGGGCGGATCCAGACATTATATATTAGTGTGGCTAAACATGAAAGAAATTACGAACTATATCATATTAAAAATAGATAATAATATATTGTTAGTGTAATACATTACAGTGAAAGTCTTCGATCATTCATTTCTTAAAAATGAGCTAAAATAATCCAAAATAATAGCGAGAGCTGCCACAAATAGTAAATAAAAAAATATTATTATTAAAATTTATAGAAGTCATTATAATATTTGATTATATTCTATTATGTTTCATTTTAAAAACTAACATCTATAAGTAAGAATAAGATTTAAAAATTTGTTTCTTTTAAACAACACTAATAAAAATAATGAACAATTTTTCAATGTTAAATAATATTTAAATGATCAATTCTCATTAATTTTATTATGTTTAATCATAAAAATCAAATCTAAGAGCTTAACACGGTATTAAAAAATATAGAGATTTCTTAACTTTTTAAAATGTATCGTGTTAATATTTTTAATCTAATTAGTGATAAATTTAACGATTAATTTTAACAAAAAAAAATCATTAATTTGATGCAAAAGATTAGCATAAGAAGTTTTGATGAAAAAAATGATCAATGCATTTTATTTTTAAATTGAGAGACCAAAATAAACTATAGGTTATCTAACACTCAAAAAAATTAAAATTAAAATTTAATATATTAAAAGAAATAGGAAAGAAAATATTGATTATTTTCTAAAGTATGAGAATGTATTGTAAAATTTAAAAAATTCATAACAAAATTTAACTTAATTTATTTACCTTTAATTTATTATTTAATTTTATTAACTATATTAATTTATCTAACTTTTAATTTAAATTATTTTTATTTAAAAAAACTTTGTTATTCCTAACACCTTTGAAACTTTGGACATATTTCTTCTTACCTTTTAACCTCCACGCCCAATATAATGACTCAGTATTAGAGAACTACATGAGAGAACTCCCTATATAACACAAACAGGAGAACTACCTCATAATGACTCAGTATGAGTAAACTATCTTTTCATCGTGTGTCAAACATATAAAACATGTCATCTGTCTATTGAAGCATATGAAAAAATTGAAAAATCTGGTGTGGCTATAGCCACACCCTGCCTATGAATAGGTCCGCCCATGGGTGCACTCCAAAAATATATGTTCGGTTTTGAAGAACCTTTTATGAATTTTGCAGGAGTAGTTAAAAAGGACATGGAGTAGAATAAAAAATTCACATAATTTACTTATAACAAATGAACTCGATAGATTAAGCTAGAATTCAAGTTAGATCTTATTGAATTTTTAAATAATTGATTTATTGGTCTAAATTTTTCTTAA
Organism: Vicia sativa; assembly: GCA_021764765.1. Lineage (NCBI taxonomy): Eukaryota > Viridiplantae > Streptophyta > Magnoliopsida > Fabales > Fabaceae > Vicia > Vicia sativa. The sequence goes on from CM038792.1 coordinate 38,452,911, forward strand.
CTTTTGAAATACTTACAATCACCCCGTGCTTTGATCAATCACATGAATTATATGATAAAAGAGATAAAATACAGCAAAGAAGACTATGCAATTGGAAAAGGTAATCTATATTGAAATAATTTCTTAGTTTGAGAGAAGATATACTCCACAAAGGAAAACAAGCCAAGTCAAACACACCGACGTCGAGTGAGTTCAAAGTTAGCACCATATGATTTCTAAGGTTGGGTTTTTAGTCGCCCACCGATCACACTACTCACCTAGGGATGGCAACGGGGCGGGTCGGGGGCGGGTTTAAGCACACCCAGACCCGCACCCGCCTCCCAGACCCAGACCCGCACCCGCACCCGCACCCGTTCGGGTTTAAAATTTGTTCACCCGCACCCGCCCCCAACAAGAAACGGGTTTACCCGCACCCGCCCCGCACCCGTCCGAATAAAATTTTTATTTTATTTTTAAATTTATATTTTTTTTCAATAAAGTTAAAAATAAATAATTAAACTAAATACTTAATTATTTTAAAAGTATTTTTCAAGTTTGATAGTTTTATTTAAATTTTATTTTCAAAAAAATAAATAATAATTCTAATAAACATAATATTATAATATTAAAAAGTATAAAAAAGTGTAAATAAGTAATAAAACTATTAAAAACAAATAAAATAAAATAAATTTAGTTGGCGATGGCGGTATTACCATCACCCGCACCGCACCAGAATAAAAATGACCCGCCTTAAACCGGTTTTCCCATAATTTGCATGGTTTTTGCCATGCCTATACTCACCCGTATTAGGTTTTAGTTCGTACCTCACTCATTTATGAAATGCGGGGATGTAAACTATTGAATTTATGAAGTGTGGGGATGTAAACTATTGAATTAAAGTTGAGTGGCTGAAATGAATGAGAGTTTCGGGATTTATGTGACACTACCATTTAAGCTCATGAGAAAATTTTATAAAACAACACTGAGACCTTCAATGCTGCACGATTAAGCATTAACACGATAATAGTAAGTGTATAATAGATAGAGATGTTGTGTTAGATGTGTGGTTATAATTGACGAGATACGATTAGAAATGATAATATTAGAAATTTAAAGTGTTTGAGAACAGTTATAGTAATAAAAATTTGTTGAAAATAGACTTAAGTCACTTGGATATGTAGAGAGAAGATTATATTCAACTAAAAACTTGAGATTAACGAATTGGATAGAAACTTAGTCTTTGATAGAATATTATGGTGAAACTTGATCCATGTTATTGTACTTTTTTTCTTCAATTTTCTTATTATTTAGTGTTTACTTTATATATATATATATATATATATATATATATATATATATATATATATATATATATATATATATATATATATATATAAATCCAAATCACAAAAAAATGATGAACAAGTGCGAAAATGTAGTTTCATTATTATTAACAACCCAAATAGGAATATTTATAAATCAATACACAACTATACAATTAACTAACTAACTAACAGCAAAAAGAAATTTTTTGAGCATGTAACATATTGCATAAAGCTGTAACCGGTTACACGAAGTAGCTATTTGATTCTGCCAAAGGAGGTAACCGATTACACAAAGCCTGTAAATGATTACAAGTTGCTTCTGTTTGTTTCTTTTTCTATTGATCGGAGTGGTAACCAAACATGTAACTGGGTCCACCCTAATTGAATTACTTTTTTTCTTCAATAGACCACCTTAGTTCAAGTTTTTCAAGTCTTCAATACTCATGGTCTCTTCAACCTCTTGAACACTTCAATTGTGACGACTTTAGTTAGCAAATTGACCACTTGATCTTCACTTTTGCAATATCCAAATTCAATTTTCCTTCATTCACAAGATCTCTCAAGTAGTAAAATCTCATATTTATAAGCTTGCTTCTCTCATGTTCAATGGAATTCTTGGAAACATTTCAAGTAGTAAAATCTCATATTTATAAGCTTGCTTCTCCCATGTTCAATAGAATTCTTGGAAACGTTTATAACAAAAATGATGTCTATCATTCTGCACAATTATTTCATCAAATTCATCAACCATACAACTTGGCACATACACATGCACACTGTAATGTACCCAACCTCACAAGAAGAGAGGGCCACAACCGGTTCCTTCTTAGAACACCAAGAGATTGGTGTTTCTCCATATGCATCTTTGAGTTGGTATAACCGAGCAATATGCAGGTTCTACCTTTATCCATTGTGGGAAATAAAATTCCATAGCCAATTGATCCTTTGAAGTATTTCAAAATTCTCTTAAGTGCTAGCAAGTGTGATGCCTTTGGATTCCTCAAAAATCAACTCATTATTCACACGCTATATGTCAAATCTAATATCGTATTACACAAGTATTGCAATTTTCCAATTAGACTTTGTATTACGTTGGATTACTATCCCGCTCATCGTCATTCATTGACAATTGCAACCGTATTTTTGAATAAAAATTATAAAATGAAAAAGTGATACCAAAATAATACCTGCCCATCCCAGACATAGCGAGCAGCATGATCCTGATAATAAATCAGGAGGGATATGTCATATGGCCATCCTAGATAGCCTTGTTCCCCCTCCGCAAGTTCCTCAACATCATCGCACGGTACCTCAAAATTTTCGGCATCCGCCACCTCGACATCCGTAGGGACCTAAACATCATCGGCCTTCTTCGACTCGTCAGGTACCTACTTATGTGCACCAGAGGTAGACGACTTATGCAGACGAATCCTCCGTAACGATGCAGAACGGGAAGCTATTTCCAACTACTCCCTTTGTACCCGACCCCGTCCACGGGGCCAGTTAACCTGTTGTTCCTATCGCTCTCGATGAGCCGAGGCAGTCTGGCTTGACCTGCCTTGTCTCAAACACGTCATCTGACTGGGTTGTCTGCCATTTTCCTGAAATAAATCATTATAATTGTTAGGATTTAAATTTAAAATAATTCAGGCAAACATTTGCAAGTGCACTTACGAATTCATCCCTCCAGGGTGAATTCGCAAGTGCACTTACGTAGTCCCTCCTGGTCACTTCGCAGATGCACTTGCGAAACCCTTGTGTACATAACCAGAAAAAACTTTCCCTAAACACCCAAAACTCCATTTTTTGTCTCCTATACAACTACATTTAACCAATTATAAATTCATATTCAATATATTTCTACAACCTAACCTAATAATCTTTTAAAATTTTGCAATTTGAATAAATGTTTTTTGAAGAAAACTTACACAAATTTGAGATTGGAGTTGATTTGGGAGGACTTGAAATGAGTTGAAATGGAGAGATGAACTTGAATGGAGTGAGTTTGAAGTAGTAGAAATGTTAGGGTTTGGAGTAGTGAGTTTGAAAATTGGGTATTTTGATATAAAATGGGTTCGAGGTTATTTTGTACATTTTGTTAAAACAAAACACAGATTTCGTAAGTGTACTTACGAATTACACAAATCAGGTGAATTTGCAAGCGCACTTGCGAAGGCACCCTATTTTTAACAAATTATGGGTTAATTCGCAAGTGCACTTGTGAAGTCCACCAACGAGGTGAATTCACAAGTGCACTTGCGAAATCTAGGGGTATTTTGGGTTTTCCACCAGGGATGGAGAAGAACCCCACTAGGTGGAAAAAAAATTCTCATTACATACTGTTTCTATTTTATTCTTGGGAATTTCTTCCCCCACCTAGTGGGGTTCTTCTCCACCCCGGTTGGAAACTCAAAAATACCCCTAGGTTTCGTAAGTGCACTTACGAATTCACCTCAGAGGTGGACTTCGCAAGTGCACTTATGAAATAACCCATAATTTTTTAAAAATAAGGTGAATTCGCAAGTGCACATGCGAATGCGAATTCACCTTATTTTTTTAAAATAAGGTGAATTTGCAAGTGCACCTGTGAAGACACCTGAGTTGTGTGATTCGTAAGTCCACTTGCGAATTTAAGTCTAGGAAGAATTCATAAATATTTAACATATTTCATACCATCCATTCAACTTAATTCATTCAAAGAAATTACATAGTAGATGAAGAAAATTAAATTACATATTATTATAAACGGGAAGCTGTGGACGTTGCAACATCTTGATAACATCTTCTGTCGATCTATGAAGTGTTGCATCCATCTCAATCAGATCCTTTGTGGAGTATTGTTGAAAGGTCTCCCACATAACCTTTAAGTCCTCGCCGTTCTCAGCAGAAACGGGGTGAACTTGAATTTTCCTTTAGTATCAAGTGAAGGTGAACGTTACTCAAGGTTGAACACCTTGCGATTATCTGGATACTGCAACAGAGAATGCAGTGTCATAATGAGCTCTTCGTACAGGATGTCCTGCGAGAGTCTAAATTGAAATGGCGCATGCGCATCAGTCAAGTAGACAAACACAAGGTGTGGATATATTTGTGTCATTTTTCTGGTTTTGGTTTGTGATGGATAATGGAATGGGTTGTAGACTCAATTTATAGGCAAGTTGGAGTAATATGGACCAAAAAAATCTTATCAGGTCACATTTTGCAAGTGCACTTACGAATTGCACTAAATCAGGTTAATTCCTAAGTGCACTTGTGAATTGTTCCCTGTGTTGTTTTTTGTAAAAACCAGGCAAAATTCGCAAGTGTACTTGCGGATTCTGCAGGAACAAAATTAAACTTATTTTCTGCTGAAACAAAATTTTGTTTGTTGGTTTTTTAGACATTCAAAATGTTATATATGTAATGAAAATAGAATATAGATTTTACAATGTTATATATATATATATATTGAAACGTTTAGATTTTACAATGTTTCGATAATACATTCAAAAAATGATTCCGTTACATTAAAAAATGCAACGAAAAATTGTCTCCGCTTAAATCTAAAACTGAATCTTTCTTTGATTTCTCCCTATTTGATTATATCTCAAGATCCTTCAAATGGGTGAACTCCGTCATTCTATCCAAAAAATGATCCTACCAAGTTTCTGCCTCTTTTTTGTGATGTTCCATCCATTCCATGGATGTGGCCGGAATAGGACAATCTGGTTTCAAATATACTTGAACAAAATGGCATGACCTAAGATAGCCAACACACATGGCGTGTCCAGATGGATCGATAGGCGGTAGAGCTTGGAGAGGGAAAAAGGTTTTCGAAAAACCATATCTTGTCAAGTCGATACACGCCACATTATAAGCACTTGCTATAAGATGCCTCATCCACTTTTCAAATGGTGCGTGGACGGTAACACTTGGAGCAAGAGTATGGTGAACTTTATTAAAATTATCCATTGTCACGTATATGCGCGTGTAAATTTCCCTATGGGAGGTCAACTCCGAAATAAGATTTTATCGAACAAGAATGTTTTGCTCTTATCTATGGCCAAGCAAACCGGATACAGCCTGATACCCGCAATTACCATCGATCCCCACATCGACGATTTTTTTAATGTGTTTGTGCATAAAGAGTGGCATCTCATTAGTGTAAATTATTGGTGGTGGGGTGGTGGTAGTGGTGGTGATGGTGTTGGTGTCCGAGGTGGTTTGGAAATCCGGGTTCCTTTTTTAGCACTTGTCTTGGATTTTGGGGTTGGAGAATCCGTGAATAATTCATCGACGACTTCGTGATAAGAAGGTGTACGCTTGATTGTACTATTAGCTTGTGAAGTTTTCACCTTTTTTGGCGCACATTTAGTTTTCACTGGTTGCAACGGAGGCTTCAAATCAGTTGTTTCCGGAAAGGCGACTTTTCTCAATTGTTCTTTAATATGCAACTTTGTAGTATCGTCCGCTTTTGAAAAACGATCTATTATGACTTCCAACTTGGTTGTGATGGTAATGTTGGAACTACCTTCCGTTGTCGGCTCGTAATCATCGAACTGAAGCCTTTTCCAATGAGTGCATATCTCATTTATTCGTATAGGGGAATTGAGCTTGATTTTTTTGAAATAATATAAGCACATGGAAGCCTGTAAGTTGTCCCGTTGTTTCCTCTAGTTTTTCTTCATAAAAAAAAAATTCAATCGCTCCCGAGATATATTGTGAACCAACTGTGCATAAAGAGTCTTGTTTTTGAAGCGGTGTTCCAATACAATTTTGCTCATACCAAATGTTGTTTGAATTTCATTATGTTAGTTTAGAATCATTTGGTTCACAACATCCCAATCTCTTCAAAGCCGCATGTGTGGATTCCACTCTATTAGTTGTTGTGTTCCCCAAATGTCTAACACGGTCCACCTATGCACATACCTCTTTCTCTTTCACTTGATGAAGAATAATGGATTCAACGTATTTCAAAAAATTGGGATATTCCACACACAATTTCCTAAAGTGGACCACATTCTCAGTATACATCTCTTCAGTAGCAGAATTAAGAATATCAGTCCATGTATTCATTATCTTCTCTACTACAACACCGGATTTGACAGCTTGTCAGTCTTCACCTTTCTTCTCTTTGGTGCCAACTGCGGGTTTTAGCCGTGCTCTCACATTTTTTGTGATGTGATATGTAACACCCTATCTAAATACCCCGAATATATTAATTAAATTAATATCTAAATCATCTTTAATCAGAGTTTAACACGGTATAATAAGGGATGTCACAATTAATAACCAAAATAACTTCATTCAAACAGTAGCCATGCTACACTAAGGATCATCATCCAACAATTCGATCATTATAAGACCATGTCTTACACAGCGGAATTACCAAAAATCAAAATTTAATAAAACATCATAGTTCTCAAGGAATTCAAATCCAAAACTATTAAACAATAATGATTCTCTTAACTAAGCGTTCCCGTGTTACAATCTAATCGAGCATGACACACACGGACTAAAAGATAAGCTCTAGAGCCATCCTCACCGACTCCTCATTGCTAATTTAATCGAAATGGTAAAGTAAGGGTGAGACTTCTCATAATTAAAGCATATTATAAGTCTTTCAATCAATAATATATCACAAGCATATTATTTCACCCACTTAACATAAATTGATTCACACACACAACCATATTCATCATGCTTAATCATAATAATCAACGAAGAGTAACACCGAAGACATCCTAACATGTTACTACTTCATACAAATATATAATGCAGACTCAATGCATGCGGTACCGACTCGTGACCAAGTCACCCAACACTGATCCATCATCAACCGGATACAATACCATCGATTCGTCCATAACCACTCGGACACGAATCCAGCCTAACCACCCATCCTCACTCGGGTATCGGTTATCGGCAATCCAAGTCAAATTCCGCACAATGGGAATTAACTTCACCAAAACAATGCATATGCACGCACATCAATAGCATGCAACATTAAATAGTCTATGTAATACATCAATTCAACATAACTGAAACAACCATCCAACATGGGATCTCAACCAATCATGCATACAATCAACATCAGCATAAACATGCAAACCAATCAACATGATATATCAATCCATCATGCATACATCTAACATCAGTGTAAACATGCCAATACATCTATCCATTATCAGTACATCCATCAACACAGGATCTCCACTACACACCATTAACTCTGCGTCAGTCAAAAGTCACTTATCTCAGAAATTGACTCATTTTCAAAATAACTTCAAGTTTTGGAAAATATTTTCAGTTCATAAAATAGAGCATTAAATTTAGAAAATAACGTCCAAAACGGCGCTCAAAACGGACTTACGGTTTGAAAGTTATGAATTTTCAAAGTTTGACATTTTTCAAAAATTAAAGTTGGAACCCGGTTCCTACATATACAGGAACCGGTTCCTGAAAAGTTCAAAACCTCGTTCTTTGGAAAATGGGAACCGGTTCCGACACATACAGGAACCGGTTCCCACGTGTATTTTTCAGAGTTTTATAAATTTTCAAAGGGCAACCCGGTTCCTACCCATACAGGAACCGGTTCCCACGTGTTAAAATGTCTTTTTATGCACTTTTGACAGCATCCTTCCATTTTCAATTAAACCCATTTTTACCCATACGAACTCCAACATGGGAAACACTAAAATACATCATTTGGCATCATCTATCTCATCAAACAACATATTTCCATCATCTATTTTTATCTACTGACACTCTAATCATATTCCATACATATTCTGACACAATCAGACTCAATCTGACACCAACTGACACTATTAGGTATACTTCCATGGAAACCTAGAATTCCCTAAACATAGATTCCTAACATGCCATGGTCTATAATATTAACATCAAAACCTATAATAAGCCATAACCAATCGAAATCACCCATTACCTTGTGGGTTCTTCGAGATTCTGACGCTTCTAGGTTTTCCTTCTTCTTTCTCCTCTTCTCACTTTTACGTAGTCTTGTTTTCTCCAAATGATTCTATTTTCCTCTTTTCCTTATTTAATTCCTTTTATTCCTTTTAACATAAATAAAATAATTATTTATTTCCCATTCTCCAATTAATTCCATAATTAATCTCAATAATTCAATATATTAAATAAACTATGCTCTCAATTAATTTAATAATTAAAATCATAATTATTTAATTACCGAATTATTTTCGGGGTGTCACATGATACCGACATAATAAAGCAGTTGACGCTGGAAAAACAGTGGCAACCACATTCATAAGAGCGTTATCTCGATCGGTGATGATAACAATAAGCATAATTTTTTTATCTTTCAACAAAGTCTTGCAAACACCCAACGCCCAAGTGACGTTGTCTTCCTTCTCACATTCCAAAAAACCAAAACCAACCGAAAATGTCTTGTCCGTAGATGTGACACCAACAATTTCTAAAAGCGGAAGCCTATACTTATTGGTCTTGTACGTCGAATCAATCATTAGAACAGTAGAAAATGTGTTAACCAAATTGATACTTCTTAGATGGGTCCAAAAAATATCACAGATACTTACGTTGTTCTCACAAACTCTATGCCTGAAAACGTAATTGTTATTGTCCAAACATTTCAATAAATGTTGCATTTCAGACCTCAGACCTCTTTGAGCAACGTGTTGTTTATATCAACAATCGTAAACCGATTTTATATTTGAAACACATCCCGCTCTATTCCGTTTCAAACTGGAAAGTATGTTTCTAGGGGCAACTTTGATCAACGACAATTCAGAAACATATTTCTTCTCTTTCGTCTTAAGCCGACAAACAATAGGATGCCCGTGTAACTTGGTCTCCAACGCATGATTATGCGTTTCGGACATATGATAGTCAACCACCATAAATTATCTACCCTACAATAACCACACAAATTGAACGAACACCCATATTTTCTCGATCCCGTGTCTTCGTGTTTTAACTTGCAGATCAACGTATGCTCCACTTCTCTAGCACATCAAAATAACAAATGATTGCCGATTACTACTCCTATTATCGGACCTTGCAATCATAATGCCAAAACCAAGTTTGCTAGCTTCCATTCTAGCATTATCAAACATTTGTTGAGGAGTATTAAAAGTTTTGACATTTGAAAATTTATTTCCATGATCTATCACAACATCAATCGTTTTATCTACTTCTTTGACCACAATCGACTTATCGTCTATGCTCACTTTGTTTGAAATCAGAACCTTGACAATAGCTTTGACAATGTTGTCGGAGTGCACCATACCTAAAATATAAAAAACAAATGAATTCTATTAAAACAAAATTCGGTTTCTGCATCAGAGATTAGCTTGCAAGTACAATTGCGAATTATTTCTGGTGGACTTCGCAAGTGCACTTGCAAAGTGACGCTGTTTTTTGCAACCTATAAACAACTACAATGCAACAAATGTAGATTGAGGAGATGAAAGTTTACCTCAAATTATAGCTTCCAATGCTCACTTTGCTAGGATCACACACTTAAAACTTGATTTAAAGAAATTTATATTGATATTGGGTGATGTTTAGGGGTTTGTGTTGTTAGAGGTTGTGAAAATGTATGAAATAGTGCGAATAGGTGACCATGCAACATTTTAATATAGAAATGGAAGTTTCATAACTGCACTTACGAATTTATCTTTAAGAGTGTTTCGTAAATGCACTTACGAATTCACCTCATTTTTAATTTTTTAAGAATGTGAGAGAAAACTATTAAATGAGTGAAGAAATTTCCTTATTGATTTGCTTTTGATGGTAGTAACCAAATACCCAAAATTTATACCCAAAATTTACACCATAGTTGAATTACTTTTTTTTTGTTCAGCACATATTTGGAAATTTGTTAAACAAGAAAATTTGGATCAAAATACGATTTTCATATTTGGATCAAATTCTTCAAAATATAATTTTGATAAAAAACGATTTCCAATACATATATTTCAAGAGTAATCCGCATCTATGCAAGTGCTCTTTGGCGATATAATATATTCCAACTTAACTCTATGTTGATCAAATTCAATCACAATAGCGTTAAAAGTAAAACTATTACAAGTATTATTCTCCATTGTTATTAGTCTCAGAGATTACGTGCAAAGGATATTTTATTCTATTGACAAAAATTTCACATATGGTTCTAATAAGACCAACACCATGTCAACATATAATACATCTCAAAATTTATGTTTAAATTTATTGTTAAACTCTCTTTCATACGTTTCAAATATAAACTATTCGATCTTAAACTCATTTTTAACTAAAATCACCTACAGTCATACTTGCTTTTACGTCAGCACTAATACTTCCTCTTACGTCAGCACTAATACTAACATAAAATCAGCTTATTAAAAAAAAATAATACAATGAATACACAAAAGTGTAGTGAAATTGCATTACATGGGAGTAATACCATCGGGCATTTCTTGCTTTTCAAGTAAAAAATGGTGTAAATGAACATGCATTAATATTTATATAAGCTGTAGTTTTTGCAACATCAAGACTTAATTAACACCAATATTGTCATAAAATTTGAATCATTTTGAAATCCTATAACACATTTACGCAACTCATTATGTTCTAAGATAGGTAACAAATACAATAGCCACAATAAGGTGCAAAAATTGCATGGGAAGGCAACACACCATTTAAATCAAGAAGGATATTGAATCATGAGCTCATGAAACAGATTGTAGCGCTCTATCAAAGCTTTCTTCTGCTGCCGATACCCTCTTGACCAGTACATGATCTGGGTGTGAAAGTTTCAGCTGGCTGCAAAACAGAGGCGCACAATTACAAGTCACTCACTAGTAGAAATGCAACAATATTTGTGAAAGATTAATGATAGAAGCAAAATTTAGCTTTTCTTTATGATTTCGTGTATTTGACACTTACAGTTCAAGTAAAATGCAAAATGTTTGCATACAAATAAAATTTTAAGCAGCACGAGGGCAATAAATAAGGAAATGATTGCATTAAATTGACACAAGAAATGCATAACAAGATCTCCAGAACACATGAACAATTTGCAAGGGAAAAGTCTAAGTCTAGACGTATATTGGGACATTCAACCAATAGGATATAGAAAGGCTCCATTAAGTAAAGTTAGATGGGAGACTAGCTGTCAAATTTTTCTTGATAGGTACTCAAAAAATTTTTTTTCCAGCATGGTCTGGTTCAAAGATGAAAAGCGTAATGAAGTCATTAAACAGAACCAAAGTGTATAAACATATATTTTAACAAATATGATATTAGAGTTTTGGACTTGTCATTTTCCAGTTTCACAATTGGAGTGGTACTGTTGTATTTGATTTTGTTAATACTTAAATACTACTAGGAAAAATTAGAAATTGGGACTAAGCTATGTACTGTCATTGTTAGAATTGATGTTACATTTTGTTATTAATTACTAATTACTATTCTCTTTGGTCCTTATTATAAGAGTCAGTTTTACTTTCTAGATTCACTAGATAAGTAATATATCTAGTCTATAAACTCAAGTAAATGTTGTATGGTGCACAAATTTTTTAATCTTAAGATTAAAGACATCCACCATCACACCAAGGGCCATACACCGACAATATGATGACCAATAAACAAGCCGCCACCATTTTTCTCCTATCATCCAGCTCTATCTCCTACACCAAACAGATCATCAAACTTCCACCGTCTGGGAAGTTCAGATTTTTAACCGTCGCCTTCAGGTTCACCGCACTGCCAAACTGCTGCCATCTCTGGTATGAGACTTCTCATGATATGTTTAGGAGCAAAGGTGGTAACTAAATAATGCATAATGTACAAATTTAACATGTGTAAACCTTATTATTCTTTAGGTGGCTAAATGAGAAACAATTAAATTCAATAAATAAATAGGTTCTAAATCTCAAAGAGAACAAAAAAGCAAGTAACTAACAACAGATGGAGGGGAAACTTTGCAATATCAATTGATTGGTGTCTTAGAAAGTAATGGCAGGATGATAAGCCCTCAGCTTGAAGAGAAAAATAAATATTTCCAGTTGGATCATGAGCAATACTCAGATGCAGCAATCTTGTGTTGGTTAGGGGAAAATTCTGGTGTATCAGGTCCGTAATAGATTTGATGAGATTAAAGTATCTAACAGTGGAGATTTGATTTTAAAAAATGTTTTGCACTATGCGCTCTTTAATAGACTTGTGCACAATGCCATGTTTAGGAAATAATTCAGTAATGAAAAGTGAGATTTGACACAAATGAACCATGCCGGGGAAACAATCCAAACTCAAAACCGCAATGCAGTTTAGTTTCTACTATATGTCATCCGTGAAATACTTTAGGTTTAATGCCAAGCCGTAAACTAAACCAACTCGGATTATGATACCCCACCTATTCATGACTTACTACTTCAAAACACAACTCCAGGGCTGGGTGTAGAGAACCAGACCATATCATTCTGAACCCAAAAGATTTTAATGCACCGCATTTATCTAAGTTCTAGCACTATACTATATCACAGCTTTTTTTATTAAAAGAGTCCAAAGTTTAGATCTAATAATCTCATTGCTTATCTCATTAAAATTTCAGAGTTTTTTCAAAGTTCAGTAACAATTTTTTCAAGGAACAAAAGATTCAACTGGCATAAATCAGGAATGTACATTCACTCTAGGATAAATAAAATCAGCAAAAATCATTACAAGTGAGGGAAAGGGAGATTAAATATGTCAAAAGGGAGATTACCTGAATGATTTAGAAGATGGTTTGCCAAGGTGAAGGCAGCATACAACTAGATTAGCCAGTGTTTCTGGATCCCTAGCATCCTGTACAATTCACAAAGGGTTAATTCACCACATACATCATTTCAAAAACCAATAATAACCCTATCAAACTCTACTTCAGCACAATCCTAAAGGTTCAAAATGAAGAGCCAGCATAATTTCAATCTTCATTTAATAGAATATCAAATCACTGACGCTCTTTTAAATAACAGAAGAAAACACAATATAAAAAATACTGTCAAATGAAAATGAAACGAATAAGCAATGAAAAATAAACATGCCTTGTTGAGTGCTTCAACCAACAGGGTCTCGGCTTCATCAAAGTTACCCATTTGCATGCAACAAACAGCCTTGCCATTCAAAAGCAAACTAGTAGACTGATATCTTTCAGACAAATCTTGGAAGATCAAATGTGCCTCCTGGATTTTCGACCCTCCCTAATACAATACCAATTAAACCCATCAAATTCCAAATTCACCAACCAAAACACCAATGTTCTTATTTCTAGAAATACAATTTTCATTTCATTAATAGTAATAATCTATGAAACACAAACACAAAAAACACAACAATAATTTGAAAAAAAATGAATAAATCAAACGTAACTACCAGATACTGACACACTGTTTTTTTAGAGGTGTCAGTACTACAAAGATAATAATTAATATTTAAAATTACCACAGACAAATCAAGCCATGCGTTGGCAAGTTGAGTGAGTGTATGATCCTCATCGATCTGCTGCATTATCCTAAGCTGTCTCTCAGCATAATCAGACCTATGCATCTTAATGAAGATTTGCACATTCAACGCAGTCCTAAACACAAACCAAGATCCAATCACTAACAATCTACAATATCTTCTTCTTCATCTCATATCATTATTATCGAAATTGAAATAAAGAATAAATAATTCAAAACTAGAACGAAAACAATTTTACAGTTCCATTGTTCCACCAGCATTAGTATATTTAAGCGCCTCATTGAAATCCTGTTCATGCAAAAAGATAATTCCAGCAACAAGTCTCAAGGTCGCATTATTTCCAATCGCAGGATCCGCGAGCCATTCTTTGATACTAGAGATCGCAGATTCCTACCATTCGAAGAACAACAATAACGATAAAGTGACGATAAATTGAAAGGAGAACGATAAATTGAGAGAAAATGAGAAATTGCAACCTTGGAATCGGGAGATGAGAAATAGAGAGCGAGCAATTTAACGGCCTGGAGAGGAGTAGGAGCGGAATCGTTGATTTCGGAGATGACGAACTGTAACTGACCGAGAGCGATGTAGCAGCGGTAAACGAGAGAGTCGCGCTCGACGACGTCGTCTGGGGAGAGGCCGTTAACTTCGCTGCTGTTGATGGCGGCTTGGTATGCGCCGAGGTAGAAGTTGTTACGGAGGTTGAACAAGTGATCTGGTGTAGCCATTGATGAATGGATCTAGATCTTGGATGATTGAGAGAATAGATTCAGATTTGTAGAGAGGGAGAAGAATAGAAGGAGCAAAGGAAAATCGTCTTGTTTTTTTTAGATTTTGAAATGGTGGTTCGTTTTTTTTGTTGGGCTTGGGCCTTTTTTCTAGAGGTTTTAACTTGACACCTTTATAAGAAAATTTTACCCTATACCCCTACACTTATTCCAATACCCCTACAATTTTTTTAATATTCCAATTTTATCCTTTTACTTTTTTATTTTTATATGGAATTTTTTTTTTATTTTCACTATTTTTTGAAAGCGTACGGAATAGCCAAGGAAACAGAAATTTAACAAACCAGATAACTCAAAATGTATCCGTATTTTTTCAGGAACCGGATAACATGTCATAGCTAAATCCGAAAAATGTCACTCGGATCACGAAAATAATAAGCACAAGAGTAAAATACAGAAAGATATAAGGGGGCCTAGAACAGAAATGCAACATTTGTTTAAGATGGTAGAGGAATCATATTATGTATACTGGAGCAGGAAAAAAGACGATTCAGAAGTTGTGAGGGATATTTTATGGGCTCATCCAGAATCACATATTTTTTACGAAATACGCAGCAACAACCCGGATAACCCAAGCAGTGGGTTATCCGGGGTGAAAGGAAGCAAACCGGATAACCCTGGGATGAGACTTCCGGAGTGTAAAACCCAAACCGGATAACCCTGGGATGAGATTTCCGGAGTGTAAAACCTAAACCGGATAACCCACACACGTGACTTCCGGTGTGTGTTAAAATTTTCAAAAACACACCGGATAACCACTTACCATGTTATCCGGTATGTAAAAAAATTATCTTTCTCTCTCCTTTTTCAGAAGTTAAAATGGTAAAAGTAAAAAAAAGAAAAGTAATTAGTATTTATTCAAGGGCAATTTCGTCCAGATGTCAAAATTGTAGGGGTATGGGAATAAATGTAGGGGTACGTGGTAAAATTTTCCCTTTATAATCCAACTTGGCACCTTCTAAATTGTATGAAGAAATCAAAATAGTCTAACCAAAATTTATCACAACCTTTTGAAATTTTCAGAACCGCACTATAAATTTTGCAAAATTTGGAAAAATTTATGGTATTTCTTTAAAATTTCTGGTATTTTATCACGGAAATTTATAAATTTATAGTTATTTTGTTACATTTTATACCATAATTTTTTTAATTTTTGGTTGTTTTAATTTTTGGATTGGAAATTTGGAAATTTTTGATAGTTCATTTTTCTCTATTTTTTCCATTTATTCTTTGTTTTAGTGAGGACCGTGAGCAAAGACGTTACTCTTGCAGACATGCTGACTAATAGAGTGAAAACTTAGGTTCGGGTTGATGAATCACAGACTTCCGAACTATGGGCAGAACGTCGTGCTATGACCAGTTCGCAATATAAATAATTGGATGAGCAGTAGGCGTAGTTTCGTGCACCACGGAGACAGATTGCTAGAGTTTTTACCATCGAGGAGTTACATGATTTCGTGGAGTTACCTGCTCATATGGATGCACCTGATCCTGTGGATGTGTTTGCTCTTGTGATTGATTAGGTTGTTGTGGAGCCGATTACTGAGGAGGTTGTGGCAGTTGAGGACATTTTTATGCATGAGGGAGGTTGCTAATGAGGCGTTTGTGGAGACGCTGGTTAAGCAGGTTATTAACGAGCAGGCTGGTGAGGTATCTCCCAATGATACAGACGCCAAAACTTGTGTGTTTATAGTGCCATCAGTTCACACTAATGGAGTCTTTTTTAAGAGGACTTTCAAACAGCTCTGGCAAACAAGATTTCCTTAGCATGTCACATACACGATAAGGCAGGGCGAGGTATACAAATGGTGATGCATTCTAGACCATACAAATTTGTCGGTGCAATCAAAATCTTCCAAAGATGCCGGCAAAATCTGGATCTTTAAAAGATCGAATTAATGAACAACTGAAAATTTCAGTATATTTAGAATTTTTGGTACTGATTGGTGAACTTAAAATTGCCGTAATACTAGATAATTCATATGAACTACCAAAAATTATAAAGTATCTGAAATTTATTTATATACTACCGAAAATTCTCTATACCTAAAATTTCACTACCTATACCAAAAATTCTTTTGGAAATTCTTTCCATCTCACCAAGGGTATTACTAAAATAACGATTAGGGGGGGTGTCTGGTCAAAGTTGAGGGATGTTAAGTTAAAATCTCTTTTTTCTACATCCCATATGACGGAAAATTCTTCCCATCGATTTTTTTTAATAACCAGTTTTTTCAATAAAATAAACTCAAAGAACCACATTTTCAAAAAAAATCCTAAACTAACCACTTTTTAATTAATTTTTTTGTCACACAGAGGTCAAACCATTTTGTGTGATGCATGCATGCAAAATTAGTAGGAGGCACCACACTGCACAACTTGTTCTCTTATGCAGTGTGTCGCATGCATATACCAGTAAAGAGGACGCACCACACATTATGGTTTGACAGTTATTTTAGGTTTTATATAAATATAACCACCCATCTTCACCATTTTTTACACCTATTCTCATATCACTCTTAAAAATGTCTTCCACTCCTGTACCAAGGTTTTCACTGACCAAAAGAGATGCTCGTGTTATTTTTTTGTCAACAAAATTGATGAAAATCAAACTCTAGAACACGGAGACGTTCGAGCATTTTCAGAGGCACTTGATTCGCTGGTTGGACGAAGACATCCTGGTGAACATATCAGAAAAATTGAAAGGGAAGTTACAATGTCCAACCATAATGGAGTAACTCATTCATGGAAAACTGTGAAAAACAATAATGATGTCCTTATGATGATGCTTGGACCAACCAATATTGTCTTGATGTTTTTAATCTCCTAGTTATTATGATGTGTTTAGTTATTTTGTCTGCTTATCGTGTTGTTGTGTTTTGCGTGGTTGTCTTAAGTTTGAAAAGTGTTGTAATTTTTTGGGTCATTGTGTGAAGGTTGTTGTAATTGAATGTTAACTTGAACACGAAATAAAAATAGAATTTAAAATGAAATTTCTTGCTTACAACAAATAAACTACTCAAGAAATTTTTCCATATAAAAATTATGTTCCAGAGCTAGACCCAATATTCAGATAATTCTTTTGATTGTGTCCGGGTAAGCGACATGTATTGCACAACCTTGTCATTTTATTTTTTGTATCCATTTCGGTTCAAATACGTCTACTATTAGGGCCGCCATTTTTCTTCCTTCATATTTGTTCATTGTGCCAAACAATGCCCCTTTGAAAAGAAGGCCAATATCCTCATTTGCCAACACGAAAAACGTATTAATGTACACACTTAATACACTTTCGACTTTGTAAATGGGAGACATATGTACTCTTGGATTCATGCGAACATGCCGCCATGACACGAGAGCAAGACATACGAAAGACTTGAAACTTTCCGCAATTGCACTAACTTCTATCTAGTTTGACCCGATAGTATCCCATTGGCCACTCCTCATTATGATCCTTAGTCTCTTGTACAATTAACCAACCTTTAATATGGTCAAACACGATGACACCATATATGTTAGATTTGACAGCCTCCGCCTGAAGTGATTTCATAGAGCATTCGCTAAACAAGTGCCCTGATTATAACACTGCCTCCATTTTTAACTCATGGTATCAAATAATGACCCAACCTAAAATATGTCACTCTAACTAAAGCAACTATCGGTAGGTTTTTGATGCCTTTGAACACAAATTTCATTGATTCCAATAGATTTGTTGTCATGTGGCCCCATTGTGTACAATTTTTAAATGCTCGGGTCCACTTATCCACGAGAATGTTATTGATCCATCTTAAGGCTTCTGAATTTGTCTACCTGATTTCTCCGCGATAGTGTTAGAACAATGGTTTTGTTAAGACATACACTCCATTAACTACTTACTTTCGAAGCACATTGTCTTTGATCTTCTGAATATGTCTTTGATTTTTCTTTTCTTATCTTATTAAGCATTTATTATTTCACAAAATAAAAGTTGAAATTCTAGATTTTGTTGATTAGGTTATATACTGGGAACATTTCGTGAAAAAGAAATATTAAAAGAAATTTTTTCTTCTTTTCTTCAAGTTATTAATGTTTTTTTTCTTCCAAAATTGTAGTGTGGTTTTGGATTTTGTTGATTAGGTTGTGGTTTAGTATAATTACTTGTGAAAAACTAAAATATTAAGAGATATTTATTTATTTTAACATTTTTAATTTTATTTTTACAAAATTGTAGTGTGATTTTGCATTTTGTTGATTAGGTTGTAGTTTAGTATGATTACTTGTGAAAAAAATAAAATATTAAGAGATATTTATTTATTTTAACATTTTTTAAAATTTATTTCTATATTTTTATTTATTTATTGTTAATATGTCAGATTAGGTTAGGAATTTAATTTTTATTTTCTGATTTTTGTTTTGATTTTGTTTTTCATGTTTATATTATCATATTGATCTTTTGTTTTGTTTGAGTGTGTGAGCTCTCCCTATCTTCTAGATTACTCTATTCACTTTGCAGCTTGCTCGATGACTATGTTAAGTCTGTAACTAAGAGGCTAGATTGTAAGGTCGGGAAGGGCTATAAACTCTATGGTTGGAACAACAACACTCACTCACTAATATATGTTGTGAAAATTGATCTCCGATCAAATCTTCTCATAAAGATTAATATTAATCCTGCAAAATAATAAAGTGTTAGGAATTATCTGTCTCATAAGCACAAATCCTCCCGAATTTAACAAGTTCTTTTCAGATTTTTAATGAGACTCTGAGGCATCAGAACAACAAATCATCTGATTAAAATATGTAACCATGAATAAACTTGTTGTAGATACCTTGGGGAGTTTTCTTGCTGAGAATTGGTAAATTAGCTTTTTATATAATCTTTAAAATTAGTGATGGAGAACTTCAAAAGGTTCATATACCATCCTAGTTGCATCCTTAAATGTTATAGAAAGAAGTTTACATTTGAGTGAGTATGTTGCACATATTATAACCATTTGAGAATCGATGGTGGTAATAAGTTCTTGTGGGTCTTTCTTTCCATCAAAGGGAGGGCTATAGTTGTCACAAACAAAAAATCATGCATTTAAGGTTTTTACCCAAAGATTAAAGTTCTTCTTGATTATCTAAAGGCATTGTTGAAGAAACTCCACGAAAGGAGGTCTCCGTACCTTCTTTCAAAAATGTTTCTCCCTAGCCACCTCCAAACCAATTGGAACCTTCCCCAAATTAACCTTGTGCCTTTTGGCCTTGAAAGACGGTGAGCATTGTTTCACTACATATATGGTCATGGCGTGTATGATCCTATACTCCTCTCTTATTCTCCTGTACTTCAAAATCATGGTAAAAAAACAACAAGGTTGCTTTTTGGGCTGGTAACACCCACTTCACCTCTACTGGATTTCGCCTTATTCAACATCGCCTTCCTTTGCAACACTGATAAAGGAGCCATCCTTTCTACAAAGGGTATCGCAGCTATTCCATATTCTGCTGGACTTAGTGACATGGTAAAAATAAAGAATGAATAAAAACTGATTCTTTATTCTCCTAATATTTAGAAACTTATTAACAACCTGAAGACTTCTACGTGACTCAACAATACCTCTCACACGTCAAAGTTAAAGCTACAGTAAACTTTGATATTCTGTACTCAAGCAAAGAAAATCCACAAACTGATTATGCAGCTGATTTAATGGAAACAAGAGTAACTGCATCATGGTTAAAATAACGTATCTGTACCAAAATATTATTGAACCTTACTAAACAGCAAAACAAATCTCAAAATCTTAGTTGTGAAAAAATAAAATAAAAACTAAATAGTCTTAGCTAAAATGTCTTCCATGGTACTCTCAAGTGCCTTTAGATGGTCCTCAAGATCATGTATTTCCACCCCTTGGTTATTCTCATCAATCAAATTTGTAGTCGTAGTAATTGAAGATTCGATAATCTCAATTTCTTGAGAGGAGAGCTTTAGATTAATATCCGGTTTTTTTAAAGCATTTCTCATTTTGTAAATGTAGTCATCCAGTTCATTCATCGTTTTGGCCTTCCTTAGGAATTTCTTGTCTTCAAGTTGGTAATTCTCAGCTTCTTGAATTAATTTTTTAATTTCCTTGCTTGACAATCTATCTCTGTGATTGGTTATTGTAATCTTGTTTGAAACTCCAGAAACATTATTATTAGCTGAAACGGTCAAAATACTATTTTCATCAATAGAAAAACAAACATTTGAGAGAAGGCAGCCGCGAGGAGCTGGGGGAATGCCAGAAAGACAAAAAGTACCAAGCAAATTGTTGTCACTGGCTCTTGCTCTCTCACCCTCATAAACCTTAATCTTATCAGTGGTTTGGTTATCCATGGTTGAAACATATGATTCTGTAATCTTGACAGGAATACAAGTATTCCTAGGAATCACCACATCCATGATATCTCCGTGTGTTGATCTGCCAAGAGACAAAGGTGTGACATCCTGCAGCACCAACTTTGGAACATTCTTAACGTCTTCGCTCAACAATGCAGCCTGAACAGCTGCCCCATAAGCCACAGCCTCATCAGGATTAATGCTTTTGCACAACTCCTTCCCATTGAAAAACTCCTGTAATAGCTGCTGTACTTTAGGAATCCTAGAAGATCCACCAACAAGGACAACATCATCTATCATGCTCTTGTCCATCTTAGCATCCATTAGACAACTTTCAACAATCTTCATACACTCATTAAAAAGCTCCATATTCATTTCCTCAAACTTTGCTCTATTAATTGATGAAGAAAAATCTATGCCTTGAAATAAAGAATCTACTTCAATAGTGGCGGTAACAAGGAAAGAAAGTGACCTTTCTGCCCTCTCACAAGCAGTTCTCAATCTCCTCAAGGCTTTTGGATTTCCACTAATATCCACTTTGTTCTTTTTCTTGAACTCTTGTACAAAATAGTTCACCATTCGGTTATCAAAGTCCTCTCCCCCAATGTGAGTGTTTCCCGCAGTGGCCTTAACTTGGAAGACCCTGTCCTTAATAGTTAGTATAGACACGTCAAAAGTTCCACCACCAAGATCAAACACTAAAATATTCCTTTTTCCAATACAACCAGCTCTCTTGTCAAGGCCATATGCAATTGCAGCGGCAGTGGGTTCGTTCATTACTCTCATAACATTGAGGCCAGCAATAACACCGGCATCTATAGTTGCTTTTCGTTGAGAATCATTAAAATAAGCTGGCACAGTAACAACTGCATTCTTAACCTGTGATTCTAAATAATTCTCAGCAATTTCTCTCATCTTGGTGAGTACCATAGATGAAACTTCTTCGGCATAGAGTTGCTTCTTTTGATCCTTGTACTTAACTGTAATCATGGGCCTGTCGTCAACACCGGCAACGACTTTGAATGGCCATAAAAATACATCATCTTGAACAATAGGATCACTAAACTTCCTACCAATTAACCTCTTAGCATCTGAAAAAAATAAACATATGAATAAGGTTCCCTAAACAAAGTGAGAATTCTAAATAGTATGTAATTAAATTTTAAAAGAGAAAAAGAACAGAAGTTAATACCAAAGATGGTGTTTAGAGGGTTGGCAGCAGCTTGATTCTTGGCAGCATCACCGATCAATCTCTGATCATCCGTAAAAGCAACAAAAGAAGGAGTAGTTCTATTACCTTGATCATTGTGAATAATTTCAACTCGACAGTATTCTTCTTGCCAAACTGCAACACATGAATAGGTTGTGCCAAGGTCTATTCCCACAGCACAATGTGCTTCCTGTTTTCTTTTCATATTAAAAATACAATATTAGGGTTTCTTAAATCACAAATTTTTTTAGGAACAACTTTAAAAACTAACTACTGATCAGAAACGATATATATGTAGTTGTTGTTTCTAAAAACTCGAGATTTGATTTATTTTTAAATATTTGATTTAGTTTTAGTTTTTAAATATTTGATTTAGTTTTAGTTTTTAAATATTTGGAAGAACAAATATTTTTTAAATATATATCAGTTCTTAATCCATATATATATATTTTCTTTTGATATGATTTGATTTATTTTCCTATTACAAAATCACGGGAGACTTTTTTTTTTTGGTTGAAAAGACAAAACTTACCAATAATATTAATAATAAGAATAATTTTAATGATAATTTTTACAGAAAAAGTATATAATATACTCATTAAAGTTAAGTGGATCTAAAATTAAGAAAACAAAGTAAAATAAAGTTGATAACTTGATACAAAATATAGTGAATTTGATTTGCCAAAATTGCATATCAATAAATGTGATTGGTAGAACCAAATGTTCCAACACAACATAAAAAAAACAAGTACTGAGTGTAATCATGAGAGAGAAAGAGAAAAAATCCATGCTTTCTTTGCAAGCTTCATGTCTTTGATTCCGACTCCGGTGACCACAAGGTACTCTGATGCTTTTTCAACCTTATACATATTGTTGAATTTGAATTGATTTTTGAAAACCTAGAATATAATAAAAAGAAAAATGTGAAAAAAAGAGTGTGTTGTTCTTCTTTATCAGTATCAGGTAAGCTATTAGGGTTAATATCTATTTATTGTGATTGTTTGGGTTTACAAAATCATCTAAGAAATCTGAAGAGGTTTCAGAGAGGTAGGAAATTGAATCTCTACTACACTATTTCATGTTATTTTAAATCATGTAACATATATCTATTACAAAATATGTCAACATAGCTGAACCCTGTTATATTTTGTTTTGTGTTAGACTTGTATTTGTTCAGATTCTTACCGATCTCTTTAATTTCTTTTTATTTTCTAAAGTTATTTATTTAGATTGTACTTTGATTTAATGGGGAGGACTCACCCAGACATGACTGATAAGATCAAATTAAAAGGAGGTTCAAAAACAATTCGACGCAGGTTTTCTCGTCACCTTCGAACGTTCTCTCATCTCGGTGGCCTTTCTCCATATGGGGTATCGACATGATTGGAATGATTGAACCAAAAGCTACGAACGGTTATCGCTTCATCTTAGTGGCCATTAATTACTTCACCAAATGGGTCGAGGTAGCATCTTACGCCAACGTTACAAGACAAGTGGTTGTGAGGTTCATCAAGAACAACCTTATTTGCTGATATGGAATTCCAAGCAAGGTCATTACAGACAATGGATCGAACTTGAACAACAAAATGATGAAAGAACTATGTGAGGAATTCAAGATTGAGCATCATAACTCTTCTCCTTACCGACCAAATATGAATGGCGTTGTGGAAGCCGCCAACTAAAACATCAAGAAGATCCTCCAGAAAATGGTCGTCACTTACAAAGCCTGGCATGAAATGTTGCCATTTTCTTTACATGAGTATCGCACTTCAGTACACACTTCAACAGGGGAAACCCCTTTCTCATTAGTGTACGATATGGAAGCACTGCTCCCTGTGGAAGTTGAAATTCCATCAATGAGAGTCCTCATGGAGGCTAAGTTATTTGAAGTTGAATGGTGTCAAAGAAAATACGATCAGTTCAACTTAATCGAAGAAAAACGTATGACCGCTTTGTGTCATGGACAGATATATCAAAGAAGGATGAAGAAAGCCTTCGACAAAAAGGTTCGACCTCGTGAATTTCAAGAAGGCGGCCACGTGCTTAAAAACATTTTGTCTTTTCAATCAAATTCTAGGGGCAAATGGTCTCCTAATTACGAAGGCTCATACATCGTCAAAAGAACCTTCTCTGGAGGTGTTATGACTCTCACAACCATGGACAACGATGAACTCTCGCATCTTGTAAATGCTGATGCAGTCAAGAAATACTTTGTCTAAAAAAATAAAAGAACAGTTCGGTAAGTCGAAAACCCGAAAAGGGCGGCTTAGGCAAAAATAAGCGTCTCGATGGAGTGAAAGCTTAAAGGGCGGTCTAGGTAAAAATTAGAGACAATAAACAGAAAAATTTATCCTGGTAGATTGAAAACCTGAAAAGGCAATCTAGGCAAAAATTAAGAATTAAATGACAAAGTAACTGCATCAGTCTGTACTTCGTCAATCTGAAAAATCTTCCATCAGCGGATCTTCAATCAAATCTTCTGAAGCAACACGCACAATTGGAATTCAAAGTTGTTAGGGAGAATAGCGATTATTGCTTTCAATGTAGCCTTTTTCTAATATATTACCATTTCTAACTTTTGTAAATAGTCCATGGAATCACGCCTTTGGCTGATTACCATTCTATCAATAAAATTTGAGTCTTGTGCCCATTTGTTTGCAATTCTTGCTTTATTCTATTTTGCAAAAAACACTTTTTCTTGTGAAAATCACTTATGAAACTAAAAAGAAAGTTTTAAATGAATTTTTATTTCAAATCTTTTGAAATAAAAGCGAAATTTTTCTTCGAACTGTGAACATAGAAGAAACAACAACGATTATCTCCATGAGCGTTTCGACCTCTAAAAGATAAACAAACTGATGAGGAGTTTTCTCTTCCTCAAAAGAGATCATCAAAGACAATATTCTTATCCAAAAAGAATCTCCAACAAGGTTTCCAATAAATAATGCTTTTTCTCCTCGAAGAAACTTAAGTATGCAACTCAGATTCATCACCAGTGACATCTACACCATTGCTGAAGATTTAGCTGAGTATTTGATTGAATTGCAACGTAGTCCTTTTTCAAATACACTTTGTTGTCTTGTAAAGTATCGTCAACATGCATATGACATTCATGACATTTATTATTCATACATAATTGCATCATTAATGCATTAATGCATTTTTCAAGATTTGCTTCAATATCACTTGTTTAGACTGCATCATTTCAAGTATGAATATTTAGAATTTTTTTCACTAGATATGCCCCTTCAAGATTAATGTCATCAACAATGATGGTCTCATCTATGACTTCATCAACTACTCTAGTTGACAAGTCTTCTAGTCCCTATCACAATAAACATCTTAGTTTCAACATAAGGGTCAAAGTACATTAATACTAATATAGTAAAAAGTTCTCCTTTTACCTCGATACCACCTATAACTATCTGACTAATGGTACCAATGCTCTTTCTCTATTTGTTGCACCAATTGTATTATCCACGTTATTTTCATAACAAAAATTACAAACTATATAATCAAGCAGTCTTAGTAAACTAAATAGCCATTTCAGAGAACAAATTTTTACACCACCTCAACAAATATTCAACATATAAACTCATTCATGGCTGGCTCAACAATTAACAACTAAAGAGCTAAAATCACCAATCTATATACAATGTTCCATTATTGACAAGTCAGAACAGACAGAATAAAACAACACATGCTATATAGAGGAATAACATTTAACATGTACAAGGCAATACGAGTTACTAACACTATTAACCACACATAGTCTTGGAAAAGATTTAAATACTCTCAACAAATAAACACATATAATTCTGTCGGAGTATGTCAAAAAAATTTATGATGATAAATTTCGTCTAAGTAATCAACTCAATAACAAAGTCTTATCTGGAGTCGGTTACATGAATCAGCTCACGATTTAAAAATTTATAAAATTTGTTCGCAACTGCTTCTAAGCTATAAAAGAGAAAAAGCTTTTGCCGCTCTTTCCTTGGCTTTATTTCGCGTACGTGTGCTCGTCTATCCTTTAATAGAAAGAAGCAATTTCTCTGTTCGAAATCAAGCGACAGGCCATCAAAGATGGCGGTAGAACAGCTAGCAAGAGGTGCCCAGGTACCGTTAACAAGCTCATGAATTTAACTTTCAAGCAAACCCCATGCCTTATGGTTTGAGAGTCCGTTTGATTATAAGCCTTTAGAATGGTTATATGTACTTTAGAAAAGGGCTATCTCTCTCTAGCTTTCCTTTCTTGCTTGCTTGCTAGCCCCGATGCCAATGCCCTTTCTGTTCTCGAGTCTTTGCAATCTTCTGCCATTTTAAAAAAACACTTCCATATAAACTGTAAATTTCATCCATCTATTATCGATATAAGAAACATTTTTCCTCAATAAATTAAGTTAATATCAACCTAACGTCACTCAAGTCTCAAAGAGCTAGCTCTCTCACGTGAAAAATAAAGCTACAAACAATTGGTAGATTGTTTTTATTGTTTATCAATCTTTATAATATTGTAAAACTACTGTCGCAAATAAAGAAAAATAGATTGTGGGTGATATGCGGCAGAATTTCTAAGTTTTACTCTATCAACAACTACTTGTCATTTCAACACCATGTTGACACATGAAACATAGATAATTATGAATGCTTTGCTTTCCAATCATCTTGAAACTCATTGTTAAAAGTCATAATAAAATGATTTTCTCTACTCAAGCAATGGAAAAGCACAAAATCATTTTGCAGCAGATTAAAATTTTTGACAAACCTCAAAATCTTAGTTGACAAAAAATAAAATAAAACTAAACAATCTTAGCTATAATGTCTTCCATGGTACTTTCAAGTGCCTTTAGATGGTCCTCCAGAACATCTATTTCCACATCTTGGTTATTCTTATCAATCAAATTTGTAGTCGCAGCAATTGAAGATTCGATAATCCCAATTTCTTGAGAGGAGAACTTTCTATCAATATCCTTTTTCATTAAAGCATTTCTCATTTTGTAAATGTAGCCATCCAATGCATTCACCGCATTGGCCTTCCGTAGGAATTTCTTGTCTTCAAGTTGGTAATTCTCAGCTTCTTGAATTAATTTTTTAATTTCTTCAGCTGACAACCTATCTTTGTAATTGGTTATTGTAATCTCATTCGTTTTGCCACTGCATCTTTCCTTTGCAGAAACTGTCAAAATGCCATTTTCATCAATAGAAAAACAACCATCCCAAGGGTGGCCGCGAGGAGCCAGGGTATGACCAGAAAGAACAAAGGAACCGAGCAAGTTGTTGTCACTGGCTTTTGTTCTCTCACCCTCATAAACCTCAATCAAGGTACTTGATTGGTTATCTTCCATGGTAACATATGGTTTTGTCTTCTTGACAGGAATACAAGTGTTCCTAGGAATCACCACATTCATGATATCTCCTATTACTGATATGCCAAGAGACAAAGGTGTAACATCCTGCAGCACCAACTTTGGAACATTCTTAACGTCTTCGCTCAACAATGCAGCCTGAACAGCTGCCCCATAAGCTACTGCCTCATCAGGATTAATGCTCTTGCACAACTCCTTTCCATTAAAAAAGTTTTGTAAGAGCTGTTGTACTTTCGGAATCCTAGAAGATCCACCAACAAGGACAACATCATCTATCATACTCTTGTCCATCTTAGAGTCCATTAGACAACTTTCAACAGTCTTTATACACTCATTAAAAAGATCCATATTCATTTCCTCAAACTTTGCTCTATTAATTGATGAAGAAAAATCTATGCCTTGAAATAAAGAATCTACTTCAATAGTGGCGGTAACAAGGAAAGAAAGTGACCTTTTTGCCCTCTCACATGCAGTTCTCAACCTCCTCAAAGCTTTTGACTTCCCACAAATGTCGACTTTGTTCTTTCTCTTGAACTCTTGTACAAAGTAGTTCACCATTCTGTTATCAAAGTCCTCTCCCCCGAGGTGAGTGTTTCCGGCGATGGCCTTAACTTGGAAGACGCTGTCCTTAATAGTTAGTATAGACACATCAAAAGTGCCACCACCAAGATCAAACACTAAAATATTCCGTTCTCCAACACAACCGGCTCTCTTGTCAAGGCCATATGCAATAGCTGCAGCAGTGGGTTCATTCATTACTCTCAAAACATTGAGGCCAGCAATAACACCAGCATCTATAGTGGCTTTTCGCTGAAGCATCATTAAAATATGCTGGCACAGTAACAACTGCATTCGTAACATTTGATTCTAAATACGTCTCAGCAATCTCCCGCATTTTGGTGAGTATCATAGATGATACTTCTTCGGCATATAGTTGCTTTTCTTGATCTTTGTACTTAACCATAATCATGGGTTTGTCATTGTCACCCGCAATAACCTTGAATGGCCATAAAAGTATATCATCTTGAACAATACGATCACTAAACTTCCTACCAATTAACCTCTTGGCATCTGAAAAAAGAAAGATATGAATAAGGTTCCCTAAACAAACTTAGAATTTTAAATAGAACCTGTTATAAATAGTTTGTAATTAGATTTTGGAAGAGTAAAAGAATATAAATTACCAAAGATAGTGTTTTGAGGGTTGGCAGCAGCTTGATTTTTAGCAGCATCACCAATCAATCTCTGATTTTCCGTGAAAGCAACAAAAGAAGGTGTAATTTTATTGCCTTGATCATTGTGAATGATCTCAACTCGACAGTGTTGTTCCTGCCATACTGCAACACACGAATACGTCGTGCCAAGGTCTATTCCTACAGCACAACATCCTTCCTGTTTTCTCTTCATATTAAAGATACAATACTGGGGTCTCTTGGGAGAAAAGTTATAGGGTTTCTTGCGTCAAGGAATTTTTTAAGGGTTTCTTGCGTCAAGGAATTTTTTTAGGGTTTCTTAAAAAGTAAAATACTGATCTGAAACGATGATATAGTTGTTGTTTTCTAAACACTCTTGCGCTCTCTTGAAAGAACAAATATTTTTAAAATATAAATAATTCGTTTATCCATATATTTACTTTTTTTTTTTGGTACGATTTGATTTATAAATCCGACAAAACTTACCAAATATATTAATAATTTGAGATAAATTCTTTGCTACTCATTAGTTTAAATTGAGTATGGTATTTTTAGTGCAAATTATTTTAAAATTTTAATTTATTTTAAAGTAAAATAAAATAAAAATTGATATGATATAAAACAGAATATTTGCAAAAAAAATATATAAAATATACTCTATAAGTTGAATGGATTAAAAAAACACAATTAAGTTAAATTGATACAAAAAAATGTAATTGATTTGCCAAATATGATTGAAAATAATATTTTTCAACACGGTATCTCAACAAATATATAAATATTTGAAATTTACTTAAATCAAATATATTTGTTAATTAAATTGATAAAATAAAATTTGAGTGAGCATGTTGTCTGCTCCAAGATAATGAATATGTTATAACTTAAATAAAACTCATAAATGAATTTAGGGAATTGTTTATTCCATTTTAAATGGTGGAAAAATACCTTATAAAAAATAGCTTCAATTTTTAGAAGTTTATTTATTAAACACCCTTGAAGATTGTTTTTGTGTTGTTCCATAATCAAACTCGGGACTTCAAGAGGAACAAATTCTAGAGATCCGAGCTCCCGATCCACTAAATCAATTTTCATGAATTTCTAAACATGTATATATATATATATATATATATATATATATATATATATATATATATATATATATATATATATATATATATATATATATATATATATATATATATATATATATATATATATAGGGATACACAATTGTTACACTAATTATTAATCGTTGATATTGTTTTGATCTAATGGTTATTAAGTGACTCCATACATTCAGCCTCATCTTATTTAGGTAATAAATCAATTATATTTTATAAAATCATAAAATCATACTTTTATAAAATAAAATTTATTTTCTCACTTTTTCTAATCACTCATGTAATTCTTCATATCTATTTTTTTTTAAAACAATGTAAATCAAAATATATTTTTAAAAAATAATCATAATTCATAATAAAAACAGTTCTTATTATTTAAAAATAATAATAATTTAATTTTTTTTTCTTTTTACTTAAAGTAAGTTGATAAACTTTTAATTAGAGTACAAAATAATACTCAAATTAGCTATAAAAATTAAATAAATAATGAGTATATATAAATTTTGTTGTGAAATTAAAATAATTAAAATAAAAATTAAAATAATATTTATAAGCGAAAATTTTATTGATTTCATTATCCACTTTATATTTATTTTCAATTTACAACTTAATTACTATGCACTCATTATTTGAGTATTTTTCTCTTTAGTTACATATTTTTTAATATTATTTTATACTCTATTTAAAATCTTAATATTATTTTATATTCTAAAGAGAAAAATAATATTATTTTATACTCTGAATATTATTTTTCTCTTTAGAGTATAAAATAATATTAAGATTTTCAATAGAGTATAAAATAATATTAAAAAATTATGTAACTAAAGAGAAAAATACTCAAATAATGAGTGATAGTAATTAAGTTGTAAATTGAAAAATAAATATAAAGTGGATAATGAAATCGATAAAATTTTCACTTATTTATAAATATTATTTTACTTTTTTATTTTAATTATTTTAATTTCACAACAAAATTTATATATGCTCATTATTTATTTATTTATTTAATTTTTATAGCCAATTTGAGTATTATTTTGTACTCTAATTAAAAGTTTAACAACTTACTTTAAGTAAAAAAAAAAAAATTATTATTATTTTTAAATAATAAGAACTGTTTTTATTATGAATTATGATTATTTTTTAAAAATATATTTTGATTTACATTGTTTTAAAAAAATAGATATGAAGAATTACATGAGTGATTAGAAAAGTGAGAAAATTTTATTTTATAAAAGTATGATTTTATGATTTTAAAATATAATTGATTTATTACCTAAATAAGATGAGGCTATTTGAATGTATGATATGGGCATTAACTAGTCACTTAATAACCATTAGATCAAAACAATATCAACGATTAATAATTAGTGTAACAGTGTAAGTAGTGTAATTGATCTCTCATATATATATATATATATATATATATATATATATATATATATATATATATATATATATATATATATATATATATATATATATATATATATATATATAAAATACATCTTCAAATTCATCGTATATGTATTTCATGCATTCATTGATGAAATACCTTTCATTTGTTAAAAAATAAAAAGGAAAATATATTTCTAGTTTCGTCAGAAAACATTCTTCTGTAATCCAAACAATGCGTCACCAAATAATGTCCAGCTACGTCAACAAGGAACCACAACTTTTGATGTTTATTCCAAAGATACCTTTAAAAAATGTCAAAAATTTATTATATTATTTAGTCCAAACTAAACTCCACCGGCCAGAAAATTTCTCAAAAACAAGTGATTTTTTTAGAATCACTTTTACCAAATGACGCATCACCCAAATGGAACAACAAAGCAGACAATGCATGGCAACAAAAAGTAGCAACATTAGTGGGCCTGCAAACAACAACAACATTAGGAGGAGGAAGAAGACAAAGGATTGAGGAATGTATAAGTATATTCACTGGTTTCATTTTTTTTTTTTCAAAACATTATTTAACATAATAAAGATTTTTTATTTGATAATGAACTACAAATTTGTAGATCAAAGAAAACGTGAAGTCATATACAATTGGGATTTTTTTTTAAAATAACCAAGTTTTGAAGTGTTGAAACATGACTAGAGTGAGAATTATTTAAGAAGGTTTGGTATTAAAACTTCACAACTTGGTTATTTTTTTTAAAAATTTGACAATTGGAGGTATTAGTCCAAAAATAATGAATTATGAGACTGCCAAATAGAAAAAAGTAATTAGACAAAGAAAGAACGAATAACTCCCAACACAACTGCATACAAAAAAAAAAAGTAGTTTGACAAAATTGAAACATCATTTTCAGGCTTCATAACTAACTACATGAAGAAAATTTTTGTCATTTGTCTCTAAATTCTATAAAGTATTTCTCTTATACAACATTATCTAAAAAATTATGAAATTCTTTCTTGACCAATTAGTTCAATTTGATGTGTCATATTCTAAAATTGATAAGTGAGTTCTTTACTAATATTCTTTGAACTCTCAAAGGATAAAAAAGAGAGTGTAAAACAAAATCATAATAGATAATTGGTTTTCTTTGAACAACATCAGCAAGAAAGTAGCTGTTTGTGCAAAAAGGAATCAATGAAAACAACACAGTTGTAATCAGACATGAATTGATTAGCATTTTTACAATACTCATCCCCTTAAACCACTTGTGGCAGATTATCCTTATTTGATTTTCATACATAAAACTTGCAGACACAATGCAATATTCACAGTTAACTTTAGATCTTTTTAACAAAATCTTCTTTTTAACAAAATCTTTTTCTTTTTTCAATAACCTAAAGTTAAGACTAATTATAAAGGGTGCCTCAACAAAAGTAGTTTAATTTCAAAAAACATACCTTTGAAGCAGCAACTTCGCAGAAAATTGCTTCCGCATAAGATACAAATTGGGATATGGAATTTGAAGACTGAAATTCTTTATTTGCCCAAGTACTTCATTGTATTGATCCACTAATAAATCAAGGTTCAATTCTAAAAGATCCAGCAAAGCAAAAATAAATATAAAGGTAGAAGACGGTTCATAACTTTGACCAAACACTTTGTGGGCATAACGTGAAACGAAAAATTCAAGGAACAATTAGGGTACAATTACAACCCCAATTGCACTTTCAAAACCAAAAGATGCTAAGTTATATTCCCAAATCATAACCCTAACAAATTCAACAAACAAAATCAACAAACTGAGATATGAAATCGCGAATCATACTTACAGCAAATGATTTTGTCTTGGTTATATTTCCTTGTAAATGCCATCAAATAAGATTCAATGATTCCACCATGAAGCATGAGAACAAGATGAAGAGTTATGGATTTTGTAATCAGCCAAGGTGCGTCCATCTTCAAGTTGTTTCCCGACGAAATCAGTGATGGCTTTACTCATTGAGGGTGGTTGAGCGACGGACGTCGGTCAGTTGTTGGTGGAACGTCAGTGGCTATAGCGCGGACCTGAGAGTGAGTGATGTTGGTTGCGTTTTGAATTAGTGACATGGTCGAGCGGAGCCTAGGAAACTGCCCTACCTGGTCGGGCGGTGGCTCCGCCACTGCTTACAGATTAATCTTAAAGTATATTTTTGGACTATTTCTTGACAAAATGAGGGTGTGACTCGTTTACGCAAATTTTTTGTATATTTACATTAAAATTGTATTTCTAAAAATGGATAAAAGGTTATAATTTTATAATAATAATTCTAATAAAAATGCTTAACTTATGTTCCATTCGGGAACTAGAAATGGATGTCATTGAAAAGCTGATGATCTTGAAAGGTAGCTCTGATCTCCACTACGGTGGCGTGAATGAACTTGCATTGTTAGCACTTCAACGCCTAATTCGGTTCAAGATTCAAGATAATCTAGTGAAAAGTGGAGATCAGAGATTATATATTGCTCTTAGTGATTGATTGTATACCATGGGTTAAATGGAGCGTGCTTGAGATGGATTGTGTTGGACAAGTGACCTCAAACACAAGAGGGAGTGAATTGTGTTTGAAAACATGATTAATTTTACTTTTCTCAATTAAAATTGTGTTAGTAAAGTTTTTTGAATGAGTAATTGTAGCACAATTGAAGTAATAAGAGTAAGTTGCATAAAATAAAGAGAGTAAGGATAAAAAGATTGCACCAGAGTGTTATCTAATTTTGGTCAAACATTGGCCTAATTGAAGTGTGAGGAAGAAGTCTCACATTGATTAGAAAATGAAAGATTGAACACTATATAAGTGATAGAACCCACACACATATCATTGTTAGGGGAAATTACGAGGAGGGAGCATTTTAGGTGGATATGTGGTGTGTCTCACAAAAGAGGTGTGTCACAAGTGTAAAATGCTTCCTCCTCGAAATTGCCCCTAACAAGCCTAATCATGTCCTCAATAGGTATTGATATTTTTCACTATATTCTTATGAGATTTTAAAGATTATGTCCATGAACCTTAATACAATCAGATATCTAAGATTTCGAACTAGTTTATTCCCAATTATAGACAACTAAAGATTTATGGCTCATCCCTTTAACAAAAACAAACTTTTTTCGGTGAAATTTACACTACAATAAATAACACATCTCATGACGAAACTTTCATCTCCAACATGATTAAAATTGAGAGGATATGTTATAGGAGCGCAATGTTTTATTTTTTAATAAGGTAAACATCATGTTACGTCAGCGTTATAAAAAACCGAGATAACACACCTATAAGTTAGCGTTTAGTTTTCTATAAAAAAATAATAAACCTGTTATCTCGATTCTCTTCAGGACCGAGATAATATAGCTATAAGGAACCTCGCTTCGAATCTTAGTTGTCACATTTTAAAAAATCAATGATTTATCACTTGGCGTCTTTTCTAGATGCCATTTTTTTGTTTAACAAGAATGTGCAATAAAGGAAAAAAGAAATATTTCATTGATAATAAAAAAAGGTTAATAGTCATTTACCCTCTTACATATAGGCGCTTTTTGAGGGGGGGAAAACTGTAAAAAAAAGTTGTATGAATTCCCCTAACATTTTAGTTTACATTACATAAAAGTTGTATGAATTCCCCTAACATTTTAGTTTATATTACAAAACATGTTAAATGCTCAAAAATATATTTGAGGTGGAAGTTGAACCCACACTCTCTACTTTATAAGACCAACATTGTATCCACTGGACTAGCCATTTTCTTTTGTACTATAAACGCATGGAATAATTGTTATAACATGCACTTCCAGTAAACAAAAAAAATAACTTCAATATTTTAGTTTATTCCTATGATATTATTCAATCGTGGAAGAATCATATATATATATATATATATATATATATATATATATATATATATATATATATATATATATATATATAATAAAGCTTATAATATTGAGTGATTAGAAAAGTGATTTGTTTTAGCAATAACCATGTTTTATAATTAAAACACCTCAATAATCATGTTTTCAAAATAATTACACAAATCATCAGGTTTTAGATATAGGTTAAGTGGACACACATACAAAAAATTCTCTCTCTCTCTCTCTCTCTAAAACTTTGACTCTCACTTCTCTCTAAAAGGGGGCTAGGGTTTGATTCTCCCACCATGAATGATGGGTTATCTCACCACATGGACGGCTGGACGGTGGCAAAAAAAAGGTTTTCAAGCATTGGGTCCCTCAATGGGACACATTTTCGGTTGGAAGGAGATTAGAGAAAGAAGATTCACTCAGTTTAACTTTGAATTACTTCTCGGAGTTTTCGAATAGAAGCAATGCTAAAGACTTTTTTGAGCTTTTCGGGTGCATTGGGAAGGTGGTGGATGTGTTTATCTCACCAAGAAGTAATATGATATGGAAGAATTTTGGTTTCTCTAGGTTTAAGGAGGTGGAGGACGCAAGGTTATTGGGGTGAAGCTGGATAATATATTGATTGGGAGGAAGAAGATACATGCAAACTTGTCCATATTTTAGAGATCTAGTGCGCGAAAGTTAGGCGTTTCAAGGGAGAGGTGAAATCGGGGACGACGACTGATCAATAAGTTCATCCACAACGGAACAGAGAGGGGATCAAAACTTAAAGGGATAATAGATCTTTTGCGGAAGTGGTTTCTATGACACCCCAAATAATTCAATTATTAAATAATTAAAATTTTAATTATTAATTTAATTAGAGGTTTAATTATTGGTATATTTGAATTATCGAAATTAATTAATTAATTAATTAGGAGTGGAGTGTTGGGGTGTGAGGTGTGAAGTGGAGGGTGTGAGGAGTAAAAGACTCTACTCATACTAATTTTTTTTAATTATTATTATTTTAGAATAATAAGAGGAATAAAATAAAGGAAAAAGAGGAAAAGAGAGAAGAGTTGGAACTTTCATTATACGTACAATTGAGAAGAGGAGAAAGAAGGAGGAAAAGCCAAAGCGTCAGAGTCCGAAGAATTCTCACGAGGTAAGGGGTGATTTTGTATGATTGTTATGCCTTATGAGTTTTGATAATCAATAGAGTTGATTAATATCTTAGAAATCCCAATTTAGGATTCTCTAGGTTTGTAGAATTTGATCCAAATTTATCCAATTGCATGAAATTAGAATGAATGGATGTTATAGGATTGTTGTATGTGGTTAAATGGTGTTACACCTCACTATTATACTGTTGTTGGGATGATTTTTGTGGTATTGGATGAGTTGATTCGTAGAGGAATGATGTGGTTTGAGTTGGGAAGAAGAATGCTGTCAAATTGAGTATTTTCTGCTACAGAACGCGTAGGAACTGGTTCCCAGTATGGAGGAACCGGGGTTCCCTTTGTAAAACTCACTAAAATTGTCATTTTTGAACGCAGGAACCGGTTACTCCTGGGGAGGAACTGGTTCCCAGTGCAAATTTTACACATGAAAATGACATTTTTTCCAGGAACCCGTTCCCACTGTTACTTTTTGAAAAATACTAAACTTTAAAAATTCATAACTTTCAAACCGTAAGTCCGTTTTAGTTGCCATTTTGGACGTTGTTTCTTAAAAATACTCTATTTTATAAAATTGAGAAAATACTATTTCTTGGATTTTATTTTAAAAAGAGTCGATTTTCCGAATTGTACACTATAGTAGTTCTAGAAATGGTGATGAACTGTTTGAGATTGTTCTGACTGATTTGATGAGGATTACATGCTTATGTGTTGTTCCTATTGTTTATTCATGATTGTGCTTTTATCATGTGATGTTTGTTGGTGTTGGCTATGTATGGAATGATGTTGTAATATCATATTTCGTTATTTGAATGTTGCATGCTTTTGATGTGCATGCATATGCATTCTGGTGGTGGTTAATTGTCATTGTGTAGAATTAGACCTGCAGAGCCAATACCCGTATCCAGTGGTTTAGTGGTGGTGAGGCTGGATTCGTGTCCCAGTGGTGTATGGGCGAATCGTTGATTAACGTTGTGTCTGAGGTGTAAACGGAACAGGGTGTGAATTTAGTTCACGTTTGGTACCACATGCATAGAGTCTGCATCATTATTTGTTTGGATTATAACATGTTAGCATGAATTCCAGTGTTATAGTCTGTTGTTTGTGTATGACGTATATTTGTAACTTGTGTATGAAGAAGATCTAATTATGTTGAATAGGGTAGACTGATGTCTTATGATATTTTATTGCTTTTGATGAACTTATAATGCATTTTAATTGTGATAAAATCTCACCCTTACTTTGATGATTTCAGATTAAATTTAGCGGCTCAGGAGTTGGTGAGGATAGCTTATAGAGTTGTGCTGTTTAATTATCCGCGTGTCAGTGTCATGCTCTGGTAGTTGAAACACTGGGAAACGATTGTTTTAGAGTTATAGTTTTAAACTCTGTTTACTTTTTGTTTATGTTGGGATAATTTATGAATTGAATTTTATTCCGGTTTGTTGGTATTTTCTGATGTGTAGAA
This sequence comes from Vicia sativa, assembly GCA_021764765.1. Classification (NCBI taxonomy): domain Eukaryota; kingdom Viridiplantae; phylum Streptophyta; class Magnoliopsida; order Fabales; family Fabaceae; genus Vicia; species Vicia sativa. The sequence continues at coordinate 38,490,614 of CM038792.1, forward strand.
CATGTTATTGGTTTTGATTATTTTAATAAAGTTCTTCAGTGAAGCATGACATTATGAATGAGATTTTCTATTTTAATAAATTGTAATTCCCTTTATTATATGTTAACTCTGATTTATTTATTAAATTCGCGAGGTATTTTAGAAGGGGTGTTACAGTTTCTAACAGAGAAAATTAGGAGACAGAAGGCGAGAAGGAGTGGTTGAATTTTTCATCGAAGGTGGAAGATAAAACAAGAATTCAGAAAGCGTGTGTGGGTCAGGTCACTATTTTGGATTCTGCATACAACATTCCGACTTACTTCGAGATGGAGGGTTATTTCGCGATCAAAGTTACACCGCTAGTAGCGAATCTCCGGAGGAGAAGAAATGATGAACCATGCCTTAAATTTCAAGTGACACTTGAATCATGAACTTGGAACAATGTTGAATGAAGATGAGTGGCTTAAGTTTTCAAGTGGCACATTTGAAGAAATTCTCATAAATGGACTTGAACTTGAATTCCAAATAATCCAATTTGCATGCTTTCTTCAACTTGAATCAAATTCTCGAACAAAATAAATGTTTAAAAACTTGACGTCATTTGATTGAACTTAAACACACTTGAATCAATGCTCCATAAAATAAATCCAATAGCTTAATAAAAAAAAAACTTGATTTTATGAAAACTTCAACCAATCATCGGCCATTTAGATGAGAATCATCACAAGAAGAGAATCATTATTTAATCATCTATATTCAAGCTTAAACACAATTAATGGGAAACCTTAATTCTCTTACCTTTGAGTACACATTTGATGAAGACAACCTTGAGATGTTGAGAGGAACAAAACTCTAGTTCAATAGCATTCTCGAAACCCTTACTGAGGAACCATCACTTAAACTTCTCGATCCAAAGTCTTATCTTATAAGAAAACAAAATAAACAAGACATATAATTGTATATTTATTAGAAGTTAATAAAATATAAAGTAGTAAATAAAATAAAGGAACACAAAGGGTGGTTGGTGATTGTTGCACCCCAAATTTTACCCTGATATTTTTCCACTCGCATTTTGTTTATAATAAAAAAATCATCATTTACACATCACATTTGCATCATTTCGTCGTATTTAAATTGACTAAAAGTTAGTTTAAATCGATATCTGCATCGTTTTATAGTTATAAAATACTTGATATTTCACTTCATTCATTTTTATCTCCTTACCTATTCATTGTATCGTTTTAAGTTGTTTATATGTCAATGATATCGATATTTCGATTTTATAGACAGACCGTTAAAAGCGATTCGACACAGTGCAAAAATTAGCGGGAAACATATTTCAAGTTTTCGCCTTTAACTCACTGTCTTATGAATCTACGTGTTGCGTAGATTATGAAAATGTGCTCTCTCTAATTTTTCGATATGTTTCGAAGTCTCGTTTTTAACCGTAAGCGTTTTAAAACCGGATATTCTTTATTATTATTTTATTTCGATTTTAACCATTTTGATAATTTTTATTTAATCTTTGAGACCCCTAATTTATTTTAATGTACTCATTTTATTTTTTTTGAATAATTTAGTGTTCGAATTTATATCATTTTTAACAATCTTAGGTGTACAATTTTTATCTCCAAATATCAAAACAAAAATATTTTCAGATAGTTTAATTTTTATATTTTTGGACCTTATAACTCATTTTGTCAAAAAGGCATTTTTGAAATTATTAAAGTATTGGTAAACCAAAATTTTAGGTATATATGTATGTTATGATTGCTACTAGGGGTGTTCGCGGTGCGGTTTGGGCGGTTTTGACGCAAAAAATCATCCGAACCGCGAGAGAAAAAGGCATGCGGTTTGGTTTGGTTCGGTTGATTTTTAGAAAAAAATCAAACCAAACCAAACCAAAGCGGTTTGGTTCGGTGCGGTTGGTTCGGTTTTTTACAAATAATTTGTTGAGTCATACATTCACATATATATGACAACATAACTTTGTATTTGGTCATTCATACATGATACACTACTAAATTATCACCAAAAAACTAATCATATTTGGACAATAACTTCTCATTTAATATGCAAAACTTAGATTAGACAAAAGTGAAATAATAAACATAAAATAATAGCATAAAACAATATAAAAAATATTATAATAAAACAAATAAAATAGAAGAGATGAGAAATTAGTGAAGATGAAAAAGAAAGAACATAAGAGAGGAGAGATTAGAGATAAAGATGTGCGATAAAATGAAATTGAAAGAGAGAAAAATTGCATAAAAAATAAGAACGTGCAAAGGAAACAATATAAGAGAATAGATATTAGATAAGAAGAGGCAAGATGTAAGTGGTGAAGATGAAATGATAATGTTAGAAGATATTTAAGAAGATTGAAAATAAAATCATAACTGTAAAAATGAGAAAATTGTCTGTAATCATAAGGCTAATGTATAATAGATTAATGTATAATAGATTTAGGTTTGGGTTAGATGCGAGTTAAGTAAAATTTAAGTTGTAACATAACGAGGTTTAGTTCAGTTTGTAAAATACAAACCGCAAACCGAACCAAACCGTTCGGTTTTATTAAAAAATGATCCAAACTAATCTGAATCAAATGCGGTTGTATGCGGTTTCGGTTTGGTTTTGCGATTTTCTATTGGGTTGGTTTGATTATGAACACCCCTAATTGCTACTGTTTGGGGGGAAGAGACCAGAAACGTGGAGGCGGAGAGAAAAGTTCATAAAACTAAAACAACAATACTTCAGTTTCTCAAACTCCCTACTACCGCCTTCGTATCCTCCACCTCCCTGCCGCTAACTTCCATCGCAGCTCCATACAACCCTCTGTCCGATCCAAATCCCCTTAAAACCTTCATTCCCTCATCGTTCCCTCCACTGCCGCCTTCCTGCGACCCTTCTTCTTCCAGTCACCGTCTCAACTCCCTCACCGCCTTCTTTTCCTCTTCGCTGCCTGTTCACCACCCAACCTCCGCCTTCTTCGCCGCTGTTCTCTCTGTAACACCACCCTTCACTCTCACCCTCCGCTACTCACCTCCTGTCGCCGTCCCTGTTTCTTCTCCATCAACACCACCTTCTGTTTGCCGCCGACCACCACTCCATCCTCACCCCACCGCTACATACCCCCTTTTCCGTCAACAGAAGCCACTCACTCCCTCGCTCTCCTCACAACCTCCGCCTTCCTCGTCGTTGTCCCCTCCGTTTCCATCACATATTCCTCCCTTTGTCGCTGTTTCAACCTCCCTCTCCGCTCATCTCCACCGTGAGCTAACCACCCACCGTCACTCTCTTCTTAATACTCCGTCCACTGTCCCTCTTCATTCTGCCATAATACTCCTCTCTCTTCATCCCTTCGTTAAACATAACTTCACCTCCGAATATTCTGCTCAGCATACATCCCAACAGACTGCTGATGCTGCTGAAGTCAGACCGCCCCCCGCCCCAGCTCTCGCTCTACTGCCACCCAAGCTTCCGATACAACTTATGTTCAACTCATTCCATCTGCAAATCGGTAATTTCGTTTTCATCTTTGTTTCGTTTTTGAACTGTTATGTTATGGTTTCACATCGTGTTGCCGAATTATTCTGAGTTTTCATTTCTGAGTTTTAGTGTTACTCTTTTGATCGAAACTGTGATGCTATAAACTGTTGTAAAACCATTTCTTTGTGTGTGGTGTTGAGGTATTGTGTGACTCCGTATAGTATTATTAATCTTTTTTGGACTGTCAATGTAGATCCAGTGATCAATTTTGGACAGAATTATAGGACTTTATCTTAAATCTGGTTTTAATGATATTTTGATCAATTATGTGTCGATTGAGATTGATGTGATTGAGAAAATTACATGTGGATTGGAATTTATTTCCGTTAGTGTTAAATCATGTCTATTTCATGTGTTTTATGTGTTTAATATGTTTGAATCGATGTACAAGAAATTTTGATTACCTTTGGTTCTGCTTGAGTTTGTTTTTGAATGTGGAATGTAGATGTGTTATCTTGGATGTTTTTTGTTTTCGTGTGCGTTGAACACTTTTGGAGATGATTTTATTGAGCATTGATACATGTATAGCTGCTGCCCGGATTCATTGTGTTTGTGTAAGGCATGTTTGAGAACTTTGTTATATGAAATCCGATGCTTATATTTGTTACTGTTCATTGCTGCCCGGATTCTGTTTCAATCGACTAATTTTGAATTCGAATTCAAGTTTTATTTCATATGCATAGTTGCTGCCCGGTTTTTTATTCAATTGACTATAGTTTCGTTCCAATCTTGCCTTACAAATTTTGAGTTCGTTTTAGGTAATTTATAAGTGTATGTTTTGGTTATTGTCTCCATTGAGTTAATATGTGTTTCAAGTTCGTTTCACGCTTTAAATTCATGAAGTTCTTGTTTACAAATTCACATCTCTACTACTTCATTAATTCAAGATGATTTCGATTGACATTTCGATTCATGCTATCACTTGTGTACACATGTTTAGTGATTCTAATTGTGAATCTTGATTACTAACCATTTTCCAATTTGTTGCAATTCCATTTCGTTTTAATTTTTATTCCACACTTATGCTACTAACATGTTTGCTATTTGTGAAGATATTCGAGGATTGTTCAAGCATCCATTTTCATTAGCACATCTACACTTGAACTTTAGCAATTAAATGTTGAATTACTATTTCTATTAAATATTTAGTAGTGTATAAATATATACAAAATACTTAGTATTTTTATTTTTATATTTGATATTGTAAATATAATTATGTACATATTATTATTTTTATTTTATATACTTTACCATATTCTTGTAAATAAAATTATATTATTTTAATTTCTTTCATATTGCAATTTCGAACTTTGAATTCAATCTGTTTTTTTGAATGTATGAACATAAAAAATGTTGTTTGTCTCTTAGAATTAATTTCTATAACCTATTCTAATTAGTCCAATAAAATGCAAATGCTCAATTATCAATACTAAGCTCCTCCGTATTGATTTTTATTTGTACCTTGTTGTAATTAATTTACCATTTTCTCTTTATTTACTTTCATCCCCATTTGTAAAAATGTATCCCGCTCCCTTGTTGTGTTGTATAGAATTTATTGCTTTCTATTTTATTTTTTATTTCTTAAATCCCTATTTTGTAATCGATGTTTGTTTAAATCGTTAGATGGTAGCCTAATGGTTTAAACAAACTTGAAGTCTTTAGATTGTTGGATGATAGCCCAATAAGATAAAACTTCTATCCACGTCAAAAAAATCTAGAGCGGTATTCGTTTAAATTGTTGGATGATAGCCCGACGGTTTAATTGAATTGGAAGTCTTTAGGTTGTTGGATGATAGCCCAATAAGTTAGATACTTCTATTCGCATTAAAATAGTGGAGTGATATTCGTTTAAATTGTTGGATGATAGCTCGACGGTTTAATCGAATTTAAATTAATAAATTTTTTGGGATGAGAGATGATTAGTTGAGCTCACTCGCCAATTTCTAGTATTCGAATCGTTAGATGATAGCCTAATATTTCGATACTTGTCATTCACAACTTAAAATCAATTTTAACACATTCAATATCTTTTGTGCGTTCGAGCACCTTTTACCTTTAAACCCTTTTCAAGATTAGACCTGATTCATTTATAATTGAGATGTTCTTTCCTTTATCCCCATGGTTTTCGACTTCTCCACTTGAGTACTAGAGGCGTTCTCAAACCCTCTCTCGTGCGTAGTCCTTTATTCTTTATCAAACCTTGTGGGCGTTTAGACGAGTCTTCTCCTTTAAAAATGATAACTTGTCTCTTCATTTAAAATCAATCAACAAACAATCATTTTCTAGCCGAACTACGGCGCTCTGACTTTCCCATTGCACGAGGGAGTACGTAGGCACTAAGTCTTACGACTAAAGGCGAGCAAAAATAATAAAAACATTTCTTCTCTCTTTCTTTCTCCTTTCAAAATTTAGAAGATTGTAAATTTTAAACTAACACACGAAAAACACTTTGAACTAAATGGGTACCATCGAGTACGATGGATGTGGGGGTGCTAATACCTTCCCCGTGCATAACCGACTCTCGAACCTGCATCTTTTAGTCTCGTAGACCGTCTTATACTTTATTCGTGGGTTTTATTCGATATTTTCCCTTTCCTTCTTGGAATAATTAAATCTCGGTGGCGATTTCATTTGTGTCGATATATCGAAATTTTCGAAGGCGTCGACAGTGATCTCTATAGGCTCGAAGCCCTAAAGATAAGAAAGTGTGTAGGTTGAGAAAGAGTTTATATGGCTTGAAGCAAGCTCCAAAGCAGTGGTACAAGAAGTTTGAGTTTTTTATGTGTGATCAAAGATACCATAAGACTACTTTAGATCATTGCGTATTTGTTATAAAATTTTCTAATGATGATTTTATTATTCTGTAGTTATATGTTGATGATATGTTTATTATAGTAAAAAATATTTTTAACATTAACAGGCTAAAAAAGAAGTTGAGAGAGTCATTTCCCATGAAAAACATGGGATCAGCTAAACAAGTTCTTGACATTAGAATCATGCGTGACAAAAAGGAGAAGAAACTTTGGATGTCCCAAGAACATTATATTAAAATAGTGTTGCAAATATTCCAAATTCTAAGGTGGTAAGCACTCCCCTTTCTACTCATTTCAAATTGAGTTCTAATCAAACTCCTTCAAGTAAAGATGAATCATTTGATATGAAACATGTTCCTTGTGCGTCTGATGTGGGTAGTTTGATGTATGCGACAGTATGTACAAGACTAGATATAACACATGATGTTACTTCTATGAGGCTTTGCTTTGGAGGTGATAAGTCTACTCTAGTGGGGTAGTCTAACTCTCGATATGGCTTGAGACATTGATTCCAGAAAGTCCACTTCAGGCTACATGATCAAATTTACAAGGAAGTTGTAGATTTGCAGTCCATATTACAAAAATGTGTAGCATTGTCTACTACAGCGGTTGAGTTCATTTCTATTACCGAAGCATGCAATGAGTTACTGTTGTTGAAGAAATTTGCAAGATTTTGATTTTGTTCAAGACAAATATGTGTTATTGATCGTAGATAGTCAAAGTGTTATCCATCTTGGTAAGAATTCGAATTTTCATAATAGGTTCAAACACATTGATGTGAGATATCATTGAATACATGATATTTTGGATGCTGAGTTATTGGAGTTAACTAAAGTTCATACAAATGATAATTGTTCAGATATGATGACTAAAACATTAACAATAGGAAAATTTGAAGGTTGTTGTGATATTGTTGGTTTGGCGATTTCATTCACATAGTTGTGAAGGGGATACTTGTTGGGTTTGTGCTCCCTTCCTATGTGGAGAAAGACCCAAATATAAATTTAGGGTTTAAAGAGATAGAGAGAATATAAGAATTCAAAAGAGATAATGTAACTTTTTATTAATTAGAATAATTTGAATAGTAATAGTGCAATATTATAATATAAATAATAGTTTAATATAAATAATAATATATTATTTTAAGATTTTACACTTTATCCAATAAAACTATATCGTTCTTCTATATCACTTAAGTATTTTAAAATTTTCAATATAACATAGCAGTGTAAAAATACTTTACACTATCAATGCATCTCTTATTTTTTCTTTAAGTTTTAACAAATATTTAAATTTCTAAATAAATAATATAAAATATAAAAAGTATTAAAACAATAACGTACAACAAGTTTTCACACTAAGGGTGTGTTTGTTTCATAGTTGAAAATTTTATTTCTTGGAATGTTATTCCTAGGATTATTATTCCTTGGAATATTATTCCAACCCATGTGTTTATTAAGAATTTAGGTTCCTAGAAATAATTATAAAATTTGGTTAATTTTAAATTTTAAAAATAAATAAATAATAGTAAATAGGAATGATTGTGGAAAGTTAAAGTTGGTTGAATTTATTCTCATGGGAATGTTATATTCTCACCCTTTATGCATTGGAATAAGTAAGAATAGAAAATCTATGAGTAAATAATATTTCTTGGAATAAAAAGTTCCTTAAAATAATTTTTTAAAACTTGAATCAAACATGGAATTATTGTATTTCCATTATCACATTCTCAAGAATAATTTTTGTATCCTTGAAACAAACACACCCCAAAAGTTATCCCAAAAGTTAGAAAGTTAGAATAATGTTTGCACTTTGCAGGAATAGTAAGTAATGGGTAGTGGAAGTTGAAACCGTCGCACAGTAACGCTTGTGTATTAATCTTCTCACAACAATAAAAGAGCACAATAAAAGGTTCAATGCAAGAATGAAGAGACGTTTGCATTTTCCAAAATCACATTGTTAAATTGCGTGAAAACAAAAGGAGCACCCTCATTCCCACCGTAACTTTAACTTCAAGTCAAGGAAAGGCTTCTGATTTTCTTCGCAATCTTAACTTGTGTGTGGTTTTTTTTATTGAACTTGGTTTTGTAAATGTTCACAGATCATGTCGAGCAAATATAGTGGACGTGTTGTAGGGATAGACCTTGGCACAACTTACTCATGTGTTGCAGTATGGCAGGAGCAACATTGCCGAGTTGAAATCATCCACAATGACCAAGGCAATAGAACTACGCCTTCTTTTGTTGCTTTCACAGAAGATCAAAGGTTGATTGGTGATTCTGCCAAAAATCAGGCTGCTGCCAACCCTCAAAACACTGTCTTTGGTAATTTCTATCCTTCACTTTATATATTGTTATTGACTTCTTGTTTTTTTTTTTTGCATTAATGCTGAAGTGTTGAACTATTGTATCATCATTGGAAGTGGTCATTTTATTTTTTCAGATGCTAAGAGGTTAATTGGTAGAAAATTTAGTGACCCTATTGTTCAAGATGATATACTTTTATGGCCATTTAAGGTCACTGCCGACGTCAATGACAAACCCATGATTACCGTTAAGTACAAGGATCAGGAGAAGAAACTTTATGCTGAAGAAGTATCATCTATGGTACTCACAAAGATGCGAGAAATTGCTGAGACATATTTAGAATCAAATGTTAAGAATGCAGTTGTTACTGTGCCTGCTTATTTTAGTGATTCTCAAAGAAAATCCACTATAGATGCTGGTGCTATTGCTGGCCTCAATGTTATGAGAATAATGAATGAACCCACGGCTGCAGCGGTTGCTTATGGTCTTGACAAGAGAACTGACTGTGTTGGAGAACGTAATATTTTTGTCTTTGATCTCGGTGGTGGCACTTTTGATGTGTCTATACTAACTATTAAGAATATGGTCTTCCAAGTGAAGGCAACTGCTGGAAATACTCACCTTGGTGGAGAGGACTTTGATAATAGAATGGTGAACTACTTTGTACAAGAGTTCAAGAAAAAGAAGAAGTTGGACATTAGTGGGAATCCAAGAGCCTTGAGAAGGTTGAGAACAGCTTGTGAGAGAGCAAAAAGAACACTTTCTTTCCTTGTTGTTGCTACTATCGAAATAGATTCTTTATTTCAAGGCATGGATTTTTCTTCATCAATCAATAGAGCCAAGTTTGAGGAAATGAATATGGACCTTTTTAATGAGTGTACGAAGATTGTTGAAAGTTGTCTTGCTGATGCTAACATGGACACGAACAGTGTAGATGATGTTGTCCTTGTTGGTGGCTCTTCTAGGATTCCCAAAGTACAACAATTACTACAAGAGTTTTTCAAGGGGAAGGAGTTGTGCAAGAGCATTAATCCTGATGAGGCTGTAGCTTATGGTGCTGCTGTTCAGGCCGCGTTGCTGAGTGAAGGTGTTAAGAATGTTCCAAAGTTGGTGCTGCAGGATGTTACACCTTTGTCTCTTGGCAGGTCAGTACTAGGAGATGTCATGCATGTGGTGATTCCTAGGAACACTTGTATTCCTGTCAAGAAGACAAAACCATATGTTACCATTGAAGATAACCAATCAAGTACCTTGATTGAGGTTTATGAGGGTGAGAGAACAAAAGCCAGTGACAACAACTTGCTCGGTTCCTTTGTTCTTTCTGGTCATACCCTGGCTCCTCGCGGCCACCCTTTGGATGTTTGTTTTTCTATTGATGAAAATGGCATTTTGACAGTTTCTGCAAAGGAAAGATGCAGTGGCAAAATGAATGAGATTACAATAACCAATCACAAAGACAGGATGTCAGCTGAAGAAGTTAAAGAATTGATTAAAGAAGCTAAGAATTACCATGATGAGGACATGAAATTCCTAAGGAAGGCTGAAGCACATAATGCATTGGATGACTACATATACAAAATGAAAAATGCTTTAAAGAAGAAGGATATCAATTTAAAGCTTTCCTCACAAGAGATCGAGAAGATTGAATCTGCAATTACACTGGCCACAAGTTTACTCGATGAGAATCACCATCACAATGATTTTGATGTTCTCGAGAATCATTTGAAGGAGCTCAAAATTGGTCTGGATTACATCTTAGCTAAGACTGTTTAGTTTTCTATTTAACTTTTTCCTATTAAGGTTTTAAGTCTTGTCTGAACTAAGGCTTGATGAAGTTTCACAAGTCTCTTCTGCTGTAGTTTTAACCTTTCAATGAATCATCTCTTGAATAAAGTTGTTACTTGGTAGTCTGAACATGTCTGAATGAAGATCACTTTGAATAATGGAATTGTTCTAAAATCACCTCCAATCTCAGCAACTCTAACCCAATGTAAATGTTAAAAGTACCAAAACCATTTACGTCATTTTGGTTTTTGATAGTAATCAATATATAGTGGCATATAATTGAACATAGCAGGTACCAACATAAGCCAGAGAGGCTCCAGCAAGGTTAGATTGTACAATTTTTTTTCTTTCCACGCTGAGCTATGGTGAAGTCAGGGACCATTCAAGCACTAATTGAACAACCGTTTCCAGTTTTCCAAGGATGCCCACCACTTAAAAAGAATGGATACTTAACCAAATATAGTATGAGTTGTACTCTTCTTGTGGCCTAATGTTTAGTTTTGAAAATTTGAGGACTAATAGTATATATAAATTTGAGATTAATCTCCAACCTTATTTTCCTAACATGGCTTATATTTGTGTAGTAGGGTGGGTGGCGTTTTGCCGGCCTAGTGGCTTTTGCCACCCTAAAAAAATTACAAATAAATCTGGTCACTATAAAATTATATATTATCTTTTTAATTATTATAATTAAATATAATTAATGTTATTATTGCATAATATCCAATTCTAGTCGTATGCAACAATAGTGTCACAATGTGATTTTTTTTTACTTCATCAATTTCTTCACTTTTTCTTCTAAATGAGAAGCCAAAGTAGAAGAACAACACTATTAAATTCAACATCACTAAATCATCATCCACCAACACTAAATTGTTTTTTCTAAAAAAATTATTTATTTTTGATAAAGATTTAGATTTAAAATTATTATTCGATGTTTATAGATCTGAGTTTTTGGAATCGAATCTTTTTAAATATAAAATATACTAAAATTATTTTTTATTGGAATTTTGGGATAAATCTGTAATTTTAATTTATTGTTGTAATACTTTATTTTGAGATTTTAACGATTTTGTTATGAGAATTTTTTTCTTGAAAATTTATGGTGACTCTATACTTTTCTTATCTTTGATAGTTGCGTTTCAATCTTTTGATATGATATAAATTAATTTCTTGTAGAAATTTTGTGACGATTATGTAATTAATTTTTTTGTTTTTCAGATTTGTTGTAATATGTTTTCAGATTTTTTGGGTGGATTTAGAGATTTTGGTTTGAGACTTTTTTTGAAATATGTTTTTTTTGTTGAATTTAGGGATTTTTCTTTTTCAAAATTTAAAGATATATGATTTTTTATTTTTAAGACTTTGATAATGAGTTTGAAATTTAGATTTGGTAATTTTTTTTCAGATTTGAAACTGACAGATTTAGTGATTCTAATAATTGATATCATTTTGAAATCTGCATTAGTTAATTTAAGCATGAAAAAAGCAAATTCAACCAACTGATTGCGCAGCGATTAAACTCTTGAAGAAGACTGAAGTAGAAGGCAAATGAAATCTAAAACTGCACTTGAATCAAAGAGTCCTACATTTCAGTAAGTTGATGCACGGCTAATATATCAAAATGACACTTAACATGTCGACTATAATCTTAATAAAACCATACTTATCTAGGATAACGGCAGCTAAACAGTGAGGCAATAATAGTAAAACTTCGTATAAAAATTAAGTAGTCTTGGCTATAATGTCTTCCATCCTACTTTTAAGCCCCATTAGATAATCCTCCAGAACATCTATTTCAACCTGCTGGTTATCACTCAAATGTGTAGCAACTTCAATTGCATCTTCCATCTTCTTGATCTCTAGTGAGGAGAGCTTAGAGTTAACATCAACCACCTTTAAAGCATTTCTCATTTTATAAATGTAGCCATCCAATGCATTCACTGCTTTTGCCTTCCTTAGGAATTTTTTGTCTTCAATATGGTAATTCTCTGCTTCTCGAATCAGTTCAATGATTTCCTCACATGACATTCTTTCTTTATAATTGGTTATTTTAATCTCATTTGAATTTCCCGAAGCATTATTCTTAGCAGAAACTGTCAAAATACCATTTTCATCAATAGCAAAACAAATATTTGAGAGAAGGGTGTGACGAGGAGCGAGGGGAATGCCTGAAAGAGTAAAAGAACCAAGCAAATTGTTATCACTGGCTCTTGATCTCTCACCCTGGTAAACCTCAATCTCATCCGTGGTTTGGTTATCTACAGTTGAAACATATGATTTTGTTTTCTTGACAGGAATGCAAGTGTTCCTAGGAATCACCACACCCATGATATCTCCTAGTACTGACCTGCCAAGAGACAAAGGTGTAACATCCTGCAGCACCAACTTTGGAACATTCTTAATGTCTTCACTCAACAAAGCAGCCTGAATAGCTGCTCCATAAGCAACAGCCTCATCAGGATTAATGCTCTTGCACAACTCCTTCCCCATAAAAAATTCCTGCAATAGCTGCTGCAATTTGGGAATCCTAGAAGACCCACCAACAAGAACAACATCATCCACCATGCCCTTATCCATCTTAGCATCACTAAGACAACTTTCAACAGTCTTCATACACTCATTGAATAGATCCATATTCATTTCCTCAAACTTGGTCCTATTGATGGATGATGAAAAGTCATTGCCTTGAAATAAAGAATCTATCTCAATAGTGGCGGTAACGAGGAATGAAAGTGATCTCTTAGCCCTCTCACAAGCTGTTCTCAACCGCCTCAAAGCTTTTGAATTCCCATCAATGTCAATTTTGTTCTTTTTCTTGAACTCTTGTACAAAGTAGTTCACCATTCTGTTATCAAAGTCTTCTCCTCCAAGGTGTGTGTTTCCAGCAGTTGCTTTTACTTGATACACATTATTGTTGATAGTTAGTAGAGACACATCAAATGTGCCACCACCAAGATCAAAGACAAATATAGTTCGTTCTTCAACACAGTCAGTTCTTTTGTCAAGACCATATGCAATAGCTGCAGCAGTAGGTTCATTCAGTACCCTCATGACATTGAGGCCAGCGGTAGCACCAGCATCAATTGTGGCTTTTCTCTGAGAGTGGTTGAAATAAGCTGGCACAGTAACAACTGCATTCTTAATCGGGGATTCTAAATAGGCCTCAGCAATTTCTCGCATCTTTGTGAGCACCATCGATGATACTTCCTCGGCACACAAGTGCTTCTCCTGACCCTTGTACTTGACAGAAATCATAGGTTTGTCATTAACACCTGTAACTTTGAATGGCCATAACAGAATATCATCTTGAACATCTGGATCACTAAAATTTCTACCGATTAACCTTTTGGCATCTGAAAAAAAATAAAAGTAGTAATTTTCAGCACTTTATAGCATTAATCAATAAAGGAAGTGAAATTTATTGAAGTTACCAAAGACAGTGTTTTGAGGGTTGGCAGCAGCTTGGTTCTTGGCAGCTTCGCCCATCAACCTTTGATCTTTGGTAAATGCAACAAAAGAAGGTGTTGTTCTATTGCCTTGATCATTGTGAATGATCTCAACTCTACAATGTTGTTCCTGCCACACTGCAACACACGAGTAAGTTGTGCCAAGGTCTATTCCAACAGAATGTCCTTCGTATTTTCTCGCCATGAATCTGTCAACAAGGAAAGGAAATAAGCTCAAAATAGACTTGGGAAGAAATGAAAGCAAGTTGCAGAAGCTTTGTCTTTAATTTTAATAACTAGTGAAAAGAGATAAGCTCTATTGTGTCATAATGAAGTGCCTACTGCATTAGTATTGATGACAATATCTTTAGTAGTAATAAGTACGAAATTGGATTCTCTGCTCTCAAATCTTAGTAATGTAACATTTCATTGTTATCGATACTCCTCATCCATCATCACGGTGCCGCCCTTACAAGTACCGATCAATCATCTATTGTCTATCTTGTTGGTCCTACTCTACTTCATGATACGGCTCATCTTTTACTGTGCATGCGAGTAATTTTATAAAACTTATTTAAGGAATGCTACTTGTCAATTTCTATACTATATTTATGCTAATATACTGTTTTTCTAATAAAAAAATATTATTTTAAAAAAAATATTTATTTTTTAAATTTATTTCATAATACAAATATAATATTGTGTCATTAACCAATTTTACAATTGTATTAACTATTAAATTATATGTCATTAATCAAATATTTTATTTATAATTCATTAACCATTTTTACTATTTTATTAACCAATAAAATACATATTATTAACCATATTCTGACACTAAATTATAAATGTATTAACCACCTTTTATATTATATTAACCAATTTTATTTTACTATTTAATATTTTTTTACATTTGATAATTCATTAATTAACTTATGATTGTATTAATCAATGTTATATAAATTATTAACCGAAGTCTAATAAATTATATTATAGATTAATCCCAAACTTTATAGGTATAATCTATATGATAATATGTTTCAATCTAACGGTCGATTTTAAAAAGTTATTCAGCGGTGTAACTCTTAAGATGTAATTTAATCTCTCCTTATATATATATATATATATATATATATATATATATATATATATATATATATATATATATAGAGAGAGAGAGAGAGAGAGAGAGAGAGAGAGAGAGAGAGAGAGAGAGAGAGACGAAGTAAATATCACGGATTAATATTTTTAAAATCAACGTTGTTGATACCATCATATAGATCATACATATAAAGTTCAAGATTAATCTATAAAGATTTACTATACGATCAAGATATCCAAAATTAACGTCAAAATGGACTTTCATATAACGTTAATTTTGATGTAGTTCAATGACATGGTAAATCATTATAGATTAATCTCAAATTTTATAGGTATGATCTATATGATGATATGTTTCAATCCAACGGTTGATTTTAAAAAATATTAATCCGAAGTGACGTTTTTGAGTGTAACTCATGGTGTAACTCTTTGGTGTAATTTGATCCTCCTCATATATATATATATATATATATATATATATATATATATATATATATATATATATATATATATATATATATATATATATATATATATATATATATATGAGTAATGTTAATACACCCATGTAGATGTGTATATATATAAATTAATTTTGTTGATATATTAGATATAATATCAAATATAATTCAAGTTGGTAAATCCAAGTCCAATTATAGTAGTATATAAATTGTCATAGTTTTTTTTCTCCCCAATAATTAATAAGTAATAATTAAGATTATACAAAAATAGTCGGCAAACGGGCAATATGCTGTGTCGCTACCCCTTTTTGGATGACAAAGCCAATCATTTTAAAAACTACATTCACGTTCTTACATGACACAATATGTCTATGCATTAACCTTTGGGCACTCTGTAAAAGTTTCACCGTTTTTATTGCTAGAAAATCAAAAGTGTCAAAGGCGAACTATATAAATTTACTTGAAGCTACATTGAGAGTTGTCTGTCCCACAGTAAAATACCATCATAATAATAACATAAAACAACATAATTAAAATAAAATAAAGACATAATCTATGTAAATCAAGCCGAATATGTGATACATTTTCGTGTTATCAGAGAACATGTTCCACACGTGCTCCTCACCCGAGGACACGTCACCAACTGAA
This sequence comes from Vicia sativa, assembly GCA_021764765.1. NCBI lineage: Eukaryota > Viridiplantae > Streptophyta > Magnoliopsida > Fabales > Fabaceae > Vicia > Vicia sativa. Next base: position 38,506,708 of record CM038792.1, read on the forward strand.
CCCAGACACCTCGCGTGATTGACGAAACCGTTTTGTCCTTCGTAATGGGCAAACTCATCCATTGCTCGTGGAATGCGGAGCGGTTGACCCAAGACGATGAGCACGGGTTACTTATCCATACTTTCACATGTGAATTCTGGAAGTCATCCTTTGTGAACCTGAACACTCAGTGCATAACGGAGTCCATTGGCCAAGCATTGGAGGTTCACTATAAAAACCCTCCTTTAAAGGAGAGTCATCTATTCTATTCTTTATCCTTTCGTATTTACCTCTTCTTCTGAACTAACTTAAGCACTAGAGTGTACGGATACAACCCCCACCCCCTTGACGTTTAAGACTACAAACATGTTGTCGACCACTCACCTACTCTGATCCATAGAGTATGATCAAATACCAATTATTAATACCACTGGTTATTATTCTAGACATGTAACTTACAAGTATTTCACAATCTTTGGTTGGGCACAATCCCAAAGATGTGTCAAAGCAAAAAGACATCCAACTCGTCCACATCATTGTTATGATGAAATAAAATTGTGAAGGATTATATCTTTAAATAAAATCATGAAAAATTATATGATAAAATAAAACAAATGAAAGATTATGCAATGAAATAAAATCATGTAAGGTTAAGTAATGAACAAAGTCAATCGAAGCAAGGGAAATAAGTATATCAATTCTATAATTCAAGCAAGGGAAATAAGTATATCAATTATAGAAGTAAAATGACGATATATCCATGAAACTATTGTTACAAATGCTGAAAATGACAAACCATAAAAAAATCAGGGCAAGATAGCTTATTCCTCGTCATCGACCAATTCCACTAATACCACTTCCTATATATTGAGCAAACTTCCTATATATTGAGCAAATTTATGAGTTTACCAATCAAATGAAAAATAGCTCATGCGGTACATAAGATGGCTTTTAAATGAGCTTTCCTTACGTATTACTTATTTTTATTTTCATAATATTTATGTTTAATAAAAATCTACGTTCTCCAACCTAATACATAAATTTTATCATCCCTAAATTAATTTTAGGAGTTGTCATGTTCTTCAATTTCAGAGATGAAATCAATTTAAAAGAAGCTTGTAGTAAGTGTTTTTATATAGAAAATGCATAATCCATTTTCCATCAAAATTTCTAACTGCAGAGATCTTAGCAGCAGATTAATCAGAGGCCTTTCATGTTTGGTTTGTAAACTAATCAAAGAGACTTGTAAACTAATTGATCAAAAAGTCTTACATCACAGTTTCAGTTAGTTCTTGCATTGTTTATAAATATAGCAAAATGACAATAACAATTTAAGTAACATGTGGACACTAAATAGTCTTAGCTATAATGTGTTTCATACTACTCTCAAGCCCTTCTAGGTGATCTTCAAGAACTTCTATTTCAACCTGCTTGTTATTCTCGCCAACGAGGTTTTTAGCCACTGCAATTGCATCTTCAATCATTTTGATTTCTTGTGAGGACAGCTTCAAATTAATATCCTTTTGCTTTAAAGTATTTGTCATTTTGTATATGTAGTCATCCAATGAATTCACTGCTTTGGCCTTCCTTAGGAATTTCATGTCTTCAATATGGTAATTCTCAGCTTCTTTAATCAATTTTCTAATTTCTTCACCTGACATCCTCTCTTTGTGATTGGTTATTGTAATCTCATTCATTTTACCAGTGGAACATTCCTTTGCAGAAACCGTCAAAAGACCATTTTCATCAACAGCAAAACAAACATCCAAAGGGTGGCCACGAGGAGCTGGGGTATGACCTGAAAGACGAAAAGAACCAAGCAAATTGTTATCACTGGCTCTTGCTCTCTCGCCCTCATAAACCTTAACCAAGGTACTTGATTGGTTATCTTCAATGGTAACATATGGTTTTGTCTTCTTGACAGGAATACAAGTGTTCCTAGGAATCACCACATGCATGATATTTCCGTTTATTGATCTGCCAAGAGACAAAGGTGTAACATCCTGCAGCACCAACTTTGGAACATTCTTAACATCTTCACTCAACAATGCAGCCTGAACAGCTGCCCCATAAGCTACAGCCTCATCAGGATTAATGTTCATGCACAACTCTTTTCCCTTAAAAAAGTCTTGTAATAACTGTTGTACTTTAGGAATTCTAGAAGATCCACCAACTAGAACAACATCGTCTACCCTGCTCTTATCCATCTTAGCATCCATTAGACAACTCTCAACGGTCTTCATACACTCGTTGAAAAGGTCCATATTCATTTCCTCAAACTTGGCCCTATTAATAGATGATAAAAAGTCAATGCCTTGAAATAAAGAATCTATTTCAATAGTTGCAACAACAAGGAAAGAAAGTGATCTTTTTGCCCTTTCACAAGAAGTTCTCAACCTCCTCAATGCTTTTGCATTTCCACTAATATCCACTTTATTCTTTTTCTTGAACTCTTGTACAAAGTAGTTCACCATTCTATTATCAAAGTCTTCTCCACCAAGGTGAGTGTTTCCCGCTGTTGCCTTTACTTTGAACACATCACCTTTGATAGTTAGTAGAGAGACATCAAAAGTACCACCACCAAGATCAAAGACAAATATATTCCGTTCTCCATCATAATCAGTCCTCTTGTCAAGACCATAAGCAACAGCTGCAGCAGTAGGTTCATTCATTACCCTCATAACATTGAGGCCAGCAATAACACCAGCATCTATAGTGGCTTTTCGCTGAGCATCATTAAAATAAGCTGGCACAGTAACAACTGCATTCTTAACATTTGATTTTAAATATGTCTCAGCAATTTCTCGCATCTTGGTGAGTACCATAGATGATACTTCTTCGGCATAGAGTTGCTTCTCCTGATCTTTGTACTTAACCATAATCATGGGTCTGTCGTCAACACCAGCAATGACTTTGAATGGCCATAAAAGTATATCATCTTGAACAATAGGATCACTAAACTTCCTACCAATTAACCTCTTAGCATCTGAAAAAAATAAAGATATGAATAAGGTTTGATTGCTCGGTTGGTACCTAAACTAATAGGAAAACTCTAAATAGATTTATAAACTTGTTATAAATAATTTGTAAGTAGGGCTTCAAGCTTTTAAAAGAGAAAAAGAGTAGAATTACCAAAGATGGTGTTTTGAGGATTGGAAGAAGCTTGATTCTTAGCAGCATCACCGATCAATCTCTGATTTTGGGTGAAAGCAACAAAAGAAGGAGTAATTTTATTGCCTTGATCATTATGAATGATCTCAACTCGACAGTGTTGTTCCTGCCAAACTGCAACACATGAATACGTTGTGCCAAGGTCTATTCCCACAGCACAATTTGTTTCATGCTTTCTCTTCATATTACAGATCGATATAGTAGTGGTAGGGTTTCTTGTTGTGTACGAGAAAAAAGTTTTAGGGTTTCTACAAAAGCAAAATACTTGATACTATATATAGTTTTTGTTTCCCATGAGTTTGAAATCGCAGTCAATATTCATTGCCTTTTTAAAAAAAAAATCCCAAGTCAATATGCGGTGAGGTGCAAAATATGTACTCCATTCGGCCCAATATAGTAAAAAAAAAAAAAAAAAAAAATTTACATGTAGATGAAGATTTATTTATTTTTTTCTAAAAAGATTTAAAAAGAAAGTAAGAGAGAGAAAATTAAATATAATATGTATTCAATTTCACATTAGTTTTTTCTTTTGTATTATCTGTCTTTTTGATTTCGATAAAAGAGAGAGAAGTATACTTTTGAAAGAGTGGAATATGCTCTCTATTTAATTGAGAGGATATTTTGTCTTCTTCTAATCACGAAAAAACTTAGCAGAATTCTGTAGGAAACATAAGACATGCAACAACTAATTCCTCTTAAAGAAAAGACAAATGACCTTTCGATGTCATTTAACCATATCAGAAAGCTTTCCAACATCTACGGTGATGCTTCTCCAAAAGATTCATTGTGCATGAAGTCTTCTTCAATGACTCTTTTATATTAATCGAAGGGTAAAGTTGAAACTTTTCATGACATCATTCGTTACTCCACTTCTATAGTTGATGTTAAATGTATTTCACGTTCAACATGAAACGCGTTATTAGTAGTAGTGTCAACTACAAAAACTGATTTCTAGCCATACAAACTCTCCCACTCTAAACTTATAAATATGTTGTTATTTTATATTTAAAAAAAATCAAATTCTTACCTTAGAATGTGTTTGGATGAGATGATTGAAAATTTTTAAGAAATTTAAAACTCTAATCAATTCAAAATTCAATTGAATAGAGTGTTAAAATGATTTTTTGTTAAATTTTTGGAGTCATTTTTATAAAATTTAAATTTTTGGACCAAATTTAAAATATGAAAAATAGGGACAAATTTATAATACTTAAAGATTAAAAGGATCAATTTATAAAATTTGAAAATTATTAAGGAGACATTTGCTATTTTTTTTGCACAATTTTAAGAGTAAATTTTAAAATTTTGAAAAATATGAAGATCAACTTACAAATTTAAAACAATTAAAAAAATTAATTTGACATTCACATAAAATATGGAGAGTATGAGAAAATTTTCAAATTTGTTAATTTTGGATGTTATTTCAAAATTAAATTTAACTTAAAAAAATGTTTCATAAATTTATATCTTCTTAACAATTTTGCTTATTTTTTATTTAAAAACTAAATTCTATCCAAATCATTTTAAATACCTTTAAACATTACATTTCTTTATTAAAATGCATTGTCCAAATATATTTTTCGAATCGCGTGTTCAAAGTTTAATTAAAACATAACAATATATTTAAAAATTAAAATAAGTGTACATTAGTTATAAGATTAAATTATTATTTTTTTCTATTATCATCATCATAGTTTAATTCAGGAATCAGTTCCGATATAAAATAGTTTTAGTCCCTTTTTGATCATTATTGAATTGTGATTTATTCTACTAAATTTAACATCAACCAATCACCACTGAATTAACTAACTATTTAAATTATTTTAATTTATTGGGATTGATAGAGTGGTGCATTAAACATTAAAATAATTATTGTTTAATTATGTATAGAAAAATAACAACTCTATTGAACTATATACGTGTGTAAAAAACCTTATCCACTAAATTTGATGACATTACAGTGAGAACTGAACATCAATGGCTTCCTTAGCTTCTTCATCTTCAACACTCTCCACAGGTTTTCTTCTGCATTCATCGACACCTCAATTAAGCAGAAGAAGAAAAGGAATCAATCCCAATTTTGTGAGAATAATGCCTATTCGCTCCTGTCTCGATGACACTTCTTCTCTCCTAAAAGCAGCTCAATACACTGCATGTATCAAACTTTCAATTCATCGTAATTTCCTTTGTTTTCAACTGTTCTAATACTTTGTTTTACAGGTGGATACATATGTGAAAAGTGGCATGGTTGTAGGATTGGGGTCTGGTCAAGCCTCTGGGATGGCCATTCAGCATTTGGGTCGCCAGCTTCATCGTGGTCATTTGAAGGACATAGTAGGGATTCCCACGTGAGCTCTTTTTCCTTCCCATCATGTGAAAAACTGTCGGCATATTTTAGGGAAGTATTACAAGTTTACAACAAGATGTAAGTTCCACCAAACTAGCTGTCACTGATGTGTTCCTTTATGCAGGTCTGTTGCGAGTGCGAGTGAAGCAGCAAAAGCTGGGATTCCATTGGATACCTATCAAGGAAGTTCTCAAGTGTGCACAAAAATAATGTTTTGATACAGTTAAATTAAGAGTATAGAATAAAAAAGTAAATTGATGTTTGGATATGTTGATGTGTGATGTGTAAAGTTAGGTGTGCTTTTTAATTCATTTGCAAAATTGTTCTGTTGTAGATCGATTTTGCATTTGATGACGCTGATGGTGTAGAAGAAGGGACATTCGTTGCTATCATCGGACAGCGGAAACTGCAAAATGAGGAATCCATAGTACAGGAGAAGGTTAGTTGCTAATCGCTATATCTTTTTTCGTCGGTGACGATTTTGCATTTGATGATGGTGATGGTGATTATTTTCTCCTTTTGTTTTCAGTCCATACTGAATGCTGCCAATAAACTAGCGTTCATTGTCGAAGAAAGCCAGTACAAAGGTGGTCTGGAAGGTTCTATTCCAGTTTTAATTCAGTCTGTAAGAAGCTGTGCTAATTATTAGCTTTTTGATTGTTTCTTGTGTATATTTGTCTCTAATACCAAAATTTTCCTTGTAGCTTAACTGGTTGGAAATTGCTGAAGAGATTGATGATATGTTTCTTGGTGATGCTGAGGTTTGTTAGACATTTCCTCTTAATTATTTTACAAAAAAAACGTCGCCATTAATACATTTATTTGTTTCTCTTTGTAAAATAGGTGTGGAGAAGAGCATCTATTGGTCAACCAGGTCCACTAGGAGGTGACTTTCCATTAGTGACAAGAGAAGGACATAATGTTCTTGATGTTATCTTTACATCTCCTATACCAAGCCTCGGTAAGTTATCGGTAAGTTATGCCGGCAAAGTTTTTTTTTTGTCTAATAGACTAGTGGTTGTAAGTGCAATGTTGCGGATTTGAACCCATGTCTCTGAAATCGCATGTCCACGAATAGCTCTACCAATTGAGTTGGCTTAACAAGACATTCTGCTCGCAATTTTGATGATGCATATTTTAGTTCCAAGTCTCATTATAGTATTTCTGTTGGTCAATCCAATTGGCTTTATATTACTTGCAGCTGAAGTAGCAAAAATCCTTGATAAAGTTGACGGTGTTGTCGACCATGGTGTCATTTCGAAAATCCCGTTAGTTTTCTCTCTCAAATATTATATGATAATGGCAAATATAAAGGTTTATCTCATTTAGTTTTGTTCTTGTGTAACACAGATGCACAGTGGTAATTGCTTCTCCTAATGGGTTGAACGTTTTGGAAAAATTGACTGCAGATATACTGGGTTAGACTTCACTATGTAAGAGGATATTTGCACCTTATATAGTGTCATACTATTGTAATTTTTGTTCTCAAATCATGTTATCTCTCTTGAAAATCCACTTCAAAAGAATGAGAAGATAAAGAGGAAAAAATAATATGAGTGAAAATAACTTCAAGAAAATATGTTACAGTTTTATTGAATAAAGAGAAAAATAATAATTAAACACCTTATGTAATGTGTGATAGGTTTGCAATTAATTCCCTGAAGTTTATTTTATATTTTAATTCCTCTTTATTTTGATAAGTCCTCTTTTTTTTTTTAATAGCATTTTTTCCTTTTTTATCTCAGTTGGACCATTATTGCTATATATATTGATCACTCCTTGTAACCCTTTTTTCAAGTTGAATAATAATATTTTCATTTCACCTTTATTAATTTTTTGTCTTTACTATTTTTGCTATCTTCTTAGAATTATATTTCTTGTCGAACATGCAGCATTCAACAGAACTACTGATGTTTCATCAGAAACGAACTCAATGATTCTTTTTCTGAGAGAGTATAATGATATCTTGATTAAGACTATCTAGAATTCTAATATATGCGCATTCAATGAAACCATTAAAACTAAAAAATTTCTACATAAAATATATGCATTGTTATCATCAAAACATAGAGATTTAAACACCGATTCAAATCTTGTTCTAACAATCTCCTCTTTTTTGATGATGACAAAATCATGTATTTTGACGGAATAATTTTACAGAGTTAAATCATAAACAAAATAATATATGAGTTTAGAAAACTCACCCTAAGTTGGAAACTCCCCTGGGATAAACAAACTCCCCTTGAATCATAAATTTATGATCTTTCAGAGCTTTAGGAGCATTGTTATCTTTTCTTAAACTGATCAACATCATTGATTTAACCTTTAAACTTATCAGATTATCCGTGCTTTCTCAGAATATTTGAAACAACATTGGATGTTTTATATCAGAAATAGATTTGTAAGTGGATGCACACAGTGTTCCTGAAAAGACATTCTTAACAGTTTTCCATTTATAATTTTGTCTTGTTAGAATGTAGCAATATGATTTCAGAGATACACGTATGTATTAGAATCAGCACTACTTTCTCTCCCTTTTTGTCATAACAAAAAAAATAAATTAAAACATTAAGAATCTATATATATTATTAAGACACATATTAAAAAAAAGTCTTAGAGTACTTAAGAAGTAGAGGAGTTCTGATTCTTCTGAAGAAGTTTGTGAAGAATTTCCTTGATAGAGTTATTAATATATTTTTGATTGTGCAATGTTTTCTTGATCAACAACTGTTCCTTTTGCATTTCCTTAAGGGTTTTTAGAAATCGAGGGAACATACTAGAACTGTTTCGAGAAAGTTCTTCTAACTCTGCCTGTTCCTTTCTTGCAGCTTCTATAACATCTTCTTATGATTTCTTTGCAACTCCTCGAGAATCTTCTTCTGCTTTCTTAGTAGCTTCTCTAGCATATTTTTCTGCTCTCTTAGCAGCTTTTCGCTCAACAGCTTTCTGAGCTTCTATAGCCAAAAATCTATCTTCAACTTCTTTAACATACATTTCTCTAGTTTCACCTGAGAGATTTTGATTTCTGATGAACTCATATGATATCCATCTTCTAAACCTATTCCAGGTTGCTGATAGATAAGGAGGACCAATGTTGATGATGGATACTTCACGAATCTTTTCTAATCTCCTGAATGCATTTTCCTTGAAATTTGTAATAAATTTCTCAAGACTCATAGATGATCGAAAAGAGTTATGATGGTCATGAATGGTTTCTTCATCAGAGTTAACTTCATCAACTTAAATGTGCTCAGAATCTGAACTGATGTTTGGCTAATTTAGATATAAATTCAAATTTGGTGAGAATGGATCTGAAGGTTCTGATGTAATTGTCTGAAGAGGAAGGCTAGTACATATATTCATGGGTTATGGAGTGGGAGCTTCAGGAACAGAGTGAATTTTTGATGGGGTTGGAGTGGGAGCTAGATTGGTTAAATTTGTTGCTGTAGAAAATGCAAAATCAAACAATGACAAGGTGGGAACAGTGGTAGTAATTGGAACAATGGTTTCTGATTGCGAAGTTATAAGAGGCGTGGATGCTTTATGTGCTTCAAATATGTTGGATTTTCGAGTGGGAATTAAAACAGTAGTAATGGAAGGTGAAATGATTGTAGCAGTTGAGAGAAGTGGTGGTGTTAAAATACTCATTGTTTGAATTTAAACATTAGAGACAAGAGTATTACTGGATGAATTGGATTGAGAAGCTATACGCCACATTACCAATCCTTTCCGAAATTTGATACGGACCAATAAACCGAGGTGTCAACTTCCGCAATTTAAGTGCCCGACCAACATCCGTAGTAGGACTCACTCTCAAAAACACATGTTCATCCTTCTTGAGTTCAAGAGGCTTCCTCCTCTTTCCATGGTAACTCTTTTGGCGACTTTATGAAATTTGCATCTTCTCTCTAATCAAGTTAATCTTATCCGTAGTTTGTTGCACAATTTCCGGTCCAACCGCCGCACTTTCTCCCGATTCATACCAACATAAAGGTGTTCGACAACGCCTTCCATACAACGCTTCAAAAGGAGTCATACCTATGCTAGAATGAAACTGTTATTATAGGTAAACTCAATCAAAGGCAAGTAATTTTTCCATGAACCTCCTTGTTCCAACACACAACGCATCGGTAACCACGTTCGCCTTTCCGAGATGGTAATTCAAACTAAAATCATAATCTTTTAGGAACTCCAACCACCTCATCTGCCTCATATTCAACTCTTTCTGATCAAACAAATATTTCAAGCTCTTATGATCACTGAAAACATCTAATCTCGATCCAAACAAGTAATGTCTCCAAATCGTCAACACAAAAACCACAGCTGCCAACTCTAAGTCATGAGTTGGGTAATTCCTCTCATGTAACTTAAGTTGTCTCAAAGCATAGGCCACCACTTGTCCACCTTGCATCAACACAACACCTAACCCCATCAATGAAGCATCATAATACACTGTAAATGGTTCAGATGGATTAGGTAAAATCAAAACAGGAGCAGTAGTCAACCTCCACTTAAGCTCTTGAAAGCTATCTTCACACTGAGTAGTCCACACAAACGCTTTCCCCTTTCTCGTCAATTGTGTCAAAGGTAAAGCTAGCTTGGAAAAACCTTCAATGAACTTACGGTAATAACCGACCAAACCAAGAAAACTTCGAATCTCAAAAACAGACTTAGGAGATTCCCATTCTAACACAGCTTCTATCTTGGTCGGATCGACAACAATACCTCCACGAGATATCACATGTCCAAGAAAACTCACTTGCTCTAACCAGAACTCACACTTAGAAAGTTTTGCAAACAACTGATTCTCTTTCAGAATAGTCAACACAATTCCTAAGTTCTCGGCATGCTCCTTCTCATTCTTCGAATATATTAGAATGTCATCAATAAAGACCACCATAAACTTATCAAGGAACTCATGAAAGATTCTGTTCATGTACTCCATAAACACACCAGGTGCATTCGTAACACCAAAAGGCATCACCGAATACTCATAGTGTCCATACCTCATTCTAAACGCCGTCTTTTGAATATCACCAGCTTTCACACGGATTTGGTGATAACCAGACCTCAAGTCAATCTTATTGAACACACAAGCTCCTTCCAACTGGTCCATCAAATCATCAATCCTAGGTAAAGGATACTTGTTCTTGATAGTAACTTCGTTCAACTGCCGATAATCCACACAAAGTCTCATTGTTCCTTCTTTCTTCTTTACTAACAACATCGGTGCATCCCACGGAGATACACTTGGTCGAATGGACTTCTTATCAAGTAACTCTTCAAGTTGGCTCTTTAGTTCAATCAATTTCGATGGTGACATCCCATACGGAGCCATCGAAACAGGACTAGTACCATGAACCAAATCAATAGAAAACTCCACTTCACGTTCTAGAGGTAAATCTGTAATCTCCTCCGGAAACACCTCTGGAAAATCACAAACAATAGGAACATCCTTTCTCACTCCACTATCACCAAGATTCACGCTCGCCATCACTACAAACAATTCCGCTCCTTCCTTAACACACTTCTTCATCTGTTGAGTAGACAAGAACACAACGCCTTCTTTCTCAGGCTCGAGAAAAAGAACTGATTTAGCAAAACAATTGAGATAGACGTGGTTGGCTCTCAACCAGTCCATACCCAGAATCATATCAAGCTGACTCAAAGGAAGACATACGAGATCCACTTCGAAATCTATACCACACATACGCAAAGGACACTTCAAACAAATAACAGAAGTAGAAACCGAACCCATCGCAGGCGTATCAATCTCCATACTTCTACCCAAATTAGATAACACGAGACCCAAACTAGTAGCACAATCCAAGGAAATAAATGAATGTGTAGCACCCGTATCAACAATAACAATCAAAGGTACATTATGGATAAAGCAAGTACCTTTGATCAACCTCTCATCCGCCGAAGTCTCGGCACTAGACAATGCACACACTTTTCCTCGCTCCTTCTTTGGCTTCGTGCACTTTGTACTAATGTGCCCTTGCTCGCCACAGTTGTAGCAAGTCACACTAGCACTCAACCTGCACTCGTTAGATCGGTGACCAATCTTCCCACACTTGAAACACGTAGGCTCAACTGGGAGATACTCCAAAGCACAATGTCCCTCTTTACCACATCTAAAACACTTCACCGGAGTAGTAACTCCCCCACTTGGACTCTTTCCCACCTTCATCAGTTGCTTCCCTTTTCCATCATAAGGCTTAGGATGCATATGCCTCTTGCCTCTCTTGTCACTTAAGCTCTTGTAGAAAGCACTACTATCACGACTATCCTCATCATAGATACGACTTTTGTTCACCAATTCAGAAAAACGGGTAATTTGTTGGTACCCGATAGCTTTCTTCACATCCGGCCTTAAGCCGTTCACAAACTTTAAGCATTTAGATCTCTCGGCATTCACCGTATTATAGTGAGGACAATACTTGACCAATTCTTGGAATTTGGCGGCATACTCCACAACGCTACCACTCCATTGTTTCAACTCCAAGAACTCCACCTCTTTCTTAGCACGGACATCCTCGGGGAAATAATTCTCCAAGAAAGTATCTCGAAAAATTTCCCACGTAACCACGGTGTTCTCTTCATCGAACCTATGACATGTGTTAATCCACCAATCTTCCGTTTCCTTCACCAACATGTGAGTTCCGAATTGCACTTTCTGAGCATCAGTGCAATTCATCACTCGGAAAATCTTTTCAATGGCCTTCAACCACTCTTGAGCCTCTTCGGGTTCATTCTCTCCTTTGAAGGTAGGCGGGTTGTTTTCCTGAAACTTTCCAAGAGCACGGAAAGCATCATCAGCTCCATCATGTGGCACCGGATTAGCTTGCGGCATTTGATTCAAGGATCCCGCGAGCAATCGAAATGCCTCAACAAGTGCATTATCATTCCTTCCGGCAACCATCTTCTTTTGAACAACACAAAAGTATCGATCGCGTCAGACACACAATCAAATACAATGGGATTAGTAACATTAAGACTTGACAACTGACCGACAATGCTCTGATACCACTATTGTAACACCCCTTCTAACAAACCCCAAATTAAACGATATAATTAAAATCAGAGAAAATAAAATTTTGCACGGAAGGAGTGTCACAACATCAATTCACATATTCAAGAAAAACGGACATGACATATTCGTCAATTTAATCATTTAATCACATAATACATTCATTTCATATACTTTCTTTTTCGTGCTAACGCAACGGTATCATAATAATATTATCTTCTCCAAAGGAGGAATCAAAATATAAAATTCAAGGCATTAAGCCATATGGTTCATACACCAAAACAAGTTATCAAGTCATAATATGCATACCTCAACATATAATCAAAACAATGGATTATATACAAGTATAATCCATATACAAAAAAATATGAGTTCGAATGCGGACACTAAACCTCCAGTGTTACAATTAGAGCATCGACCCGATAAACCAAAATAAAACGGACCACAATCCAAATGCATCCGCTAAGCTAGTGCCTCACACTACCGTCTTCGGTACCTGAACAATGTCGTATCAAGCATCATTTTAACAGAAGGGTAAGAATTCCAACAAACATAAAGTATGTAATTTAAAGCAAATGAAAGGCATCAAATAAATGAATCTTACTATTTTTCCAACTCTTGCATAAACCACATAATATATTCATTTAATCCGATTCATATATTCAACCACTCAAAGAAATCAAACACAATCAATTCATCTACCAATTAGCACATAATGCATAATATTCAACAACACATAAACTCAACAAAACGTGTACGTGCGACTCGACACAACGACACGACTCATGCATGTGGTATCAATCATCTATTATCCTTCGGATTTACCGATTGTCTATCCCTCATATGGATAATCACAAAGCCCATTCCCTAAGCTTTTAAACCTCTACTCTGAGTTTGGGACGAGCCACTAGCCTCCACGAGACTAACAAACATCGCCTCTTGACACGACTTATGATGCGGTGTGCAATTCAACAACAACAATATGCAAATCAAGACATCCCTCTATCTCAATTACAAGCATACATCACCATAATTCAACCCTATGAATTAAACTCACAACATTGCATAACAAACATCATTTCAACAATTATCACACAACACCAAAATATTTATAAATCAAACACATCATTTTCAGAATCGGCAATTAACTAAATATCTCGAATATTCAACACATCTACAATTTAATTCATCTCCGGTCGTAACCAAAATATCAAGTTTTATCGGTAAACCGTAACCGGTTATATTAATTAATCGCACTATATATATATATATATATATATATATATATATATATATATATATATATATATAATAATAATAATAATAATAATAATAATAATATGTTATTATTATTAATTATAATATATATTTGAAAACTGAAAATGTGTTACAACGTATCCTTGTTTTTGAAATTTTTGATCTGATCTATTTGAGTGAGCATTACAGTTTTGGCAGGGAAACTCGTTGTTAAAGTTTTGAGGTTAAGTTTCGATAATGTCATTTTTTCCTTTGTCATTTAGTTTATTTTGATAAGCAGATGTCTAACCATATAATAATTTTTTTTTGCAATACATTAGTAATTTGTACATTTGAAAATTTACTTCACTTTTTTTGTAATGAATTGGAACTTTACTTAATCTATTGTTTTAGCAGCTGTCAAAATGTATAAACCATTTTTTTTGGTAACTTTAGCTACCTAGTTCATCCTAATATTTTATTTATTTGCTACTACACTATTAAAGTATATGTGATTGCTACTATGTGGTAGATCCCTTCCTCTTACACATTTTCCATTGTTCTTTTTCTGTTACTATTTTTCCAAAACACCCACCATAACCAGCATAGGAAGAAAATATATTTTCTAACAACAAAAAACTTAATTTCCTAAACCGAAAAACCGAAATCAAATGCAATAAAAATATACTAGATGTTTAGAGGAAGTCTAACACTTACCGATTAGTCTACGGAACGAGCTTTTTCGGTTGATTTTCCAGAACTTTCCTCTTCACCTTAACCCTAGGTTTTTACTCTTTTCTTCTCTTCTGCTATTTTTCTTTTGTTTCTAGACTTTTGCTTCCTGATATACTTTTCTACCAACATACATACTTCTTACTTACTAACACACACACACACACACAAATATATATATATATATATATATATATATATATATATATATATATATATATATATATATATATATATATATATATATATAAACTAATATTTTATTAAACCAATTTAATATATTAAATAACATTAACTTATTAATTTATAATAAATCAATTAATACTAATATAAATTCATTCTCACAAATAAATTAAATAATACATATAATAAAATATTTACACACTAAATATAATATTATCGTACAAAAATAGATATTTTCCGGTAAAGCAAATAAATCCAATTAATCACATGCCGGACCGAATTACCGACTAAATAATTAATAATTTATCAAAATAAATATCAACCGATAATTTTTAGAAAATAATAATTTAAATAATATTAATTAAAACGGGGTGTTACAATACATGTCCCATACCAATGGGTCACTCTTGTGCTACTCAATGTTCAGACTCCTTCCAAATCCAGATGGATTAATTTGGTAGAAACCTTTAACATTCTCGCTCTTCTTATGCTACCAGATGACTTGAACTATGAACTAATTTACACTTGTTGTATCACCTAAATCACAACTCTTTCTACGACTTCAATCAAACTAACCAACTCTACTTACTTCAAAAATTCTTGGTCTAGTCCTTGAAACACCCGGCCGAAAATCAATGGATATAGCTATATATCAATGAAGTCGCCATCGAACGTTTTTTATCCCGCCAAGAGGGAAAGGTAAACATCGAGTAAACCTGAAACGAAGAAATCACGGTCTTGCGACCGAGAGATCGGGTAAGGAAGTCTGTTACGCGAGGGGAAGGGATTAGCACCTCAGGCGCCCGTAGTACTCTACGGTATCCGCTTTTACTTTCTATCTAATGGGTGTAAAGGTCTAACTATATCTGTATATGGTTTAATGTATGCAAAAATAAAAGAAGAATAAAGAAATAAAAGAAAAGAATGGAAGAAATAAAACACGGGGAAAAGAAGGAAGTATTTACAAAGGTTGCTCGATCTAGCCCCGCGACAGGATGCCTACGTATTTCCTCATGCAATGGGAAAGTCAGAGCGCCATAGTTCGGCTCACTTGTTTTGGTTGGTTTGTGTTTTTTTAAATTAGCAGATGAAACAGCAAACGATGACGAAACATCTCCATGATGACGAAACATCAGCTACAGACGGGATGACGAAACATCAGGAGACGGGATGACAAAACATCAACAAACGAGATGACGAGACATCAAAGGATGAGATGGCGAAACATCAGAGGATGAGATGGAGAAACATCAGAGGATGAGATGGCGAAACATCGGAAGATGAAGAAGCATCAGCAGCAAACAGGACGATGAAACATCCTAGACTAATTGGTTTGTATCTTTTACTTTGGAAAAAGTTTCAGATTATTAAAATGTTTTAATGCACTTGACAAAAACAAGATTTTAATTTTAAGGATGCAAAAAGGATAAAGGTAAAATGGCTAAGGGAGACTAACCTATTTCTAAATCCTAATGTTATCATGCAAAGTTGATCCTAGGTTAAGGGTATAAACAAGGGGAGGAATCTACCTAAAGTTATCATGCATGGATGCCTAACTTAATGTCTAAACTCAAAAACTAACTTAATCGAGCAAAACCTAAGGGGAATCTATAAAATCAATCATCTTGGTTGGGAAACCAAGTGAGAAGAGGGATAGAATCAAGTAAAGTACTTTGGCAAAAGCACATAAACCAAGCACTAACAAGTGCTAAAAAAGAAAGAAGAAGATGAAAGAAGAAAATGAAATGAAATTCAAATGAATTATGCTCATGCAAAGTGTCATGTGAGGTGAGGTCAGTAGACACAACATTCATTTACAAAGTTATACAAAACTGAAGCAACTCGATTTTCAAAAAAAAATCATTTAAAATGAATTTTCAAAACACAATGAAATCGCCACCTAATTTTATTTATTCTAGAAAGAACGGGGAAATATAGATAAAACCCACAAAAATCGGATAAGGCGGTCTACAAGACCAAAAAGGATGGATTCGGGAGTCGGTTACGCAAGAGGAAGGTATTAGCACCTCTTACGTCCATCGTACTCGATGGGACCCATTTAGTTCAAAATGTGTTTGTGTGTATTCGCTAATTTCTAAATTATGAATTTAAGAAAGAAGAAAACGGGATTTGTTTGTTATTATTTTGAGTTTGACACGGTTTTGAAACCGCGTGCCTACGTATTCCCTCGTGCAATGGGAAAGTCAAAACTCCGTAGTTCTTGTTGAAAATGTCTTGGATTGTTTGTATTGATTTTAGAAGAAATGTTTTTGATTTTGATAATCGCTTATGAGCGAAAAAAAGGATTTGAATGGGTTGAATTGATTTTAATGGTAGATGACAAGTACCAAAACGTCGGGATATCCTCTAACGATTCGATACTCGAGATTGGTGATTGAGGTCAACCGATCTTCTCTCATCCAAAATCTTTATTATGAAAAGGGTGAGGTGAAACAAAGTTCACTTTTATTAAGCGTTATGGAATAAAGTATTTAAGTCATTGGGTTACCCTCTAACGGCCCAAATACTTTACATTTTAATTAAATCGTCGGGCGAACCTCTAACAATTTAATTAAATTCCATATCACTATGTTTTTTTTGTTTTTGTAGAAAAAATTGATTTTTGAAAACAACTTCAATTAATTAATTTAATTTGAAAGTGTTTTAAATGTTCAAGTGTATGGAATAAAGTATTCGAGTCATTGGGTTTCCCTCTAATGGCCCAAATACTTTAAATTTTAATTAAATCATTGGGCGAACCTCTAACAATTTAATTAAATACCATAACACTATTTTGAAAATTGCGGCGTTGGACGTAGAGAAATGATATTTCGGGTTATGGTTAACCAAGTATATGGACTTGATTAATCATGAGACCCTGGTGCATGGTGATTGGTATATGGACCAATTATTTTTCGGGTTATGATTAATCAAGGCAACGAGGGCCTTAATTAACCTCGTGAGGATGGCCATGCCCATCCCCAACCATGAGACCCTTAGGGAATTTGGTGTGGGTAACCAAAAATAAGAGAAAGAGCGGAGGCGTTGTTGATTTTATATTAATGTGAGAGTGGAGTGTTCAATCGCGTAACAAACATGCAAGCGGATAATGTAATAGCGGATAAAAAAAATAAATTAACACACAATACAATATCGGAATTTAAATAATTATTAGTATAGATATTCTTTTACTTGATGAAAAATCAATTAACAATTTAATTGGTAATTCAACAAATAAAAAACTACCATATGCCAAAATATTATTTAATACATCATTACATAAAAAATAAATAAAAACTTGCAATATATTGAATTTAAAGAGAAAAGTTTAGGAGTGGGCCTGTTTGAAGCTTTAAGCTGGAGGGTGTAGATAGCAATCTGAGCCCAAGCCCAAAAATGCTGCTGGATCTTGTATGAGATGCTCCATGGAAACAGAGTGTGGTCCACCATTCTGGATCGTCAGATCTGGACCTCATCAGATCTGATGGTTGAAAGGAAAAGAGCATGATGGATACCATGGATGTACCTGCATTGAATCCCAAACAGACCACACAGACGGTGACAAGTGTCACCGCCTGGACTAACCAACCAAGCTTAATCTAATTATTATATTAAAACTATATTAATCTATTTTTACTAATTCAATTAATTAAAATAAACGCTAACAATAATTAGAAGTTTAAACTTAACTTATGTTTTTTCTGACTTACTAATTAACTTAAATAAAACACTAATTATGATTTACTTAAACTAATACTAAAAACTAAGTTTTTTATAATTATTAACCTAAAAACAAACTAAACACAAACTGAATCTAATCCCTCCTTCTCTCATGAACCATCACGTTACACTCATCTCACTCGAACTCTCTCGAACTCTCTTGAACTCTCTCAACGGACTCACCAAACTCTCTTTCCGCCGTACACCCAAACCCAGAGACGGTTCTCTCAGCCTCGACGTCGCTCACTCGTCGCTCCGACTTCCCCCACTGTGGATACCCGCCGCGATTCCATCGTCGCTGTCGCAAACTCGTCGCCGCTCCGATTTCCTCCGCTCTCTCACTCGATCTGATTTCTCTGTTCTCTGCCTTTTAACGATTACTTGACGTTTTACCTTTGGTTTTCACAGGAACCGAAAGATGGAAAAGGGAAAGGATGAACCCTAATTGCTATTTGATGAAACCGGCGCTGTCAGATAGAGGATCTACGATAGACATGCAACAAAATGAAAAGAAAAGAAAAAAAACATGATGATGGTTCAAAGGTCGAAACAGCGGCTGTAGATGGCGGTTTACGTCCGCGACCCCGGTGAGACCTTTCTGTTTACCTTGCTATCTGCTTCTTTTGCCTCGTCTTCTTTCTTTCTGAAGGATTTTCTCTTTGGGAAATGATGATGATGCTAGTTAGATGGATGCTGTTCTGGTTTTTCGTTTGAATGTTTGTTGGTTATCTTTCTGGGTTGATGATGAACACTGTTATATTTCTGGGTTTTGGCTTGGCAATGTTAGTATGCGGCTAGGGTTTCGTGATCAGTAGTCTCCCCTTTGTCATAAACTTAGTGTTTTATATACTGTCAGTTGCTTAGGGTTTCTTTGTTCTGATCTTTTGAAAAACAAACCTTCCCAATGTTTGATGGGCCTGCATCGATTTCTATTGGGCTGATAGTTTTGATGCTGTTTAATTGTTATCAATTCTGATATGTGGGCTGTTCTGTGTTGCATTTCTGATATGTTGGCTGTTTGATGCATTGTTTATGGTAAAATTTGCCTTAAAAAGTGTCTACCCTTGCTGCCCTGTGTAAAGCTACAGCACTGTCATGCCAAAACTGTTTTGAAAACTGCTTTTCCTCATCTTCTTTCCACACCTCCTGTTGTGAACCAAGGGTACACCCTTGAGGATTTGCAATAGCGAGTTTATGGCCGATGATTCGCTATGAGGCCGGTTTTGAACGATTGAAACCCTTGCACAACCTGATTCCGGAAAGAAAATCCTAATGATGATTTGAAAATTGCGTATCTTGTATCTTGCTTATGTTATCATTGCTGTCCGTTTATTGCTAACCAAGTTTCTTTGTTTTGTTTCATGAACATGAGCAACGGTGCAAGCTTGGAAAAGTGGTGAAGGAGAGTTGGTCAAGAAAGCATTGTTCGAAGATAGGGCAAGAAAACATAGAAGCCAAAGAACAACGAAACTCCAATAGAAAATAGGATTAGGATATAACACTTGTAGCATGATGTTAGAACTCAAAGCTTGTAATCTAGGAACTCTTGTATTAGAAACCTTGAAATTTTGTAATGTTACAAATTCAAATTTGACATTGTGAATTCGATGACTCATGTAGTATTTGTACAAACTTGTCAAGTGAATGTTGAATTTGGAAGCTTGATTCTACTTTATCAATGGATATGCTTTGAATGTCATTTTGAATTCACATAAGACTTTGGAAATTGAATGCAAGGAAAGGAATTTGAATGTTGAAGGAATTGGTTTTTGGATTGAAACTTGCATTTTAGGATTTGACAAATTGTAATACGTATCTTGATTTGTGTTCTTGTACAAATAAAAAACTTTAGAGTAATCTTGGACCTCTTGGAATTTATGAACACAAGCCTTGAGGAAAAAAAATGCACCTAATTGAATTCTTGACTGCGTATAAAAATTTGAAATTCAAAATGCATCAAATATCCGAAAAATTTGTCATGAACCAAAATTGAATCGGTTAAATCAAATCATGTTGAAATATTGATTAATAGACGTATCCAAAACCACTTCAATCTAAAAAACCAATCCGTAGTCTTGATGACTTGGAAATGAGCAATGCTTGAATTCTTTTTGAAATTCCTGGCCATAAAGTTTTCATGTTGATCCGCTCTTGTAAAAGAAAGCCCGAGCCTTTTGCCATTTGAAACAAAAAAAATAAACTCTAAGTTTCAAATGAAGTTCTTGATTCCAAACCTTGGTCAATCTGGCGATTCCATAATTTCCTTTAAGAAAAGGGTGATAGTTTCCACTTGGAATTAATGGTATTGTCACCGCATCCGCAAGTCGAAACACATTTGGTAGCAGAAAAAGGATTTGAAACCAACGAATTTCAAAAAGAAACTTCTAATATTTTACGAATGCCTTGAATTTCGTGGGCGATGAACGCGACCGGGAAAGATCTCAACATGTGGCAACTTGACATTCGTAAATCTTGCAAACAAAACCCTCTGGACGAAAATTTCCACATACATCCACTATCACCAAGAAACGAATAAAGTTGACGATCAAACCCAATGCACTAGAACTGGAATTGTTGATCAATGAACGGATAATCAATATCCATCCCTTTACATCTTGAATAACGAACTTGAAGCAACAGCAAAACCCAAACTCGTGATGAATTGATCTCCTGAATCGAGAGGTAATGACATTCAAAATAACCAGACTTCCGTAGCTCCATCAAGAACAGACCATTCATTTCAACAACCAAACACCAAGCCCTGAAACCCGATAGATATGAACGGATAAGATTTAATATTAAACCTCATCGTTTTCAAATATCCTCAAATTGGTCGAAAACACCACGCCTTTTCTGCTCAACAGAGAAATCTTTGGGAATCAACTCCAATCCGTAACCACAGAACCAATGATATGAATGCATGTGAGTGTCATGATAAATGCAAAGCCTAAACCAGATAAGATCGATATAGGAGGGCAAATTTTGGGGTGCAACAAAAACTTTAGCAAACATCAAACATCATTATAAACACCCACGAACAAGTTAATTCACAAACTAGGTCGAAACTAATCCTAAAAGCATGCAAAGAGCTAATTGTGCGAAGCGTTAGACTTAGATGAAGTTGATAGACAATTAAAGAATAAAAAGACATAAAAGTCAGTAGCTAATCATGTTAGTGCTCATTTACATCATGCAAAATAACCCACAAAGATTTAAGAACCAAAATCTATCAAAAGCGTGCAAACGTGCAACAAAAGTGTGTGGTGAAACGCATCTATGTGTGTGAAGTTTATGGCATGAAAAGAAGGTGACAAGATGAAGAGGTTACAATACCAATATCATGAAAATGAATTAATAATCAAACCATAAAAGAAATGCCATGAATATGTAATTACAACATGGATGCAAAAACTAGTTGGGATGCTTAACCTAGAATGCAACTAAAGATGAAATGATGCATGGTTGATGCATGAATGCATGAAGTGGAAACTAATGGCATACAAACATGGGAATGGCAGTAGCTAGCATGGCAAGAATGCATGATTATCATATACATATTCATTATTTACAATGCACAAACAAAACAACTAGGAAAAAAAAGCTTAAACATGCATCTAATGGTGTGTGGTGAAGGTGCTTAGATGAATGTGTCCTAACATATTTGTGTCAAGTGTTATGGACAAATGAGATGAATGATGGGGATATAAACATGATGCTCATATGAACACAAAGCAATTATCAAATGTCATGCTCTATCATTACTCATAATGCAAAAATTAGTAGTGGAAAGGAGTGGTTCTAAACCCTAGAATCAAATGTTGGATGAACAAGCAAATGAATGAGCCAATCATGATGAAGAGATGAGGAAAGAATGAAATGCTACATAATAGGTCAGTAGCTAAATACCTATATAAAATAAAAACAAGATCAATTCAAACAAGGTAAGAAACTTGCACACACAAATTCATTGGAAGAAAAAAACCTAAACTAGTTAAACACGACACTTAAGAAAGATTGAACAAAGTAGTTTTAATTGGAAAAATAAAACAATGTGTGACTTGTGTCATAAGTTTAACTCAAGATATATTTCATGAGAAATCAAATGTAGAAGATAAAGCTTTCATACACAAACAAATCACCTATTTAATGAACAAAATCATCTAAAACAAAATATCACCTATCTTAGATCAAATACCATTGATCAAGATTTGTAGGAAGGGAAAAATGTCTTGTATGTCATGAGGTGATGATAGAACCCTCACAAGATCTTTGTCATGATCTTGAGATAATGTCCATTGGGAAGACATGCCTCAAAGATCAAGAACCTATAATCCCTCAAGGTATGTTCCAATCAACAATAGAAAAAGAAGAAGAAAGAAAATCTAGCTCTTTTAGGTCATCATGATGACATTACAAGTGAGTGCAAGCCAATGAATCAAAGAGCATGGGGTTATTAGTTAAGTAATATACAAATTCAGAAGTAAAACTCAAAGATCCAATTGGAATTAGATGGTTAGAACCATGCATGATGCATATAATACAAGATGAGTAGTAAAACTACAAATAAAAGTCGACAACATTCTAACTAGCAAGAGTTGCATGTGCTTAAGCACATTAGGGGCTTAAATGAATCAATAATACTGGAATCAAGGCCCTAAATGTGCTATGAGAATGTAGCAAGGGAGTGAGAGGTAAGTCCTTAAAGAATTGCATGAATACATTCCTCACTTTACAATCTATGCACAAGGAAACAATCAATGATATGAAAATCAAACTTCTAAATGAAGATCAAGGTGATCCTTTGAGGTCAAGTGTCTCTCAAGTCTTAAAAGACTATCCTTGAGATTATCATTCCCCCTAAACATCAATTAGAAACACAAACTATGCAAGGGAGGGGTCTAAGAATCAAAACATTAGCTAAAGAAAGTCTCAAGAACCAAAGAAGAATTTGTGCTCAAGGTATACACTTAATGACCAACATAGGATGTTCAATGAATGAAAACATGTCACATATTACTTAGAGGACTCAAATGATCATCACACACCCAAAGGTTAGCCTTAAATTATGTCCACAAGCTTCATAATTGAAGTTGGATCCCAATTACACTAGGCAAAGGTATGTTCACTTTTGAAATTCCATAAAAATAGGAAAATGAAAGATAAAATCAAATAAAAATGAAATAAGGGGCTCAAATCCCTTACAAGTCAGGGACATATCCTTGCCCAAGTTGAAAAGTCAT
Source organism: Vicia sativa (assembly GCA_021764765.1). Taxonomy (NCBI): domain Eukaryota; kingdom Viridiplantae; phylum Streptophyta; class Magnoliopsida; order Fabales; family Fabaceae; genus Vicia; species Vicia sativa. The sequence continues at coordinate 38,530,349 of CM038792.1, forward strand.
GGAAAGGTCAAAACAAAATTCAAATAGTCAATGCTATGGATATTCATGCTCATATGACCAAATAATAAGCAAAAAAATGGTATAAAATTCAAAAGTCAAAAATAAAAACCTATAAAAATTGGAAACAGTGACTCAACACCCTAAACATGATAAAAAATATTTTTTGGCATTTTTTATTTTAAGGGAAATGATAAAACAAATAAAAATGCAAAAATGAATGATGCAAACCATGTATTTAATGCAAAATTTGATTTAATCATGCAAGAATAACCAAATAGTAAAACAAAAATAAAAAATGCATGAAGTATGATTTAAATGAGCTGGAATATTTTTTATTCATTTTTCAAATGCATGAAAATATTTTTAAATGATTTAAATATGCATGAAATGCATTAAAATGCATAAAATTATTAAAAAATAGAAAAAAATGCAATAATTATTCAATAAAATTCAGAAATGCATGAGATATGATCTAAATGGACCATGATATTTTTTGTTCATTTTTAAAATGCATGGAAGTATTTAAAAATGATTTAAATATGCCTGAAATGCATTAAAATGCATAAAATGATTAAAAAATAGAAAAAATGCACAAATTCTGAAATAAAATTCATAAATGCATGAGATATGATCTAAATGAACCATGATATTTTTTGTTCATTTTTAAAATGCATGGAAGTATTTAAAAATGATTTAAATATGCATGAAATGCATAAAATGATTAAAAAATAGAAAAAATGCAAAAATTCTGAAATAAAATTCATAAATGAATGAGATATGATCTAAATGGACCATGATATTTTTTATGCATTTTTTGTATGAAGAAAAATATTTTTTATAATGATAAATATGCATGCAATGCAATATAATGCATGAATTTATTTAATTATGAAAAAATTAAAAAATAATCAAATAAAAGCCATGGTCTCATCATAAACCAATCAAAGATCTCAGAAAACTTTTTGTGGAATTTTTTATCATGGAAAATTATTTTTTCAAGAATTTACAAGAAAATTAGACAAAAGTTAATTAAATCAAAATTAGTTAATCTCCGAATTTATTTGACCAATCAAAACATTTTTAAAAATTCTAGAAAAATTCCACAAAATATTAGATACTTAAAAGGACCTATGATATTTTTTTCATAAGTTTTGAAAATAGTTTGGGCATAAAATAAAATCAGATGAAAGAAACAAATAAAAAATGCATGAAAATTCAAATGGACAAATAAGGAAGTGACACCTCACTTCATCCCTAACCTCCAGCAACCCCCGCTAACATTAATTTCGAGCAGCCCAACCCACCAAATTCTAGACCTCATATCTCTCTCAATTCTCAACCAAAATTCGTGGTTCAAAGCTCATTTTAAAGATCTCATGGCAAGGAACATCATGCAAGTCGTAAAACATCAAATGATTCATCACACAGTGAGAAATCTGAGCACGAAAATCACAAAAATCATCCTAAATACGGATTTTCAGAACTTTATGCTATGCATTGTACTTCAAAAACAGTTGAAATTATACATCAAACCTAATGTTTGGCCAGCTAACCACGCATACAAATCATCCATTTCATTAAACACAAGCTAGAATTTCAGATTTGAGATTGAAAATATACCTCTTGATTTGAAAAATAAATCCAAATATGCCTCTGGATTTGAAGAGGAAACACTTGAATCTTGCTCTCAGATCTTCAATGGAGTGATAATGATCAAGAAAATCAACTTCAAATGCAGTTTGTAGCAACTTCAAAGTTTGTGAAATTTGGAAAAATGGAGAGTTTTTTTTGGATCTGGAAACGAGAGAGAGTCTGAAAGCACTTGGGGATGCTTCCAATTTATATTGTGTGAAAAATCATGAGGGTAGCTTGGTCTTTGCTTCCAAAAATCCGTTATTGCAAAAAATCCATAAAAATGGCATCTTTGGCATGGGCTTTGCTCCTTGCTTGCTTGCTTGCGTTTTGATGAGTGAGAGTGGGTGCATACTCAGCTCACATGATAGAATCCTCCACCTTGCCAAAAATGAGAAAAAAACAAAGTGTGCATGAAATGTGTGTGAGCCAAATGTGCTCAACTATGCTGGGCTTTTTATGGCAAGGAATGTGTTGGCAAGGCTTGCTTCGAATCTTGACCATGCTAGCTCAAAACAAATTGCAAAACAACTCTCAAAAATACACAAAATCAAACAACTCAAAAAAACAGTTTTATACCATCTTTTCTCCATCAAATTTCTCACAAATGGCTTGGGCATTCTTTGGCCTCTTGATACATATCAAAAGTTCATAGCATGAGGATCAAAACAAGCTTTGATTCACTCAAAATGGATAAAAAATGAGTGAGATATGACCAACACAAGTTTAGAAAAAACAAGCCATGTACTGAAAATTCTGGGCACGCATGGGCCTGCATGGCGTGCATGGTAAACAACTTCATGACCTCAACTTGTGAGCCTTGTAACTTGCTTAATTTTGAACCAAATGATGTGATTCAAAGTTCCATTTAAAGCTCTCATGGCATACTTCAAAATGCACGAAGTGGTTTTCAAAAATTCCATCTAAATCAAAAGATATAAGCCTCAACATTATGACCACCACCTGTTTGTGAAAATTACTCAAAGAAAATGCCCAGAAAATGCTTGCTTGCCCAGCCTTGGTCAAATCTTGTGCACAAAACTCCTAACTCAAATATCTCCCAAATGGTGTATTTTTGAGAAATTTTACACATTAGCAATCTTGTAGGATTTTTTTCAAGCTTTCCAGAAATGTATGGTATGCAACCATTGGATAAAAAATGAGACAGTTATGATGTGTCAAAGTTCCATAGGGTGGACACTTAGAAAAAATTTCAAAATTCCAATTTCTTCAAAAACAAGTTAACTCCAATTTCTATTTCTTTGATTCAATGGTGAATTCGGTAATGAAAAATGAAAATATGATCTTTGAATTGATGGTTGACCAAAAGTCCACTTGGTCAACTCCTGACTTTGACTGATTTTGACCAAAATGACCATTTTGCCCCTTGTGATCAATTGACTTGCTTCCACTCCAAACTGAGCCTCAATATTTCAACCATAGATGTCCATCAACATATAGAAACAAGTGAAATCAAGTTTGAATGAAGAACCTGAAGAAATCCTGATTTTACTCAAAACCCTAATTTTGCTCCATGTGTTAGGAGGTGACCAATCAAGCTTCAAAACCTCAAATCTTGTGAATGTAATGGGAAATTCTATGAACCAAGATAACTTCAATGATAATAAGAAGATAATACTCCAAGAAAATGACTCATCCAAGCTTCAAACTCCACAGAGGACCAAAACCCTAATTTCATCAAATGAGTGCCACAGATGAATTTCCCACCAATCCTCTTCAAAACTTCAATTCCTGGGGGGTCAATGAGACAAATGGAATGTCTTGAGGCATAATACACCATTGTGACTTGAAAGGTCCACAGATATGGCAACTTGAGATTCCTTTAGAAAGGCATGCTAACACAATCAACCTCCTTAACTTGTGAAGGCCTTGAGAACTCAAAGAGCTTGGATCCTATCATGAGATGTGAATGCAATGCAGTATGATGTTTATGATGAAACATAAGCCTAAATCAAGAGGGTAAATTTTGGGGTGCAACAGTCCTACACATTAAGCACAAACACTACTAGACCTTCAGAGTCCTCGTGGTTGCTCAACTATGATCCTACCTACCTCACAAATATATTTAGGATGATTAGGCCCAATACTACATATCATGACATTAAGAATCATGCTGGCAAAACATGCATGTGACACAAGAATTGATTTACTTATGATATTTAAAGGTTCGGTCGAGAGTCGACCTACTTTGATACTAATTATAACACCACGTATAATATACATCTAGAAAATTCATTATACACAATGTTAATTGGTACTGACACAACTGTTGTTGCGGTATAGCGGCAAGCAAAGCGTTGGTATTATTTTTACCGGGTGATATATACCGGTTAGGTTATATCGTATCGTGTCCACAGGGATTGGTTATTGATTCTTCGTTCGATAATTCTACTGTTAATGAGTTTGAGATTAAAAGAAATGAAAATAAAAGACATAAAGTAAATGAACAAAAAGTATAAAGGATAGACAACTTGTCCAGAACGAATGTAAACTACCCGTAACAGACTTAAATCTACCACCCATGTCATACTCGGCCTACGATACTCGTCCGTGTCATCACATACCTCTCACAACCTTGGTTATTTCTAACTCAAATTGAGAATCCTCCTAAATCATCTCAATAGCCATGGTTGGCCTATCTCAACAACACAGAAGTCAACTGCGTCATCTCCATAACCATCTCTAGCATACTTCACCAACGCAGAGGCATTAAGATCAGATACTCTAAGTGAATGTTAGATCTAAACCCATTTCTAGTATTCAGAAACTAACAGATAATTATCCTAGGTAAGAATCTAAGCAATCTATCTCTAGTAAAGCTCAAACCCCTAACATAAAGTAAAAACCCAAGATAATCACCGACACAGATTCGTAAAATAAACTTTATACAACACCGAGGGCGATAGATATACAAGAGTTATGAGTAGAAATACATACAAACCCAACAAAAGAGAAATACACAAAGAGGAGAAGAGATAAACCACAGATCTACACTGGTTGTCAAAGCCAATCGAAGAGCAATTCACCTCCAATCATCCATGAGCAAGCCCTAATGTTGTTTTCTAAGCTAATCTACCAAAAATGAAGGTTGATGGAAATGGGGATCAAAAACCACCCCAAAACCATAACCTAGAAATCTGTTTTGAAAAGTATTTATAAACAAAATCTCGCAGACCGCGCTAAGCGCGACTTACTTTATTATTTTATTACATTAAACTGCTTCACCGCGCTAAGCGCGCTCAAACCCGCACTAAGCGCGAAAGTTGCTGTTTGACCTCCCAAAAATGCGTCTTCGGAGCCGTGTCTTCGACACTTTTTTCCTCTATGCACCAAATATGCAACAAATTCCTACAAAAATATATACAAAACTATCAAACGGTACATTATGTACGCAAAACACAATAAAACGTATTTACAACAAAAATTGGGGTTATTCAACGATTATTAACAAAGAAGAACAAATAAGTGTCACAAAACATAAATAAAATAACTACATTTTGGCACTTATCAACTCTCCCCAACTTGACACATTGTTTGTCCTCAAACAAAGTCAAATAACTCAAAAAAACAAAAGACGATAATCAAAGAATCACGAATCAACAAGTTTTGAAAACGGAAAACAAATGTATGGTTCAAACGAAAAACGTGCACGACAAAATACATACTTACCACCGTCCTATAACGACAACATATAAACGAAACAAATCCTAAGTACAAAAATCATGCAAAACATTCTAAAACAAAACAAACTCAATCATGAATCATGCCTAACAAAAATTCATCGGTAGATGAAGAACACACAAAGGTGAGGGATAAAAAACACTCCTCCACAATCTTGCAAACAATAGACTAAATTATGCATTCATCCAAAAACGTATTGAAAATACAAATGCAAGAATCACAAGGGCTTTTCAAGGTTGTAATGTGGCTTGTTAACAAACAAGTGATAAGTCCTAAAGCTAATCGAAACAAAAACTTGCCTAAACCTAAGGGAGTGATCAACTCACAAAGTTCCAAACAATATAATTTCAATCAAACTTATTATTCATCACAAATTTCACACCAAACACACCTCACTTATTAACATAACATTATTCCTACTCTTTTTGTTTTTATTTTTCAAAGCTTTTCGCTTTTTTTTCTTTTTCTAATCATTCTTTTTCACATTTTTCTTTTCTTTTCTTTTAACCTCATACCAACCACAATATAAGTATATAAACATTTCTCTCCCCAACTTGAATTCAACAAACATTAATGTGTGAATACTCCCTACTTTCTAAGGCAAGGTAAAAATCCATACAACAACATATAGTTGAGGGTTTAAGAAACAAAGAAATCAACATCCATACAAAAAAGGTGAATTGACACTCATAGACAAGCATCAAGTTCAAATAAAAATGGATGTTGATCAAAGGGGTTAATAAATGTTCACACACTCACAAGGTGAATTGAATATTTGGCCAAGGTAGTTATGCTCAAAATCAACAAAATGTCTTGATCATTTTCTTGCAATCATACAATCAACACAAAACAAAAGATTAAGCATAATAAAATCCAGTTAAAACAAGAATGTGGACTCTCAACATATGTAAACAATGGAAAGCTTCCTCACATTTATGGTTAAAAAGGGAACTAAAGTGATTCAATTTTCATGAGCAAGTAATGCAAAAAGAATGAATAGCATGGTAATTATACAAATGATAAATTTCCTAAACATGTTATGCTATAGAAAGCGATAAACGAGTACCTGACATGTACCAACTTTGAAAACTATTATTACCATACATCCGCGAGTTGAAACGATCAAACTCGGAAAATCACCTCAAAAGTCTTCAAGTTATCGAACCAAAATTTGAGTCCAAACAACAACAAAAGAATTAGAAAAACAATGCTAATTTTATTCAATACAAAAAGCCTTGGTGAAAGTGGAAAAAGGAAAACAAGTGAAATTTTAAAAGAATTCACTGGCCCTACATAGCAGAGCGCACTAAGCGCGCTACACCAGTTGCAGAAAAATGACAGCAACAGGTGCTACTGCTATGCAAGCTCCACTTACACACCTATACAATCTCATTTACACATCTAAACAATATTTACAATACATACACACTTCCACAAGCTAAAACACTACAAACTTGTGGAAAATAACAAATTGACATAACAAAACAAAAGCAAATAACAATACACACAATTGATGAAAAGGAATTAACAAGTTGAAAAGTGAAAATTTGAAATTAAGAGCAAGTCCTATTTCAACTTGTCAAAACACAAGTCACCACACACATAAACAACATAAACAAACATGTTTGTTTTACGTCGTAAGCTCGACGCCTTTATTGTGCGAGCACTAGTAACCTCCTCTCGTCATGCCATGGTATTGCCACACCGCGCAAACCTAAAGAAAGTGTCCTAACAATCACATAACAAACGTTACGAGTACGAGACAATTTACAACATCACATGAAAGCTACGAAAATCACAAATATGTACAAGTATGGAAAGTAAACACAAGATGTACAAGTAATAATATACAATTCATATACAAAGTCTATACAACATATACATTAATTACAAAACTCAAAAACAACGAAATTATCGCAATACAGAAACAATAAAACCAATCCCCGGCAACGGCGCCATTTTGTTGCTGCGGTATAGCGACAAGCAAAGCGTTGGTATTATTTTTACCGGGTGATATATACCGGTTAGGTTATATCGTATCGTGTCCACAGGGATTGGTTATTGATTCTTCGTTCGATAATTCTACTGTTAATGAGTTTGAGATTAAAAGAAATGAAAATAAAAGACATAAAGTAAATGAACAAAAAGTATAAAGGATAGACAACTTGTCCAGAACGAATGTAAACTACCCGTAACAGACTTAAATCTACCACCCATGTCATACTCGGCCTACGATACTCGTCCGTGTCATCACATACCTCTCACAACCTTGGTTATTTCTAACTCAAATTGAGAATCCTCCTAAATCATCTCAATAGCCATGGTTGGCCTATCTCGACAACACAGAAGTCAACTGCGTCACCTCCATAACCATCTCTAGCATACTTCACCAACGCAGAGGCATTAAGATCAGATACTCTAAGTGAATGTTAGATCTAAATCCATTTCTAGTATTTAGAAACTAACAGATAATTATCCTAGGTAAGAATCTAAGAAATCTATCTCTAGTAAAGCTCAAACTCCTAACATAAAGTAAAAACCCAAGATAATCATTGACACAGATTCGTAAAATAAACTTTCTACAACGCCGAGGGCGATAAATATACAAGAGTTATGAGTAGAAATACATACAAACCCAACAAAAGAGAAATACACAAAGAGGAGAAGAGATAAACCACAGATCTACACTGGTTGTCAAAGCCAATCGAAGAGCAATTCACCTCCAATCATCCATGAGCAAGCCCTAATGTTGTTTTCTAAGCTAATCTACCAAAAATGAAGGTTGATGGAAATGGGGATCAAAAACCACCCCAAAACCATAACCTAGAAATCTGTTTTGAAAAGTATTTATAAACAAAATCTCGCAGACCGCGCTAAGCGCGACTTACTTTATTATTTTATTACATTAAACTGCCTCACCGCGCTAAGTGCGCTCAAACCCGCACTAAGCGCGAAAGTTGCTGTTTGACCTCCCAAAAATGCGTCTTCGGAGCCGTGTCTTCGACACTTTATTCCTCTATGCACCAAATATGCAACAAATTCCTACAAAAATATATACAAAACTATCAAACGGTACATTATGTACGCAAAACACAATAAAACGTATTTACAACAAAAATTGGGGTTATTCAACGATTATTAACAAAGAAGAACAAATAAGTGTCACAAAACATAAATAAAATAACTACATTTTGGCACTTATCAACTCTCCCCAACTTGACACATTGTTTGTCCTCAAACAAAGTCAAATAACTCAAAAAAACAAAAGACGATAATCAAAGAATCACGAATCAACAAGTTTTGAAAACGGAAAACAAATGTATGGTTCAAACGAAAAACGTGCACGACAAAATACATACTTACCACCGTCCTATAACGACAACATATAAACGAAACAAATCCTAAGTACAAAAATCATGCAAAACATTCTAAAACAAAACAAACTCAATCATGAATCATGCCTAACAAAAATTCATCGGTAGATGAAGAACACACAAAGGTGAGGGATAAAAAACACTCCTCCACAATCTTGCAAACAATAGACTAAATTATGCATTCATCCAAAAACGTATTGAAAATACAAATGCAAGAATCACAAGGGCTTTTCAAGGTTGTAATGTGGCTTGTTAACAAACAAGTGATAAGTCCTAAAGCTAATCGAAACAAAAACTTGCCTAAACCTAAGGGAGTGATCAACTCACAAAGTTCCAAACAATATAATTTCAATCAAACTTATTATTCATCACAAATTTCACACCAAACACACCTCACTTATTAACATAACATTATTCCTACTCTTTTTGTTTTTATTTTTCAAAGCTTTTCGCTTTTTTTTCTTTTTCTAATCATTCTTTTTCACATTTTTCTTTTCTTTTCTTTTAACCTCATACCAACCACAATATAAGTATATAAACATTTCTCTCCCCAACTTGAATTCAACAAACATTAATGTGTGAATACTCCCTACTTTCTAAGGCAAGGTAAAAATCCATACAACAACATATAGTTGAGGGTTTAAGAAACAAAGAAATCAACATCCATACAAAAAAGGTGAATTGACACTCATAGACAAGCATCAAGTTCAAATAAAAATGGATGTTGATCAAAGGGGTTAATAAATGTTCACACACTCACAAGGTGAATTGAATATTTGGCCAAGGTAGTTATGCTCAAAATCAACAAAATGTCTTGATCATTTTCTTGCAATCATACAATCAACACAAAACAAAAGATTAAGCATAATAAAATCCAGTTAAAACAAGAATGTGGACTCTCAACATATGTAAACAATGGAAAGCTTCCTCACATTTATGGTTAAAAAGGGAACTAAAGTGATTCAATTTTCATGAGCAAGTAATGCAAAAAGAATGAATAGCATGGTAATTATACAAATGATAAATTTCCTAAACATGTTATGCTATAGAAAGCGATAAACGAGTACCTGACATGTACCAACTTTGAAAACTATTATTACCATACATCCGCGAGTTGAAACGATCAAACTCGGAAAATCACCTCAAAAGTCTTCAAGTTATCGAACCAAAATTTGAGTCCAAACAACAACAAAAGAATTAGAAAAACAATGCTAATTTTATTCAATACAAAAAGCCTTGGTGAAAGTGGAAAAAGGAAAACAAGTGAAATTTTAAAAGAATTCACTGGCCCTACATAGCAGAGCGCACTAAGCGCGCTACACCAGTTGCAGAAAAATGACAGCAACAGGTGCTACTGCTATGCAAGCTCCACTTACACACCTATACAATCTCATTTACACATCTAAACAATATTTACAATACATACACACTTCCACAAGCTAAAACACTACAAACTTGTGGAAAATAACAAATTGACATAACAAAACAAAAGCAAATAACAATACACACAATTGATGAAAAGGAATTAACAAGTTGAAAAGTGAAAATTTGAAATTAAGAGCAAGTCCTATTTCAACTTGTCAAAACACAAGTCACCACACACATAAACAACATAAACAAACATGTTTGTTTTACGTCGTAAGCTCGACGCCTTTATTGTGCGAGCACTAGTAACCTCCTCTCGTCATGCCATGGTATTGCCACACCGCGCAAACCTAAAGAAAGTGTCCTAACAATCACATAACAAACGTTACGAGTACGAGACAATTTACAACATCACATGAAAGCTACGAAAATCACAAATATGTACAAGTATGGAAAGTAAACACAAGATGTACAAGTAATAATATACAATTCATATACAAAGTCTATACAACATATACATTAATTACAAAACTCAAAAACAACGAAATTATCGCAATACAGAAACAATAAAACCAATCCCCGGCAACGGCGCCATTTTGTTGCTGCGGTATAGCGACAAGGAAAGAGTTGGTATTATTTTTACCGGGTGATACATACCGGTTAGGTTATATCGTATCGTGTCCACAGGGATTGGTTATTGATTCGTCGTTCGACAATTCTACCGTTAATGAGTTTGGGATTAAAAGAAATGAAAATAAAAGACATAAAGTAAATGAACAAAAAGTATAAAGGATAGACAACTTGTCCGGAACGAATGTAAACTACCCGTAACAGACTTAAATCTACCACCCATGTCATACTCGGCCTACGATACTCGTCCGTGTCATCACATACCTCTCACAACCTTGGTTATTTCTAACCCAAATTGAGAATCCTCCTAAATCATCTCAATAGCCATGGTTGGCCTATCTCAACAACACAGAAGTCAACTGCGTCATCTCCATAACCATCTCTAGCATACTTCACCAACGCAGAGGCATTAAGATCAGATACTCTAAGTGAATGTTAGATCTAAATCCATTTCTAGTATTTAGAAACTAACAGATAATTATCCTAGGTAAGAATCTAAGAAATCTATCTCTAGTAAAGCTCAAACTCCTAACATAAAGTAAAAACCCAAGATAATCATTGACACAGATTCGTAAAATAAACTTTCTACAACGCCGAGGGCGATAAATATACAAGAGTTATGAGTAGAAATACATACAAACCCAACAAAAGAGAAATACACAAAGAGGAGAAGAGATAAACCACAGATCTACACTGGTTGTCAAAGCCAATCGAAGAGCAATTCACCTCCAATCATCCATGAGCAAGCCCTAATGTTGTTTTCTAAGCTAATCTACCAAAAATGAAGGTTGATGGAAATGGGGATCAAAAACCACCCCAAAACCATAACCTAGAAATCTGTTTTGAAAAGTATTTATAAACAAAATCCCGCAGACCGCGCTAAGCGCGACTTACTTTATTATTTTATTACATTAAACTGCCTCACCGCGCTAAGTGCGCTCAAACCCGCACTAAGCGCGAAAGTTGCTGTTTGACCTCCCAAAAATGCGTCTTCGGAGCCGTGTCTTCGACACTTTATTCCTCTATGCACCAAATATGCAACAAATTCCTACAAAAATATATACAAAACTATCAAACGGTACATTATGTACGCAAAACACAATAAAACGTATTTACAACAAAAATTGGGGTTATTCAACGATTATTAACAAAGAAGAACAAATAAGTGTCACAAAACATAAATAAAATAACTACATTTTGGCACTTATCAACTCTCTCCAACTTGACACATTGTTTGTCCTCAAACAAAGTCAAATAACTCAAAAAAACAAAAGACGATAATCAAAGAATCACGAATCAACAAGTTTTGAAAACGGAAAACAAATGTATGGTTCAAACGAAAAACGTGCACGACAAAATACATACTTACCACCGTCCTATAACGACAACATATAAACGAAACAAATCCTAAGTACAAAAATCATGCAAAACATTCTAAAACAAAACAAACTCAATCATGAATCATGCCTAACAAAAATTCATCGGTAGATGAAGAACACACAAAGGTGAGGGATAAAAAACACTCCTCCACAATCTTGCAAACAATAGACTAAATTATGCATTCATCCAAAAACGTATTGAAAATACAAATGCAAGAATCACAAGGGCTTTTCAAGGTTGTAATGTGGCTTGTTAACAAACAAGTGATAAGTCCTAAAGCTAATCGAAACAAAAACTTGCCTAAACCTAAGGGAGTGATCAACTCACAAAGTTCCAAACAATATAATTTCAATCAAACTTATTATTCATCACAAATTTCACACCAAACACACCTCACTTATTAACATAACATTATTCCTACTCTTTTTGTTTTTATTTTTCAAAGCTTTTCGCTTTTTTTTCTTTTTCTAATCATTCTTTTTCACATTTTTCTTTTCTTTTCTTTTAACCTCATACCAACCACAATATAAGTATATAAACATTTCTCTCCCCAACTTGAATTCAACAAACATTAATGTGTGAATACTCCCTACTTTCTAAGGCAAGGTAAAAATCCATACAACAACATATAGTTGAGGGTTTAAGAAACAAAGAAATCAACATCCATACAAAAAAGGTGAATTGACACTCATAGACAAGCATCAAGTTCAAATAAAAATGGATGTTGATCAAAGGGGTTAATAAATGTTCACACACTCACAAGGTGAATTGAATATTTGGCCAAGGTAGTTATGCTCAAAATCAACAAAATGTCTTGATCATTTTCTTGCAATCATACAATCAACACAAAACAAAAGATTAAGCATAATAAAATCCAGTTAAAACAAGAATGTGGACTCTCAACATATGTAAACAATGGAAAGCTTCCTCACATTTATGGTTAAAAAGGGAACTAAAGTGATTCAATTTTCATGAGCAAGTAATGCAAAAAGAATGAATAGCATGGTAATTATACAAATGATAAATTTCCTAAACATGTTATGCTATAGAAAGCGATAAACGAGTACCTGACATGTACCAACTTTGAAAACTATTATTACCATACATCCGCGAGTTGAAACGATCAAACTCGGAAAATCACCTCAAAAGTCTTCAAGTTATCGAACCAAAATTTGAGTCCAAACAACAACAAAAGAATTAGAAAAACAATGCTAATTTTATTCAATACAAAAAGCCTTGGTGAAAGTGGAAAAAGGAAAACAAGTGAAATTTTAAAAGAATTCACTGGCCCTACATAGCAGAGCGCACTAAGCGCTACACGATTCTTGAAAAATGACAAGAAAAAGCGCTATGCAAGCTCCACTTACACACCTATACAATCTCATTTACACATCTAAACAATATTTACAATACATACACACTTCCACAAGCTAAAACACTACAAACTTGTGGAAAATAACAAATTGACATAACAAAACAAAAGCAAATAACAATACACACAATTGATGAAAAGGAATTAACAAGTTGAAAAGTGAAAATTTGAAATTAAGAGCAAGTCCTATTTCAACTTGTCAAAACACAAGTCACCACACACATAAACAACATAAACAAACATGTTTGTTTTACGTCGTAAGCTCGACGCCTTTATTGTGCGAGCACTAGTAACCTCCTCTCGTCATGCCATGGTATTGCCACACGGCGCAAACCTAAAGAAAGTGTCCTAACAATCACATAACAAACGTTACGAGTACGAGACAATTTACAACATCACATGAAAGCTACGAAAATCACAAATATGTACAAGTATGGAAAGTAAACACAAGATGTACAAGTAATAATATACAATTCATATACAAAGTCTATACAACATATACATTAATTACAAAACTCAAAAACAACGAAATTATCGCAATACAGAAACAATAAAACCAATCCCCGGCAACGGCGCCATTTTGTTGCTGCGGTATAGCGACAAGGAAAGAGTTGGTATTATTTTTACCGTGATACATACCGGTTAGGTTATATCGTATCGTGTCCACAGGGATTGGTTATTGATTCGTCGTTCGACAATTCTACCGTTAATGAGTTTGGGATTAAAAGAAATGAAAATAAAAGACATAAAGTAAATGAACAAAAAGTATAAAGGATAGACAACTTGTCCGGAACGAATGTAAACTACCCGTAACAGACTTAAATCTACCACCCATGTCATACTCGGCCTACGATACTCGTCCGTGTCATCACATACCTCTCACAACCTTGGTTATTTCTAACCCAAATTGAGAATCCTCCTAAATCATCTCAATAGCCATGGTTGGCCTATCTCAACAACACAGAAGTCAACTGCGTCATCTCCATAACCATCTCTAGCATACTTCACCAACGCAGAGGCATTAAGATCAGATACTCTAAGTGAATGTTAGATCTAAACCCATTTCTAGTATTCAGAAACTAACAGATAATTATCCTAGGTAAGAATCTAAGCAATCTATCTCTAGTAAAGCTCAAACCCCTAACATAAAGTAAAAACCCAAGATAATCACCGACACAGATTCGTAAAATAAACTTTATACAACACCGAGGGCGATAGATATACAAGAGTTATGAGTAGAAATACATACAAACCCAACAAAAGAGAAATACACAAAGAGGAGAAGAGATAAACCACAGATCTACACTGGTTGTCAAAGCCAATCGAAGAGCAATCCACCTCCAATCATCCATGAGCAAGCCCTAATGTTATTTTCTAAGCTAATCTACCAAAAATGAAGGTTGATGGAAATGGGGATCAAAAACCACCCCAAAACCATAACCTAGAAATCTGTTTTGAAAAGTATTTATAAACAAAATCCCGCAGACCGCGCTAAGCGCGACTTACTTTATTATTTTATTACATTAAACTGCTTCACCGCGCTAAGCGCGCTCAAACCCGCACTAAGCGCGAAAGTTGCTGTTTGACCTCCCAAAAATGCGTCTTCGGAGCCGTGTCTTCGACACTTTATTCCTCTATGCACCAAATATGCAACAAATTCCTACAAAAATATATACAAAACTATCAAACGGTACATTATGTACGCAAAACACAATAAAATGTATTTACAACAAAAATTGGGGTTATTCAACGATTATTAACAAATAAGAACAGATAAGTGTCACAAAACATATATAAAATAACTACATTTTGGCACTTATCAACAACACAAGAGATTAACGACATCTATATATATATATATATATATATATATATATATATATATATATATATATATATATATATATATATATATATACACAAAAGAAAATATAATTATGACCCATGACATACAAGAGTGTCTAATAAAAAACTAAGATCTATGTATAATATCCATATTTTCACATAATCCACAGTGGAAGATCATGATAACAAAAGTCTTCGAAACATCATTAAATAAGTTTGTCCTTGCCTTTAAACTGTAAAGAATCATTTGAAAAACAATAATAATAGTTGGGTGAGATAATAAATTTAGTGAGTTTCACTATTCAATGGGTCCACTCGATTCTAAAATGATCTCTTATCTAAACCTCAACTTAAGCTTCTGGATAAAACAATAGATGTGTGCACTTACACAATAGGGAAAAGCTTAATCATCTAAGAGATATTCACATTGTCTGGAAACATGTAAGTTAAGTTCACATAACTCAATTTTCCCCAATTGATCCTACATCTAAGGCAAGGCTCATGTCATAGATGTTTATATGATTCTACTTTCTTGTGGATTTAAGTTTTCCATGGAATTCGAACTCACTTCAAGAACCATCACTCGTATGAGACTCGAACCCACTTAGAGTATCTTTCCTCATATGGGACTCTAAACCACTTTAATGTCCACCTCTCCTCTATGGGACTCAAATCTATTTATGGGACTGAAATCCATTTATGAGGAACGAATTATTGTTTCCATATCCCAATTCTACTTTACATAAGCATCCCAATTGGAATATGCTCGATCAAGGGTAATTTTTGAATACGCGACTAGGTTTCAACATTCACGTGATTGCACTCATAAATCACTAGGTTGATCACATCCACTACAACACCCCATTTTAATTAAATTGTTTATTTAACTGGTTTTGTGATCTATTCAGTTTTCAAATGAATTTTATATTTAATTGGTGATTTGATATGTTTATGTGGTGGTTGGGAATTAATATAAATATAGTTAATTATTTAATTAATTGAGTAGATAACTAAAATAATGAGGATTATTACTAAATTAAATATGAAATAGAGAAAATAGTAAGAGCTGGGGTGGAAAATAGAAATAATAGAAATAAAGGACTAAAGAGGAGAAATATAAAAGAAGTTGGGCAAAGGTAAAATAATAAGAGATTAAATTTGGTTTTTAGAATGAAAAGGGATTAAGGAGCCTAATATTTATCAATACGTAGAAAAGGGAATATTACTCTAAATATGGTGTTGATCGTATGGTTGGATTGGGGAAGTCCTTAATCCCAATTAAATTCTCTCTCTCTCTCTCTCTCTCTCTCTCTCTCTCTCTCTTATTTATTGTTGGATGTTTGATGACATGAATTAAATTGATATGATAATATGATGTAATTTATGTAAATGTTCTAATTTTCATGCACTAATTTTAACATGAATTTCATATGCATCTATATGGGAATATAAATTGAGTATGTGTTCATATGAGTGATATGGTTTTGAAGAAAATACACGATTTTTTTGAGGCTAATCTGTGATTTATCGTGAATTTGTTGTTTTAATAATTTGATAATTGTAGTATGTCAAATTCTGAGATCGAGGCTTTTTACATAATCAAAATCGAAGGTTCGGAAGGCCTCAAATGGTGAAAAATAGTTTACTAGGTTATTTTTCGTGCAGGTAACCGGTTACTCACTGAATGTAACCAATTACCATGGTTTACGGTGGAAAATTGAAAAATTGACAATGGCGGATCTGGAGTTACGTAACTCTGTTAGACGTACAGTTTGAAGTGTTAGAAAGCTAATGTGCAGTTTTGCCCCACATTGATTCCTTAAGAGGCTGATTATGCACTTAAGGATGTGAATATCTCATGTGTGTGTGTGTGTGTACGAAGACAAGAGATTGAAAAAATGAGCTCGAGTGATTCTTTATGTACTCTTCACACCGCTTAAAGCTAACTTCCTTTTCTTCATCATCGATCAACATGAGCATGTTTAACATACCTTGGACGTGTTTAGAAAACCATAGCTTGGATGATTATATGGAGAAAAACTCCTACCCAAACAGAATACAAGTTGATTCATCAAAGTCAACTAAAACATCTGCATAAGTTGTTATAAATGTTTGTAACATTCCCTTTTTCGGAGCTACCTCCACCTTTTCTTAAAGGGGATAAATTGACCATAGAAATGCCCCGAGGAAGATTATCTCCAGTGGTTAAGGCCTTTGAGCACAATTTACATAGGTGTGTTGTGTGGCACAAAGGAAGTACAACGTTTACCATTATTGCTTTGAAGAACAAACTATCGCCTTTGTGGAAAGGTCTCTCGAAATGTGTTATCATATTATTTAGGGTTTTATGAGTTCTCTTTCGTGGAGTTGGAAGATGTTAAGCGGATTATGTCTCCTCCTTCGTGAAATCTTTACCCAAGTTAGTTAAAGCACTTTGCATGGACAAGAGACTTCAACCCAATCTTCAGAAAAACACATTAGCTCATGTGTGAGTCTTGATATATGCCTTGTCCCAAGAATATAAGAGGCCTAGAATCATCTATGCCATTGGCAACAATGTAATGTAGCACCCCAATTTTTTCAAGAATGTAAAAAATTTTCTTCAAATGTTGATTTGATTTTAACTTGCATTGTTAGAAAAGATATAAAAAAAATTACATGTTGAAATATTAAATTAGATTTGTTAAAAATATTAGATTAGATTGAATTAGATTTGATTTAATATTTAAATATAATCTAAGTTGTGTAGAGTCAAGTCTATTTAGGGTTGTATATAAATAGTCTTAGTCTGTATCATTATTTGTACAATTCAATAATACAAACCCTTATTTTCTTTATTATTCTCTCTTTCTCTCCTCACTAAAAGTGTCTCACGCACTAACACTACATAAATTAGAAGATTTATTTGCTTTACTCTTTAATTAAAAAAATTCAAGAAAAAATTGGTGTGACATTAATTTACAAAATTGATATTTGTCTTAGTTGTGTTCTTCTTTAATTCTAACAATAATGAAATTAGGACTAACCCAAATTCAATCAATTATAAAAGGAAGCAGTGAGAGCCAATGAGGGTAGGTTGGACGCCTCCCTTAACCCCTTTCACGTCTTTTACTAAATAAAACAAGAAAGAAGGTCGTGTTTCGGTCTCCCTCAAGATGCCAAGACACACTAGATTTTTTATGCCAAAACAACTCTTCTTTAGCAAACGCCTTTTCCAAATTTTTCTGAGCCAAAACTTCCTGAGACCTAAGGAAATCAGTAGGGCCCGTATCACTAATTGTATCTTAAATGAGTTTGTGGGCAGTGTGGAATACTTGACCATGTTGTGGACATTCCCATACACATCTTTGCCAAATGTTCATCTAAACTATAAAGCTGCAAATTCTCAAATCTAGAGGCAAATCAAAATTTAAATGAAATATTTTTTTTTTATAATAAAAATTTATAACTATATTATATTTTTGAGAAAAATATAAATAATTTTTGTTCCAAAACAAAAATATAATATAGACTTATTTTTTTATTTCAAAAATTATATTACAAAAAATTTAAAAATATAATTTTTTTCCTGAAATTTTATCGTCTAAAAATAAAAAATATTTTTATTTAAAAAAAATTCGGAAAATATTTTTTTATGAATTAAAATATATTTATTTTTTAATGAAATTAAAAAAATTAATTCTAAAAGAGTTTAAAATATAAATTTAATTTATAATTGCAAATTTGATTATAAACTAGTTTATAAATAAATATATATATATATATATATATATATATATATATATATATATATATATATATATATATATATATATATATATATATATATATATATATATATATATATATATATATATATATATATATATATATATATATATATATATATATATATATATATAATAACCAATAAGAACTTATATCTATGTTGAGAAATGAGAACTAATAATATCATTAGTTAGATTTAACTAACGCTTAAGATTTATTAGTTCTATATAAAGAACACCTCACTTAATTATTTTTTCATTATACTTAATATAAAAAGAGAATCTTACCATAAATATTTTTAATTTATTATACTAATATTTGATAGATATTAAAGACTAACACTTTTTTATTTATTTTTTATGAAAAAAATTAAAATAAATAATAAGATTTAAATTTCTAATTTATCAATATCCAAATGGTACCACAATTATAACAACTTTATCGCAACAGTGAAGTTTATTTAAAATGGTCACAATTGTATAATTTGTAAAATAAAATAAAAAATTAACTTGCAAATAAATTAATCAACTAAATAAAACTATTAATTTCATATTATTTAATATTTTCAATCAAATAAAAATATAGGTGATAAATCCATAATTTATAATTAAGATAATCACAATGGTAGAACATTCAATAATAAAAAGTTGATTTTATTTATTATATATCTATTTATACTTAAAATTGGTATAATACTATACATTCTTTAATTTTGAATAATACTGTAAACATAGTTTTTAGTTTTTTTGTACAAACATAGTTTTTAATTTATACTTTAGAATTGATATAAATTTATTTGTACATAATTATAAATATATTGATCATCAATTTATTTTAATAAAACATATTGACTGTTCTAATATATTAACTTATATAATAAATATATTATTAATAAGGTTAATTTCTTATTTTTGAATGTTATGCAAATAAGAAATATTTATGATGAGATTTTTTTTTATGCAATTTTTTAATATCAAAGCATAACAGAAAATAATCAAGTAAAGTGATTTTTATATGGAATTATTAAATCTTAAGCGTTAATTAAATTTGACGGTTGATATCATTAGTTTTTGTTTCTAACAATAATATCAATTTTCATAGGATACACTTCTAACAATAATAATGACTAGAGTAATAGTTTGACTTAAGAGCATTAGAAATGTGCTAATTACCTTTTAAACATTCTGTAAATTTTTTATTATTTAAAAAATATACTCCAGAAGAAAATAATATTTAAAATATAATATGACTAGTTCCGGAAAAATATTATTATTTGTTGGTTCAATTAATTTTATTTAAATATATTAGTTTTCTAAAAAAAAACACTTGATATTTTTTGACTATAAATAAAGGTCTCCTAAATCTTTTTTCTTGAGTAAGTATTGTTCAAACCTTAAACATCACAAACTTGAGAAATTTAGTAGAGATTGAGAAAAGATAAATAGAAAAAGGAGTTATGTCGACGAGCCAATTGAAAAAATGTGTTGTGATGATGCTGTTGATCATGCTAGTTGTAACTCAAGCTCATGAAAAAACTCAAACTCAAGAAATCGAGCCAAATCAATCTATTGGCCGTGTTTTTTGTAAAACAAAGTGTATTTTAAAAACATGTTATGGAGTGAGCAAAAAATTTGGGGGTTATATTGCATGTATAAAGAATTGTTTTAAGAAGTGCCCAAACTTGATTCCTAACATTGAGAATGGTATTAAAACTTTTATTTTCTTATTATTTTTTTATGTAGTCCGTTTGATAAATCCAAATATTGATAATTTATATGTTTTTCATTTATAGGTTCTCGGTGAAGTGGATCGAATGCAAACAGACACTACCCTGGTTTAAGCTGGAAGACAAGCTATAGTAATAAATAATTAACTTGTAGTATTATGTTGGGTGTGACTCTACTTAGGAAAATAATTCCTCAAGAGTTGAGGATGGATTATGTCGAACTATTAATGTTAAAATTCTAGTTTCTATAATCTATTTCTCGTTCTATTCTTTCTTTTTTTTATACCGTGATTCATGCTGGAATATGATTGCACCCACCATGTTTTTTTTTCAATAAGGCGAAATATATATAAAAGAAAGTTAACCTAAACAATAAGGCCTAGGTAGTCTTCACAAAAAGATGAATAAATTACCTAATATAATATGAAATTATTTATAAACTAACAACTGTAATTTACTATATCTCAATTACTATTACAATTACGATTATATATATAAACGTGAAATTCATATATTAATTTTCTTAAAAAGACAAAGTACAATAAAGTATATATATATATATATATATATATATATATATATATATATATATATATATATATATATATATATATATATATATATATATATATACTTTATTGTACTTTATCTTTTTAAGAAAATTCTTTTTCCATTTCACTCTTTCATTATATTTCTTAAATTATAATTTAAAATATAAATATAATATAAATGCTATTTCAGTTAAAATTTTATATTTCTAGCTACTATTTATTAATTATTACTAAAACTTTATATTAATTAATATTTTAACTAGAGTGGAGATCTATTCGAGTAAGTGTTTTTAGTTTATTCCACAATCTTGTACTTTTAAATTAGATTTAATCTAATAATTAATAATATTAATTATTTAATTAAATCTAATTTAAAGATAAAGATTATAGAATAAATTAAAAATACTTATTTAGTAATTTGATCTCCAATTATATATAATTGTTGGTCTAATATTAAATATTTTGAATAAGTTTGTATTAGAATGAATTGAATTAATTGTTAACTACATAGCATGAATAGACAAATTAATTTAAGAGTGAAGGTTGATTTTAATTCTTAACAATAATTAAAGAACCCAAAATAATCTTCTACAAAAAAAAATAGGACTAGATTTAATTTCTTACAAAATTTAATTGGGTTCTATTAGTATTTCTATCAATATTTTTATAAATTGATTTTTTTTTCTATTGTTAAATTGTGATTGCACTGCCACGTTAGATTTTATTTCTTATTTTTTATTTTTCAAATACCAAATTGACTTTTTGTTGCTGCGGTATTAAGCGGTAAACAAAAGTAAAGTATTTATTTTTACCAAGTGATATAGGTTATATCGTATTGTGTCTATATAGATTGGTTATTGATTTGTCGTTCGACAATTCTATCGTTAATGAATTTGGAGTTAAATGAGTTGTAAAGAAAAGACAAAAAGTAAATGAACAAAAAATATAAAGGATAGACAACTTTTCTGGAACGAATGCACACTACCCCTCACAGACTTAAATCTACCGTCCAATTATACTCAGCCTACGATACTCGTCCGTGTCATCACATACCTCTCACAACCTAAGTAATTTTTAACCCTAATTGAGAATCCTATTGCAATCACCTCGGTAGCCCTGTCTGGCCTACCTCAACAACACAGAAGCCAATCTAATGGTTATTTCACTTGCTCTAGAGGTGTCCGGCAGGGAGACCCCTTATCTCCGCTGCTTTTCTGTCTTGCTTCTGATGTCCTTAGTCGTATGATCAGTAAGGCGGTGTCTGAGGGATCTATCGACCGGATTAAAGCCTCCAATCATAATTTCGTCCCCTCTCATGTGATGTATGCTGATGACCTGCTGCTTTTCTGCACTGGTAAAAGTTCCAACATTCATGTCATAAGCAATATTTTTATGGACTATGCAAGAGCTTCGGGACAGACAGTTAATCTCTCAAAATCCCACTTATATGCTGGCTCCATGACAACCAGAAGACTGCAATGTATTTCTAATACCACTAGTTTTCAAGTAGGAACTTTGCCTTTCCTTTATTTAGGGATTCCTCTTTTTAAAGGTCGTGTTAAACAAGTTCACCTTGCTCCTTTTGCGGATCATATTATCTTGAAGTTGTCCAATTGGAAAGTTCCTTCCTCTCTATGGCTGGAAGATTAATCCTTGTCAAGTCTGTCATTTTCAGCATGACCATGTACTCCATTAACATTTACAGCTGACCGGTCTCGTTAATCAAAAGAATTGAAAGAGCGTGTCGAAATTTTATTTGGACGGGTAATATTAATACCAGACACATCTGCCTTGTCTCCTGGAAGAAAACCTGCCAACCTTTAGCGAAAGGGGGGTTAGGTCTTCGTTCTGTAATCAGTTTAAACAAAGCTACTAATTTGAAGCTCCTTTGGAACCTGCTAAACAGCAAGGAGGATTGGGCTACGTTGTTGAAAGGTAGAATTAGGAGACCTCATGGTTTTATTAGATACCACATCTTCCCCTCAATATGGACGAGCATAAAATCTGAAGTCAACACGCTATCTAACAACACTGCCTGGTGTATCGGGGATAATAGCGTTGTGAGGTTTTGGATGGATGAATGGTCCGGTAATCCTTTAATCAATGATACTGATAGCACCACTCTGCATAACCTTGGCATTAACCCATTCATTAAAATTGCGGATCTCACCTCCAATGGGATCTGGAATCTCCCACCTGTTTGGTTTGTTTGGTTCCCTTTTTGTATTGACATCGAAAGTTTTGATCATCTTTTTTTCAATTGTAAACTCTCCAGGATTTGTTGGAAGTGGCTACAGAAGAAATTCAAGTTATCCATATGCCCTCTCTCAATAGAAGGCTGGCTGGAGCATTACTATAACAACAAATCCCCGCAAGCATCCCTCGTCCTTTCAGCTGTTGTAATCAACACACTTGTTATGATATGGAATGCTAGAAACTCAGCGAAACACCATGGGAAGGCAATCCTCCCTGCTAGTGCTATTAATTGGATTGAATCTCAAGTTCAAATGTCGGGAAATCTTTCTTCTAATTCTGCCGGTTTTAGCATTTTGGACTTCCAATATATCAAAGCTTTTAAAGTTAACATCAACCCCCCTCTTGCTCCTTCGGTGAAGGAGGTTACTTGGTCCCCGCCGGTTATGGGATGGACTAAATGCAATTGTGATGGAGCTTTCATACATCAAAACTCTTCTGCTGGTTGTGGTGGGATATTTAGAAATTACAGGAGTGATTTTTTACTTGCTTTTGCTGAAAATTTAAATTGCGTTTCTTCGGCTCAAGCAGAATTTGGAGCGGTTATTCGGGCTATGGAAATTAGCATTCAGAAGGGTTGGAAGAGGATTTGGATTGCAACCGATTCTAGTTTGGTGGTCAAAGCCTCATCCAACCATTGTTTGGTTCCCATTTTATATAGGAACAGATGGAAGGCATGCCTTTATCATAGTAATAATCATTTTGTTTTCTCTCACATTTATAGAGAAGGTAATACTTGCGCCGATTTTTTGACAAACTTCGCGCTCGGTATAAGTAGCATTACTTTTTTTGGTTCCATTCCCGCGGGAATTCGTTCCGATTTTGTAAAGAATAGATTAGAATTACCATTCTTTAGATTTGCTTAACCTCGGGACTAACGGGTTCCCCTTTTTTTTATCGGCTTTCTTTTGATATATATTATCCTTATTAAAAGAAACACATTTTGATATAAAATTTAAAATAAAAGATTTATTAAATATATTCTCATTAAAATTTAGTTTAATTAGTTTAATCATTTTGAGATGCCTTTTTTAATCAAATTTAAAAAAATAATTAAAATCAAAGTTATATTGAATTATTATTGAGAATTATTGTATATATATATATATATATATATATATATATATATATATATATATATATATATATATATATATATATATATATATATATATATATATATATATATATATATATA
This sequence comes from Vicia sativa, assembly GCA_021764765.1. NCBI lineage: Eukaryota > Viridiplantae > Streptophyta > Magnoliopsida > Fabales > Fabaceae > Vicia > Vicia sativa. Next base: position 38,555,145 of record CM038792.1, read on the forward strand.
TATATATATATATATATATATGAGATAAAATTTATTCATAGCTTTTGTTTTATTTTTTAACTTAGATATAATTTCTTTTTGTAAAACGATCTCTCATTAGTTTTTTCGGTTATTACTTTAAAAGTTTTAGTTTAAGTAATACATTTATGAGTTTGATTAAAACAATTTGACTCAAATATATATTTTTATTAACCAAACACAAATGATCATACTTGAGGGATTCATGATTTCCAATCAAAAATACAAAAGACAAGGAAAATCTTAAACCTAGTTATATCATCATCAGTTGAGCAACATGCTCTCTAAGATTAGGTTTTGTCTACATACTATATGCAAGTTTATCAACAATTTTGGATCTTATATTTCTATTACTTACATTGTTTCTAACAGAAGTACCATTCCTATACCTCCAAGCTTCATAAAATGTTTATATCAGATCTATCTTGAGCAATTAGGTTCTCCAACCTTTACCTTTAATGCTCTGAATTATAAGTTTTGGTTCTTCCTGCCAATTGCGAATTTTTTTTTTTTTATTTTTTATTTTTTCTTTGACTATTATAATTTATATTAAGAAATAATGTGCTTTCTTTTTATTCACAATATTAATAACCTTAAAATTCTATATTTTTGGAGATTTAAAATTTTCAAATTCTATTTCAAAAATATTATAAATATACCAATCAATAAATATTGACTATAATATTAATTTTAATAAAATAATAAAAATAATAGAGTCAACATGTGTTATATTGTTATTATTATAATTAAAAGGATTAAATGCACTTTTGATCCCCCTATATATTTTTTTTAACATTTTAGTCCCTCTATAAAAAAAATCAACTATTAGGTCCCTCAATATCATATTTCATGTTTTTTAGTGGTATACCATGATAAAATAGTCTAATTTGCATAGGTGACATGAAATTATGAAGTGACAATTTTTTTAATTGATGTCACGTCATTATAAATATTTAAAAATTTATTATTATTATTATTATTATTATTATTATTAGTTTTCTTTATAATAATTAAACGTTTTTAATTATTTTAGTTAGTTTTGTTTATATATATTTATTTAGAAATTATATATTATGAATTTTAATTCTAAAATATATATTTTTGGGTCTATTTTTAATGACGTGACAACAATTAAAAAATGTCACCACATAATTTCAGTGTCACATATGCAAATTCGACTATTTTGTTATGGGGACCTCAAAAAAAACATAAAATACGATATTGGGGGACCTAATAGTTAATTTTTTTATAGAGGGACTAAAATGTTTAGAAAATTAATACAGGGGGACCAAAAGTGTATTTAAGCCTAATTAAAATCAAATGTTTATTAATGTGTATTATGGAGTCCTTAATGACTCTTTTTATTTATAATTGTCAATATTAGCCAATTTAGTAAAAGACAAATAAGTAGGTAAATGTAAGTATTTAATAAATTTCTATTTTAAATAATTTATAGTGAAACAAAATATATCATTTTTATCACCATTACTTCTTCAGAAATGCCTTAATATATATTAAGGGCGGGAATGAGTCAGATCGATAAACAGAGGCCTAAGACCTAACCTTCAAAGGGGCCATCTATGCCAAAAAAAAAATCTAAATAAAAAAGAATTATCATTTTTTAAAACCTATTTAGTTAAAAAGACTAAGTTGAGGACAATAAAAAAAGTTTTGCAAGCCTTATTTCACCCCTAATATCTTATTATAGGTAAAAAAAAATCAAATTTTTTAATTGTCTTGAATTATTAATGTATATGGATTATATATGAACTAGATAGAATGATTAGTACAAATTTCCTAATATTAGGGACCGGAGAGAGTATTTAATATGAATTTTTAAAATATTTTTAATAAATTTCCTAAAGTATAATTAAAAAATGCATAAATATTTTAAGAAATCATATCTATAAATAAATGTCTAATGCCAACCTTTTTCTCAGTGACTCTTATACAAGAGCTTAAAACTTCACAAAATTACAATATTTATTTGAGTTTGAGAAAAGAAAAATATTGAAAAAGAAATGGGAGATTCTTTAATGAAAGTTTTTGTTGTAATGATGTTGATGATTCTGTTAGTTGTAATACAAGTAGAATGCTTATCAGAGCCATGGTGTGAAATTAAGTGTGACGCATTATGTCTCAGAAATCGTCTACGTGACGATTTTGAAAGTTGTGTAAAAAAATGTCAAGCGACAAAGTGCTAAAAATTATATTGCTAAACTTATTAGAATAAGCCGTGGTATTTTTTTTAACCTTTTCTTTATCTTTTATTTAGTCACGTTTTTAACAAAAAATATATATTTATTAATTTATTAGTTTATTTCTACAATGCAGGTTCCTTGACACGTGGCTCATGAATAAATTGCTTCGAGCACGGGATGTTGCAACACAAATAAATATCTAGTGTGTATTTTATGCAAGTCTTTACGTAATAAAATGTATTTGTGAAATTGACATTTTGTAAAATTTAAATAAATATATTCTACTTTATAAAGTTTAATTTTTTAATAATCATTTTTTGCATTTATTTTCCATTTTTATCTTGATTCTATGATTGTTGACATGTAAATTTGGTTGCGTGAATATGATGGTTATTAAGACTGGCCAATTCAAAAATTGATTAGGCAAAAAATGAGACAAATCGATATTGTATTAGTGTTTTTTCTATTATTTGGTATTGCGTAGTTACAAAGATCTTGGAATTTCAATATGATACCTATTATGCACAAACCATTTTGTTCCACTTTGATGGTAGAGTGGATATTAATTGAATTCTAGTATGACAATATTGAACAATTACTTAAATGACTAGTATGATATTTGAGATTGATTCTGAAACTTTTTTTAAAATTTAGTTTTAGAACCTTAAAAGGGAAAGAGTTATAGGATCCAAATAAGTAAATTTAATAATCATTTGAATTATCTTTTATTTCATTTCTAAAACATTCATTATTTACATAAAAAAAGAAAAACAGATTGCATATTATATTTTCTATCAAGATTAATTTTTTAACCATGGTAAAATTAATATTTTTTAATAACTTTAATCAAAAGTAATCAAGTAGAATAAGAGAAAGTGAAGAGAATATTGTATTATTTCTCATTAATTTTTTGACCAATATGGACTTTATCACTGGTCTCTTGTACCTCACTTTTATTTAATCTTGTGTGCATTAAATGCAATTCTCAATTACAGTTCCTTTTCCACCCTCATTGGGTGTTTCATTCTCTTTCTGATCTATATTTTAATTCAGAGAAACATTTTATTTTATTTAAGTGTGTAATATTGTCTCATTCTTTTTATGATAGCTCCATTATGATGTCCTTTAAATCTAAACATCTATCAATATTATGACCCATACACATGTAATGACTTAAAAAATCAAGATATGTTCTCATATAATAATTACACACAAAATATTAATAACTTTTTCTCTTCAATATTATAATTTTATGCATTTGCTCACCATCTATAAATCAAGTAAAATGCAAGAAAAAACCTTGTGACTCTCTTCTACGTGAGCTATATTAATGGCTTGATTTATCACCTGTTTGACAATACTTGTACTTTCACATCATATATTTTTATTTGTATTTAAGTTTTTAAATTTTTATTATAATATAGACATTTAAATTTCTTGGAAATTAATTAAATATTTAAATTAAATTTTCTATAATAAACAATTAAATAATTGTTTTTATTCAAAGCTATTTTAGTTAAGAAATGTCTTTCTTTTTTACTATATATATATATATATATATATATATATATATATATATATATATATATATATATATATATATATATATATATATATATATATATATATATATATATATAGAGAGAGAGAGATCAAATTACACCCGAAGAGTTACACTCGCTCAAAAATGTCACATAGAATTAATATTTTTAAAAATCAAACGTTGGATTGAAACATATCATCATATAGATCATACCTATAAAGTTTGAGCTTAATCTATAATGATTTACTATGTCATTGAACTACATCAAAATTAACGTTATATGAAAGTCCATTTTGACGTTAATCTCTGGATATCTTGATCATATAGTAAATCATTATAGATTAATCTCAAACTTTATAGGTATGATCTATATGATGGTATGGTTCAATCCAACGGTTGATTTTAAAAAGTATTAATCCGTAATGACGTTTTTGAACGAGTGCAACTCATGGTGTAACTCTTCGTGTAATTTGATCACTCCTCATATATATATATATATATATATATATATATATATATATATATATATATATATATATATATATATATATATATATATATATATATATATATATATATATATATAAAAAAATTTTTTTATAATGTTATTTATTATTAAACTAAAATTTTAAATTTAATTTTTAAATTTTAAATTTTATTGTAGAGGTAGTTATATGACATGATGTTATGAAATTATTTTAATAATACTTGTATTTTTCTGTTATACATTTGTATTTTAATAATACATTGTTATCATTATAATTAAAAGGTTTTAATGCACTTTTGGTCCCCCTATATTAATTTTTTTAATATTTTAGTCCCTCTATAAAAAAACACTAACTCTTAGGTCCCTCAATATCATATTTCATTTTATTAGTGATTCCCAATGATAAAATAGTCTAATTTGCATAGGTGACATTGAAATTATGAAGAGACAATTTTTTTAATTGATGTCACGTCATTATAAATATTTAAAAATTTATTATTATTATTATTATTATTAGTTTCTTTATAATAATTAAACATTTTTAATTATTTTAGTTATTTTTGTTTATAAATATTTATTTAGAAATTATATATTATAAATTTTAATTCTAAAATATATATTTTTGGGTCTATTTTTAATGACGTGACAACAATTAAAAAATGTCACCTCATAATTTCAATGCCACATATGCAAATTAAACTATTTTGTTACGGGGACCTAAAAAAAAAACATAAAATACAATATTGAGGGACTTAGTAGTTTGTTTTTTTTATAGGGGGCCTAAAATATTTATTAATGTGTATTATGGAGTCCCTAATGACTCTTTTTTTTTTATAATTGCCAATATTAGCCAATTTAGTAAAAGACAAATAAGTAGGTAAATGTAAGTATCTAATAAATTTCTATTTTAAATAATTTATAATGAAACAAAATATATCATTTTTATCACCATTACTTCTTAAGAAATGCCTTAATATATACAAAGGGCGAGAATTAGCCAGAACGATAAACAGAGGCCTAAGAGCTAGACTTCTAAGGGGCCATCTAGGCCAAAAAAAAATCTAAATAAAGAAGAATTATCATTTTTTTAAAATCTATTTAGTTAAAAAGACTAAATTGAGGACAATATAAAAAGTTTTGCAAGCGTTATTCCACCCCTAATATCTTATTATAGGTAAAAAAAAATCAAATTTTTTAATTGTCTTGAATTATTAATGTATATGGATTACATATGAACTAGATAGAATGATTAGTAAAAATTTCCTAATATTAGGGACCGGTGAGAGTATTTAATATGAATTTTAAAAATATTTTTAATAAATTTCCTAAAGTATAATTAAAAAATGCATAAATATTTTAAGAAATCATATCTATAAATAAATGTCTAATGCCAAACTTTTTCTCAGTGAGTCTTATACAAGAGCTTAAAACTTCACAAAATTACAATATTTATTTGAGTTTGAGAAAAGAAAAATATTGAAAAAGAAATGGGAGATTCTTTAATGAAAGTTTTTGTTGTAATGATGTTGATGATTCTGTTAGTTGTAATACAAGTAGAATGCTTATCAGAGCCATGGTGTGAAATTAAGTGTGACGCATTATGTCTCGGAAATCGTCTACGTGACGATTTTGAAAGTTGTGTAAAAAAATGTCAAGCGACAAAGTGCTAAAAATTATATTGCTATGATTATTAGAATAAGCCGTGGTATTTTTTTAACTTTCTCATTATCTTTTATTTAGTCATGTTTTTAAGAAAAGAAATATATTTATTAATTTATTAGTTTATTTTTACAATGCAGGTTCCTTGACACGTGGCACATGAATAAATTGCTTCGAGTACGGGATGTTGTAACACAAATAAATATCTAATGTGTATCTTATGCAAGTCTCTACGTAATAAAATGTATTTGTGAAATTGACATTTTGTAAAATTTAAATAAATATATTCTACTTTACAAAGTTTAATTTTTTTAATAATCATTTTTTGCATTTATTTTCCATTTTTATCTTGATTCTATGATTGTTGACATGTAAATTTGGTTGCGTGAATATGATGGTTATTTAGACTGGCCAATTCAAAAATTGATTAGGCAAAAAATGAGATAAATCGATATTGTATTCGTGTTTTTTCTATTATTCGGTATTGTGTAGTTACAAAGATCTTGGAATTTCAATATGATACCTATTATGCACAAACCATTTTGTTCCACTTTGATGGTAGAGTGGATATTAATTAAATTCTAGTATGACAATATTGAACAATTACTTAAATGACCGGTAAGATATTTGAGATTGAATGTGAAACTTTTCTTAAAATTTTGTTCTAGAACCTTATAAGGGAAAGAGTTATAGAATCCAAATAAGTAAATTTAATAATCATTTGAGTTATCTTTTATTTCATTTCTAAAACATTCATTATTTACATAAAAAAAGAAAAACATATTGCATATTATATTTTCTATCAAGATTAATTTTTTAACCATGGTAAAATTAATATTTTTTAATAACTTTAATCAAAAGTAATCAAGTAGAATAAGAGAAAGAGAAGAGAATATTGTATTATTAATTTCAAGTCTATTATCAGTTTCTCATTAATTTTTTGACCAATATGTACTTTATCGCTGGTCTCTTGTACCTCACTTTTATTTAATCTTGTGTGCATTAAATACAATTCTCAATTACAGTTCCTTTTCCACCCTCATTGGGTGTTTCATTCTCTTTCTGATCTATATTTTAATTCAGAGAAACATTTTGTTTTATTTAAGTGTGTAATATTGTCTCATTCTTTTTATGATAGCTCCATTATGATGTCCTTTAAATTTTAAACATCGATCAATATTATCACCCATACACATGTAATGACTTTAAAAATCAAGATATGTTCTCATATAATAATTACACACAAAATATTAATAACTTTTTCTCTCCAATATTATAATTTTATGCAGTTGCTCACCATCTATAAATCAAGTAGGATGCAAGAAAAAACCTTGTGAGTCTCTTCTACATGAGCTATATAAATGGCTTGATTTATCACCTCTTTGACAATACTTGTACTTTCACACCATATATTTTAATTTTTATGTAAGATTTTAATTTTTTATTATTATATAGACATTTAAATTTCTTGGAAAATAATTAAATATTTAAATTAAATTTTCTTTAATAAACAATTAAATAATTGTTTTTATTCAAAGCTATTTTAGTTAAGAAATGTCCTTTTTTTTTTACTTTTTTCAAAATATTATTTTTTATAATATTATTTACTATTAAACTAAAATTTCAAATTTTATTTTTAAATTTTAAATTTTATTATTGAGGTAGTTAAATTTTAAACTATTATAAAATTATTTTAATAATACTTGTATTTGTCCTATTTATTTGTTTTTTTTAGTTATTTTTGTACTAAGATTTTTAAGCATTCTAAATATTTGGTAACAAAACACATTTTGAGAAAAAATATAAAATAAAATATTTACTATATATATTCTCATTAAAATTTAATTTAATTATTTAATCTTTTTGAGATGCCTTTTTTATCGATTTAAAAATAATTAATTATATATATATATATATATATATATATATATATATATATATATATATATATATATATATATATATATATATATATATATATATATATATATATATATATATATATATGATAAAATTTATTCATAGCTTTTGTTTTACTTTTTCACTTTGATATAATTTATTTTGTAAAACGATCTCTCATTAGTTTTTTGGGTCATGAGTTTAAAAGTTATAGTTTAAGTAATACATTTATGAGTTTGATAAAAACAATTTGACTAAAATATATTTTTTTATTAACCAAACACAAATGATCATACTTGAGGTATTCATAATTTCCAATCAAAAATACAAAAGACAAGGAAAATCGTAAACCTAGTTATATCATCATCAGTTGAACAATATGTTCTATAAGATTAGGTTTTTTCTACATGCTATATGCAAGTTTATCAACAATTTTGGATCTAAGATTTCTATTACTTACATTGTTTCTATCACAAGTACCATTCCTATACCTCCAAACTTCATAAAATGTTTATGTCAGATCTATGTTAAGCAATTAGGTTCTTCAACCTTTACCTTTAACGCTCTGAATTATAAGTTTTGGCTCTTCCTGCCAATTGCGAATTTTATTATTATAATTTTTCTATTTATTTCTTTAACTATTATAATTTATATTAAGAAATAATGTACTTTCTTTTTATTGACAATATTACTAACCTTAAAATTCTATATTTTTGGAGATTTAAAATTTTTAAATTCTATTTCAAAAATACTATAAATATACCAATCAATAAATATTGACTATAATAATAATTTTAATAAAATATTAAATAATAATAGAGTCAACATGTATTATATTGTTATCATTATAATTAAAAGGCTTAAATGCACTTTTAGTACTCCTATATTAATTTTTTTAACATTTCAGTCTCTCTATAAAAAAAACCAACTATTAGGTCCCTCAATATCATATTTCATTTTTTTTAGTGGTTCCCCATGATAAAATAGTCTAATTTGCGTAGGTGACATTGAAATTATGAAGTGGCAATTTTTTTAATTGATGTCACGTCATTATAAATATTTAAAATTTTATTATTATTATTAGTTTTCTTTATAATAATTAAACGTTTTTAATTTTATTTAGAAATTATATATTATAAATTTTAATTCTAAAATATATATTTTTGGGTCTATTTTTAATGACGTGACAACAATTAAAAAATGTCACCTCATAATTTCAATGTCACATATGCAAATTGGACTATTTTGTTATGGGAGACCTAAAAAAAAACATAAAATACGATATTGGGGGAGCTAATAGTTGATTTTTTTTTATAATTGCCAATATTAGCCAATTTAGTAAAGGCAAATAAGTAGGTAAATGTAAGTATCTAATAAATTTCAATTTTAAATAATTTATAATGAAACAAAATATATCATTTTTATCACCATTATTTCTTCAGAAATGCCTTAATATATACTAAGGGCGGAAATGAGTCAGACCGATAAACAGAGGCCTAAGACCTAGTCTTTAAAGGGGCCATTTAAGTCAAAAAAAATTCTAAATAAAAAAGAATTATCATTTTTTTAAAATCTATTTAATTAAAATGACTAAGTTGAGGACAATAAAGAAAGTTCTGCAAGCCTTATTTCACCCCTAATATCTTATTATAGGTAAAAAAAAAAATCAAATTTTTTAATTGTCTTGAATTATTAATGTATATGGAGTATATATGAACTAGATAGAACGACTAGTAAAAATTTCCTAATATTAGGGACCAGAGAGAGTATTTAATATGAATTTTTCAAATATTTTTAATAAATTTCCTAAAGTATAATTAAAAAATGCAGGTTCCTTGACGTGTGGCACATGAATAAATTGCTTCGAGCATGGGATGTTGCAACACAAATAAATAAATATCTAGTGTGTATTTTATGCAAGTCTCTACGTAATAAAATGTATTTGTGTAATTGACATTTTGTAAAATTTAAATAAATATATTTTACTTTACAAAGTTTAATTTTTTAATAAACATTTTTTGCATTTATTTTCCATTTTTTATCTTGTTTCTATCATTGTTGACATGTAAATTTGGTTGCGTAAATATGATCGTCATTAAGACTGGCCAATTCAAAAATTGATTAGGCAAAAAATGCGATAAATTGATATTATATTCGTTTTTTTCAATTATTTGATATTGTATATTTACAAAGATCTTGGAATTTTAATATGATACCTATTATTCACACACCTTTTTGTTGCACTTTGATGGTAGAGTGGATATTCATTAAACTCTAGTACGACGATATTGAACAATTACTTAAATGACCAATATGATATTTGAGAATGAATCTGAAACTTTTGTTAAAACTTAGTTTTAGAACCTTAAAAGGGCACGAGTTATGGAATCCAAATAAGTAAATTTAATAATCATTTGAATTATCTTTTATTTCATTTCTAAAACATTCATTATTTACATAAAATAAAATAAAAACAGATTGCATATTATATTTTCTATCAGGATTAATTTTTTAACCATGGTAAAATTACTATTTTTTAATAATTTTAATCAAAAGCAATCAAGTAGAATAAGAGAAAGACTAGAGAAAATTGTATTATATTATTTCAAGTCTACTATCAGTTTCTCATTAATTTTTTGACCAATATGGACTTTATCTCTTGTATGCATGAAATGTAATTCTCAATTACAGTTCTTTTTCCACCCTCATTGAGTGTTTTATTCTCTTTTTGATCTATATTTTAATTTTTAAAAAAAATATATTATTTAAGTGTGTAATATTGTCTCATTCTTTTTATGATAGCTCCATTATGATGTCCTTTAAATTTTAAACATCGATCAATATTATGACCCATACACATGTAATGACTTGAAAAATCAAGATATGTTCTCATATAATAATTACACACAAAATATTAATAAATTTTTCTCTCCAATATTATAATTTTATGCAGTTGCTCACCATCTATAAATCAAGTAGGACGCAAGAAAAAACCTTGTGAGTCTCTTTACATGAGCTATATAAATGGCTTGATTTATCACCTCTTTGACAATACTTGTACTTTCACACCATATATTTTTATTTTTATTTAAGATTTTAATTTTTTATTATAATATAGACATTTAAATTTCTTGTAAAATAATTCAATATTTAAATTAAATTTTCTTTAATAAACAATTAAATAATTGTTTTTATTCAAAGCAATTTTAGTTAAGAAATGTCCTTTTGTTTACTTTTTTCAAAATATTATTTTTTATAATATTATTTATTATTAAACTAAAATTTCAAATTTTATTTTTTAAATTTTAAATTTTATTATTGAGGTAGTTAAATTTTAAACTATTATAAAATTATTTTAATAATACTTGTATTTGTCCGTTATATATTTGTTTTTTTTAGTTATTTTTGTACTAAGATTTTTAAGCATTCTAAATATTTGGTAACAAAACACATTTTGAGAAAAAATACAAAATAAAAGATTTCCTATATATATTCTCATTAAAATTTAATTTAATTATTTAATCTTTTTGAGATGCCTTTTTTAATCAAATTTTGATATAATTTTTTTTGTAAAACGATCTCTCATTAGTTTTTTCGGTTATGAGTTTAAAAGTTTTAGTTTAAGTAATACATTTATGAGTTTGATAAAAACAATTTGACTCAAATATATTTTTTTATTAACCAAACACAAATGATCATACTTGAGGTATTCATAATTTCCAATCAAAAATACAAAAGACAAGAAAAATCTTAAACCTAGTTATATCATCATCAGTTGAACAACATGTTCTCTGAGATTAAGTTTTGTCTACATGCTATATGCAAGTTTATCAACAATTTTGGATCTTATGTTTCTATTACTTACATTGTTTCTAACACAATTACAATTCCTATACCTCCAAATTTCATAAAATATTTATGTCAGATCTATCCTGAGCAATTAGGTTCTCCAACCTTTACCTTTAACGCTCTGAACTATAAGTTTTGACTCTTCCTACCAATTGCGAATTTTATTATTATAATTTTTCTATTTTTTCTTTAACTATTATAATTTATATTAAGAACTAATGTGCTTTCTTTTTATTCACAATATTACTAACCTTAAAATTCTATATTTTTGGAGATTTAAAATTTTCAAATTCTATTTCAAAAATACTATAAATATACCAATCAATAAATATTGATTATAATATTAATTTTAATAAAATAATAAAAAATAATAGAGTTAATATGTATTACATTGTTATCATTATAATTAAAAGGCTTAAATGCACTTTTGGTCCTCCTATATTAATTTTTTTTAACATTTCAGTCCCTCTTTAAAAAAAACCAACTATTAGGTCCCTCAATATCATTTTTCATTTTTTTTAGTGGTTCCCCATGATAAAATAGTCTAATTTGCATAGGTGACATTGAAATTATGAAGTGACAATTTTTTTAATTGATGTCACTTCATTATAAATATTTAAAATTTTATTATTATTATTATTATTTTTCTTTATAATAATTAAACCTTTTTAATAATTTTAGTAAGTTTTGTTTATAAATATTTATTTAGAAATTATATATTATAAATTTTAATTCTAAAATATATATTTTAGGGTCTATTTTTAATGACGTGACAACAAATAAAAAATGCCACCTCATAATTTCAATGCCACATATGCAAATTGGACTATTTTGTTATGGGAGACCTAAAATAACCTAAAATACGATATTGGGGGACCTAATAGTTGATTTTTTTTATAATTGCCAATATTAGCCAATTTAGTAAAGGCAAATAAATAGGTAAATGTAAGTATCTAATAAATTTCAATTTTAAATAATTTATAATGAAACAAAATATATCATTTTTATCACCATTATTTCTTCAGAAATGCCTTAATATATACTAAGAGCGGAAATGAGTCAGACCGATAAACAGAGGCCTAAGACCTAGCCTTTAAAGGGGCCATTTAAGTCAAAAAAATTCTAAATAAAAAAGAATTGTCATTTTTTTAAAATCTATTTAATTAAAAAGACTAAGTTGAGGACAATAAAGAAAGTTTTGCAAACCTTATTTCACCCCTAATATCTTATTATAGGTAAAAAAAAATCAAATTTTTTAATTGTCTTGAATTATTAATGTATATGGATTATATATGAACTAGATAGAATGATTAGTACAAATTTCCTAATATTAGGGACCGGAGAGAGTATTTAATATGAATTTTTAAAATATTTTTAATAAATTTCCTAAAGTATAATTAAAAAATGCATAAATATTTTAAGAAATCATATCTATAAATAAATGTCTAATGCCAACCTTTTTCTCAGTGACTCTTATACAAGAGCTTAAAACTTCACAAAATTACAATATTTATTTGAGTTTGAGAAAAGAAAAATATTGAAAAAGAAATGGGAGATTCTTTAATGAAAGTTTTTGTTGTAATGATGTTGATGATTCTGTTAGTTGTAATACAAGTAGAATGCTTATCAGAGCCATGGTGTGAAATTAAGTGTGACGCATTATGTCTCGGAAATCGTCTACGTGACGATTTTGAAAGTTGTGTAAAAAAATGTCAAGCGACAAAGTGCTAAAAATTATATTGCTATTATTATTAGAATAAGCCATGGTAGTTTTTTTAACTTTCTCATTATCTTTTATTTAGTCACGTTTTAAATAAAAGAAATATATTTATTAATTTATTAGTTTATTTTTACAATGCAGGTTCCTTGACGTGTGGCACATGAATAAATTGCTTCGAGCATGGGATGTTGCAACACAAATAAATAAATATCTAGTGTGTAATTTATGCAAGTCTCTACGTAATAAAATGTATTTGTGAAATTGACATTTTGTAAAATTTAAATAAATATATTCTACTTTACAAAGTTTAATTTTTTAATAAACATTTTTTGCATTTATTTTCCATTTTTTATCTTGTTTCTATCATTGTTTACATGTAAATTTGGTTGCGTAAATATGATTGTTATTAAGACTGGCCAATTCAAAAATTGATTAGGCAAAAAATGCGATAAATCGATATTATATTCGTTTTTTTTCAATTATTTGATATTGTATATTTACAAAGATCTTGGAATTTTAATATGATACCTATTATTCACAGACCTTTTTGTTGCACTTTGATGGTAGAGTGGATATTCATTAAACTCTAGTACGACGATATTGAACAATTACTTAAATGACCAGTATGATATTTGAGAATGAATCTGAAACTTTTCTTAAAACTTAGTTTTAGAACCTTAAAAGGGCACGAGTTATGGAATCCAAATAAGTAAATTTAATAATCATTTGAATTATCTTTTATTTCATTTCTAAAACATTCATTATTTACATAAAATAAAATAAAAACAGATTGCATATTATATTTTCTATCAGGATTAATTTTTTAACCATGGTAAAATTACTATTTTTTAATAATTTTAATCAAAAGCAATCAAGTAGAATAAGAGAAAGACTAGAGAAAATTGTATTATATTATTTCAAGTCTACTATCAGCTTCTCATTAATTTTTTGACCAATATGGACTTTTATCTCTTGTATGCATTAAATGTAAATCTCAATTACAGTTCTTTTTCCACCCTCATTGAGTGTTTTATTCTCTTTTTGATCTATATTTTAATTTTTTAAAAAAATTATATTATTTAAGTGTGTAATATTATCTCATTCTTTTTATGATAGCTCCATTATGATGTCCTTTAAATTTTAAACATCGATCAATATTATGACCCATACACATGTAATGACTTGAAAAATCAAGATATGTTCTCATATAATAATTACACACAAAATATTAATAAATTTTTCTCTCCAATATTACAATTTTATGCAGTTGCTCACCATCTATAAATCAAGTAGGACGCAAGAAAAAACCTTGTGAGTCTCTTCTAAATGAGCTATATAAATGGCTTGATTTATCACCTCTTTGACAATACTTGTACTTTCACACCATATATTTTAATTTTTATTTAAGATTTTAATTTTTTATTATAATATAGACATTTAAATTTCTTGTAAAATAATTCAATATTTAAATTAAATTTTCTTTAATAAACAATTAAATAATTGTTTTTATTCAAAGCAATTTTAGTTAAGAAATGTCCTTTTTTTACTTTTTTCAAAATATTATTTTTTATAATATTATTTATTATTAAACTAAAATTTCAAATTTTATTTTTTAAATTTTAAATTTTATTATTGAGGTAGTTAAATTTTAAACTATTATAAAATTATTTTAATAATACTTGTATTTGTCCGTTATATATTTGTTTTTTTTAGTTATTTTTGTACTAAGATTTTTAAGCATTCTAAATATTTGGTAACAAAACACATTTTGAGAAAAAATACAAAATAAAAGATTTCCTATATATATTCTCATTAAAATTTAATTTAATTATTTAATCTTTTTGAGATGCCTTTTTTAATCAAATTTTGATATAATTTTTTTTGTAAAACGATCTCTCATTAGTTTTTTCGGTTATGAGTTTAAAAGTTTTAGTTTAAGTAATACATTTATGAGTTTGATAAAAACAATTTGACTCAAATATATTTTTTTATTAACCAAACACAAATGATCATACTTGAGGTATTCATAATTTCCAATCAAAAATACAAAAGACAAGAAAAATCTTAAACCTAGTTATATCATCATCAGTTGAACAACATGTTCTCTGAGATTAAGTTTTGTCTACATGCTATATGCAAGTTTATCAACAATTTTGGATCTTATGTTTCTATTACTTACATTGTTTCTAACACAATTACAATTTCTATACCTCCAAATTTCATAAAATGTTTATGTCAGATCTATCTTGAGCAATTAGGTTCTCCAACCTTTACCTTTAACGCTCTGAACTATAAGTTTTGGCTCTTCCTGCCAATTGCGAATTTTATTATTATAATTTTTCTATTTTTTTCTTTAACTATTATAATTTATATTAAGAAATAATGTGCTTTATTTTCATTCACAATATTACTAACCTTGAAATTCTATATTTTTGGAGATTTAAAATTTTCAAATTCTATTTCAAAAATACTATAAATATACCAATCAATAAATATTGATTATAATATTAATTTTAATAAAATAATAGAGTTAATATGTATTACATTGTTATCATTATAATTAAAAGGCTTAAATGCACTTTTGGTCCTCCTATATTAATTTTTTTAACATTTCAGTCCCTCTTTAAAAAAAACCAACTATTAGGTCCCTCAATATCATTTTTCATTTTTTTTAGTGGTTCCCCATGATAAAATAGTCTAATTTGCATAGGTGACATTGAAATTATGAAGTGACAATTTTTTTAATTGATGTCACTTCATTATAAATCTTTAAAATTTTATTATTATTATTATTATTATTTTTCTTTATAATAATTAAACGTTTTTAATAATTTTAGTTAGTTTTGTTTATAAATATTTATTTAGAAATTATATATTATAAATTTTAATTCTAAAATATATATTTTAGGGTCTATTTTTAATGACGTGACAACAATTAAAAAATGTCACCTCATAATTTCAATGCCACATATGCAAATTGGACTATTTTATTATGGGAGACCTAAAATAACCTAAAATACGATATTGGGGGACCTAATAGTTGATTTTTTTATAATTGCCAATATTAGCCAATTTAGTAAAGGCAAATAAGTAGGTAAATGTAAGTATCTAATAAATTTCAATTTTAAATAATTTATAATGAAACAAAATATATCATTTTTATCACCATTATTTCTTCAGAAATGCCTTAATATATACTAAGGGGAAATGAGTCGACCGATAAGCAGAGCCTAAGACCTAGCCTTTAAAGGGCCATTTAAGTCAAAAAAATTCTAAATAAAAAAAGAATTGTCATTTTTTTAAAATCTATTTAATTAAAAAGACTAAGTTGAGGACAATAAAGAAAGTTTTGCAAACCTTATTTCACCCCTAATATCTTATTATAGGTAAAAAAAAAATCAAATTTTTTAATTGTCTTGAATTATTAATGTATATGGATTATATATGAACTAGATGGAATGATTAGTACAAATTTCCTAATATTAGGGACCGGAGAGAGTATTTAATATGAATTTTTAAAATATTTTTAATAAATTTCCTAAAGTATAATTAAAAAATGCATAAATATTTTAAGAAATCATATCTATAAATAAATGTCTAATGCCAACCTTTTTCTCAGTGACTCTTATACAAGAGCTTAAAACTTCACAAAATTACAATATTTATTTGAGTTTGAGAAAAGAAAAATATTGAAAAAGAAATGGGAGATTCTTTACTGAAAGTTTTTGTTGTAATGATGTTGATGATTCTGTTAGTTGTAATACAAGTAGAATGCTTATCAGAGCCATGGTGTGAAATTAAGTGTGACGCATTATGTCTCGGAAATCGTCTACGTGACGATTTTGAAAGTTGTGTAAAAAAATGTCAAGCGACAAAGTGCTAAAAATTATATTGCTATTATTATTAGAATAAGCCATGGTAGTTTTTTTAACTTTCTCATTATCTTTTATTTAGTCACGTTTTAAATAAAAGAAATATATTAATTAATTTATTAGTTTATTTTTACAATGCAGGTTCCTTGACGTGTGGCACATGAATAAATTGCTTCGAGCATGGGATGTTGCAACACAAATAAATAAATATCTAGTGTGTATTTTATGCAAGTCTCTACGTAATAAAATGTATTTGTGAAATTGACATTTTGTAAAATTTAAATAAATATATTCTACTTTACAAAGTTTAATTTTTTAATAAACATTTTTTGCATTTATTTTCCATTTTTTATCTTGTTTCTATCATTGTTGACATGTAAATTTGGTTGCGTAAATATGATTGTTATTAAGACTGGCCAATTCAAAAATTGATTAGGCAAAAAATGCGATAAATCGATATTATATTCGTTTTTTTTCAATTATTTGATATTGTATATTTACAAAGATCTTGGAATTTTAATATGATACCTATTATTCAGAGACCTTTTTGTTGCACTTTCATGGTAGAGTGGATATTCATTAAACTCTAGTACAACGATATTGAACAATTACTTAAATGACCAGTATGATATTTGAGAATGAATCTAAAACTTTTCTTAAAACTTAGTTTTAGAACCTTAAAAGGGCACGAGTTATGGAATCCAAATAAGTAAATTTAATAATCATTTGAATTTTCTTTTATTTCATTTCTAAAACATTCATTATTTACATAAAATAAAATAAAAACAGATTGCATATTATATTTTCTATCAGGATTAATTTTTTAACCATGGTAAAATTACTATTTTTTAATAATTTTAATCAAAAGCAATCAAGTAGAATAAGAGAAAGACTAGAGAAAATTGTATTATATTATTTCAAGTCTACTATCAGTTTCTCATTAATTTTTTGACCAATATGGACTTTATCTCTTGTGTGCATTAAATGTAATTCTCAATTACAGTTCTTTTTCCACCCTCATTGAGTGTTTTATTCTCTTTTTGATCTATATTTTAATTTTAAAAAAAATTATATTATTTAAGTGTGTAATATTGTCTCATTCTTTTTATGATAGCTCCATTATGATGTCCTTTAAATTTTAAACATCGATCAATATTATGACCCATACACATGTAATGACTTGAAAAATCAAGATATGTTCTCATATAATAATTACACACAAAATATTAATAAATTTTTCTCTCCAATATTATAATTTTATGCAGTTGCTCACCATCTATAAATCAAGTAGGACGCAAGAAAAAACCTTGTGAATCTCTTCTACATGAGCTATATAAATGGCTTGATTTATCACCTCTTTGACAATACTTGTACTTTCACACCATATATATATATTTTTTTTTAAGATTTTAATTTTTTATTATAATATAGACATTTAAATTTCTTGGAAAATAATTCAATATTTAAATTAAATTTTCTTTAATAAACAATTAAATAATTGTTTTTATTCAAAGCAATTTTAGTTAAGAAATGTCCTTTTTTTTTACTTTTTTCAAAATATTATTTTTTATAATATTATTTATTATTAAACTAAAATTTCAAATTTTATTTTTAAATTTTAAATTTTATTATAGAGGTAGTTAAATTTTAAACTGTTATAAAATTATTTTAATAATACTTGTATTTGTCCGTTATATATTTGTTTTTTTTAGTTATTTTTGTACTAAGATTTTTAAGCATTCTAAATATTTGGTAACAAAACACATTTTGAGAAAAAATACAAATAAAAGATTTACTATATATATTCTCATTAAAATTTAATTTAATTATTTAATCTTTTTGAGATGCCATTTTTAATCAAATTTTAATATAATTTTTTTTGTAAAACGATCTCTCATTAGTTTTTTCGGTTATGAGTTTAAAAGTTTTAGTTTAAGTAATACATTTATGAGTTTGATAAAAACAATTTGACTCAAATATATTTTTTTATTAACCAAACACAAATGATCATACTTGAGGTATTCGTAATTTCCAATCAAAAATACAAAAGACAAGAAAAATCTTAAACCTAGCTATATCATCATCAGTTGAACAACATGTTCTCTGATATTAAGTTTTGTCTACATGCTATATGCAAGTTTATCAACAATTTTGGATCTTATGTTTCTATTACTTACATTGTTTCTAACACAATTACCATTCTTATACCTCCAAATTTCATAAAATGTTTATGTCAGATCTATATTGAGCAATTAGGTTCTCCAACCTTTACCTTTAACGCTCTGAACTATAAGTTTTGGCTCTTCCTGCCAATTGCGAATTTTATTATTATAATTTTTCTATTTTTTCTTTAACTATTATAATTTATATTAAGAAATAATGTGCTTTCTTTTTATTCACAATATTACTAACCTTAAAATTCTATATTTTTGGAGATTTAAAATTTTCAAATTCTATTTCAAAAATACTATAAATATACCAATCAATAAATATTGATTATAATATTAATTTTAATAAAATAATAGAGTTAATATGTATTACATTGTTATCATTATAATTAAAAGGCTTAAATGCACTTTTGGTCCTCCTATATTAATTTTTTTAACATTTCAGTCCCTCTTTAAAAAAAATCAACTATTAGGTCCCTCAATATCATTTTTCATTTTTTTTAGTGGTTCCCCATGATAAAATAGTCTAATTTGCATAGGTGACATTGAAATTATGAAGTGACAATTTTTTTAATTGATGTCACGTCATTATAAATATTTAAAATTTTATTATTATTATTATTAGTTTTCTTTATAATAATTAAACGTTTTTAATTATTTTAGTTAGTTTTGTTTATAAATATTTATGTAGAAATTATATATTATAAATTTTAATTCTAAAATATATATTTTAGGGTCTATTTTTAATGACGTGACAACAATTAAAAAATGTCACCTCATAATTTCAATGCCACATATGCAAATTGGACTATTTTGTTATGGGAGACCTAAAAAAACATAAAATACGATATTGGGGGACCTAATAGTTGATTTTTTTTATAATTGCCAATATTAGCCAATTTAGTAAAGGCAAATAAGTAGGTAAATGTAAGTATCTAATAAATTTCAATTTTAAATAATTTATAATGAAACAAAATATATCATTTTTATCACCATTATTTCTTCAGAAATGCCTTAATATATACTAAGGGCGGAAATGAGTCAGACCGATAAACAGAGGCCTAAGACCTAGCCTTTAAAGGGGTCATTTAAGTCCAAAAAAATTCTAAATAAAAAAGAATTGTCATTTTTTTAAAATCTATTTAATTAAAAAGACTAAGTTGAGGACAATAAAGAAAGTTTTGCAAGCCTTATTTCACCCCTAATATCTTATTATAGGTAAAAAAAAAATCAAATTTTTTAATTGTCTTGAATTATTAATGTATATGGAGTATATATGAACTAGATAGAATGATTAGTAAAAATTTCCTAATATTAGGGACGAGAGAGAGTATTTAATATGAATTTTTCAAATATTTTTAATAAATTTCCTAAAGTATAATTAAAAAATGCATAAATATTTTAAGAAATCATATCTATAAATAAATGTCTAATGCTAAACTTTTTCTCAGTGAGTCTTATACAAGAGCTTAAAACTTCACAAAATTACAATATTTATTTGAGTTTGAGAAAAGAAAAATATTGAAAAAGAAATGGGAGATTCTTTAATGAAAGTTTTTGTTGTAATGATGTTGATGATTCTGTTAGTTGTAATACAAGTAGAGTGCTTATCAGAGCCATGGTGTGAAATTAAGTGTGACGCGTTATGTCTCGGAAATCGTCTACGTGACGATTTTGAAAGTTGTGTAAAAAAATGTCAAGCGACAAAGTGCTAAAAATTATATTGCTATTATTACTAGAATAAGCCATGGTAGTTTTTTTAACTTTCTCATTATCTTTTATTTAGTCACGTTTTAAATAAAATAAATATATTTATTAATTTATTAGTTTATTTTTACAATGCAGATTCCTTGTCGTGTGGCACATGAATGAATAAATTGCTTCGAGCATGGGATGTTGCAACACAAATAAATATCTAGTGTGTATTTTATGCAAGTCTCTACGTAATAAAATGTATTTGTGAAATTGACATTTTGTAAAATTTAAATAAATATATTCTACTTTACAAAGTTTAATTTTTTAATAAATATTTTTTGCATTTATTTTCCATTTTTTATCTTGTTTCTATCATTGTTGACATGTAAATTTGATTGCGTAAATATGATTGTTATTAAGACTGGCCAATTCAAAAATTGATTAGGCAAAAAATGCGATAAATCGATATTATATTCGTTTTTTTTCAATTATTTGATATTGTATATTTACAAAGATCTTGGAATTTCAATATGATACCTATTATTCACAGACCTTTTGGTTGCACTTTGATGGTAGAGTGGATATTCATTAAACTCTAGTACGACGATATTGAACAATTACTTAAATGACCAGTATGATATTTGAGAATGAATCTGAAACTTTTCTTAAAACTTAGTTTTAGAACCTTAAAAGGACACGAGTTATGGAATCCAAATAAGTAAATTTAATAATCATTTGAATTATCTTTTATTTCATTTCTAAAACATTCATTATTTACATAAAATAAAATAAAAACAGATTGCATATTATATTTTCTATCAGGATTAATTTTTTAACCATGGTAAAATTACTATTTTTTAATAATTTTAATCAAAAGCAATCAAGTAGAATAAGAGAAAGACTAGAGAAAATTGTATTATATTATTTCAAGTCTACTATCAGTTTCTCATTAATTTTTTGACCAATATGGACTTTATCTCTTGTATGCATTAAATGTAATTCTCAATTACGATTCTTTTTCCACCCTCATTGAGTGTTTTATTCTCTTTTTGATCTATATTTTAATTTTAAAAAAAATTATATTATTTAAGTGTGTAATATTGTCTCATTCTTTTTATGATAGCTCCATTATGATGTCCTTTAAATTTTAAACATCGATCAATATTATGACCCATACACATGTAATGACTTGAAAAATCAAGATATGTTCTCATATAATAATTACACACAAAATATTAATAAATTTTTCTCTCCAATATTATAATTTTATGCAGTTGCTCACCATCTATAAATCAAGTAGGACGCAAGAAAAAACCTTGTGAGTCTCTTCTACATGAGCTATATAAATGGCTTGATTTATCACCTCTTTGACAATACTTGTACTTTCACACCATATATTTTTATTTTTTTTTAAGATTTTAATTTTTTATTATAATATAGACATTTAAATTTCTTGGAAAATAATTCAATATTTAAATTAAATTTTCTTTAATAAACAATTAAATAATTGTTTTTATTCAAAGCAATTTTAGTTAAGAAATGTCCTTTTTTTTTACTTTTTTCAAAATATTATTTTTTATAATATTATTTATTATTAAACTAAAATTTCAAATTTTATTTTTAAATTTTAAATTTTATTATTGAGGTAGTTAAATTTTAAACTATTATAAAATTATTTTAATAATACTTGTATTTGTCCGTTATATATTTGTTTTTTTTAGTTATTTTTGTACTAAGATTTTTAAGCATTCTAAATATTTGGTAACAAAACACATTTTGAGAAAAAATACAAAATAAAAGATTTACTATATATATTCTCATTAAAATTTAATTTAATTATTTAATCTTACTTTGGACATTCGAACACTCATGTCCTATAAAAACAACACAACTCATCAAATTTGCTTTTCGCCCTTGTACGACTTCTCTCCAAAATCTTTTCATAAAAACTAGTATGTTTTATTCATTTCAAATATAAAGTGAATACATAAGACTTAGCTCTCATACGAGCAAAACAAGTCGAGGTTCAAATGTTTGAAATGTCTAAACACATCATTATCTTAAAATCAAATCAGCAAACAATATTTTCTTTTCAAGAAGAACTACAGAGTTCTGACTTTCCTATTGCACGAGGGAGTACGTAGACACAAGGTTTTGAAACCGCGGCGAACTCAAAATAATATAAAAACAAAAACCTTCTTCATTCTCTTTTCTCGATCACTACTTATAAGATAGCAATTATTATTAGCACTTGAGCACACACACGAACTAAATGGTTCTCATTGAGTACGATGGATGTGAGGGGTGCTAATACCTTCCCTTACACAACTGACTCTCGTACACATCTCTTGGTCTCGTAGACCATCTTATCATTTTCTCGTGGGTTTTACTCGATGTTTTCCCGTTCTTTCTAGAACAAATAAATGTTCGATGGTGACTTTATTGTATCGAATGTAAATTTTTTGAGGCGCTACAGTTGGCGACTTCACTGGGGACTGTACTATAAGTGAGTCAACCCTAATTTGGTTCTTTGTGTGTTTGTGTGCTTTATTGTTTTATTGCTTTCTTATTGTTTTCTATTATTTATGGTCATATATCTTGTTTTATTTCGATGTGGTGATGTTGGGACTTTCAAGGGACATGTTACTATGTGCGAGACTCATTACACAGGTCAGATAAAAACATTTGGATTAGAAGGGCGTTGTGTAGTACTTAGACTTGCAAGGCTCCTGACTTGCAAGTCGGTACAAAGACCTCGCCTAGAGTCAGTTTTCTTGGGGTGTTGTTGACTTTACATATATATTTACTGTTGATAATACTTTCAATATGGTCTATGACTCTAATTATCAATTTAGGAACCTTCAAAACGAATCTTTGACTCCCCCGAACCGATGGTTGTGCAGTGCTTATCAAATATTTATCTTGTTAAATCACACGAGGAAACCTCAACTAGAGTCGGTTCCATAAATTATAATAGTGACGAGTATTCCTATGTTACGTCGTTATTATCGTCAAATGGGACCCATGACTCTAGAATTCATGCTTCCAAAAACCTGTAGAACCACCATGTGAGGGGAATTGTTGGGTAGGCGTTGAAACCATGTCTGACCGTCCTTTTAAAACCTTTACCTGTGTAACTTTACCTGTGATTCTGTGTATAGAATCAATATGACATTATATTGTATCACATCGCATTCTTACATGCATTACCATTGGATTCTCATAAAAAAATCACCATTTTCATTCAAAAGCATAAACAAAATCAGGCATTTGCGTCCATCAACATGCATGCATTCTCCTCTCCACTACAAAAAGCTCATATCACCTATGTGTTCCTGGCCAGTTAGCTGATCATTTGCATTCATGACTAGTTCGATGGAACATAATCAAGTTGTGATTGGAGAGGACCTGGATATCATGAAAGAGAAGGTGGACCAGATATTGGAAGCCATAGTAGCTTCTTCGAAGAACAATGTCTGAAATGCTATTACAGATTATGTCGATCCCATGTCAGGCTTTACTGTGATGTCTAATCCAATGTACGATTCTCCTTTGCAGATGGATGATCCTATTCCACCTCAGTTAGTGCTCAATGTTGTAGCCAATGATACTTCTTTGATGCAAAGACAATCAACTTTTCAAGAGGGTCGTATCTCACCTCTTCATACTACTAAGAAACCTAGGTTTGAAAGCTAAGTGCAAAATCCTCAAGGAACGAATTCAATTGTCAACATCGGAGTTTCTCGAGATACTGAAGCCAGGAAAATGTGTCTTGATCTGAAGGAACAATTGAGAGTATTGAAAGGGAAAAATACTTTTGGTCTAGATGTTGTTGACCTGTGTTTAGTGACGGACGTCGTGATTTCACCAAAAATTAAGATGCCAAACTTCGAGAAGTACAAAGGTGTAAGTTTTCCGGAGACTCATTTGAAGATTTTTGTTCGAAAGATGGCCGTGTATGCTCATGATGAAAAGTTTCTCATCCATTGTTTTCAAGACAGACTCAGTGGGGGATCTCTAGATTGGTATATGCAATTGGAGAAAAAGGATTTTCAAACTTGGAGAGACTTATTTTCAACATTCATGAAATAGTACGAGTACAACTTTTTTATGGCTCCGACCCGTATTCAATTACAAAATCTTTCTAAGAATAGTAATGAGTCGTTCAAGGAGTACGCTCAAAGATGGAGAGAGTTGGCTGCTTGAGTTCAACCACCAATGCTTGATATGGAGTTTGTTGACTTATTTTTGAATACCTTACTTGGTTGAAACTTCAAAAGAATGATAGGTTGTGCTTCATCAAGCTTCTCTAACTTGGTGATAGTGGGAGAACGCATTGAGAGCGGTCTCAAAAGTATAAGACTCCAAGATACCTCGAGTAGCCAAGTTGGTGAGGAAGAATCCTTCAGAGGTTCTCGATTGGAAAGAGAGGATAATGAAACTGATGCAATTTGGGAAAATCTGCAAGCGCCACCTCCTATGCCTTATGGTCGACCTCAATATGTAGCAGTAGTTTAGTGTCAGCAGTTGATTCTTCTTGGTCAACAATATCAGAAACCATGGGGAACTCCTCATGAAAAGAAGAAAGTTCAAGGTCGTGGATGTCATAGTCAACATCAGAATCTACGAAAACCTCAGAATACTCTGGAAAGAAGGAATGCTTATCTTGATCCAATTTCAATGACGTAGAATCAACTTTTACTGTATTTGGTTCAAAGCTCGTTGGTGGTTCCCAAATTTCTTAAGCCACCAAAGTCGTTCCCACCTGGGTATGATTATACTGCGCAATATGGATATCATGATGGAACAATAGGGAACTCGACTGAGAACTACAACGCTTACAAAGCCAAGGTCCAACAGTTGATCGAAGACAAGAGTTTAGTCTTTAAAGAGGACCATCCAAAGATCAAATATACTTTGAAGCCATAGAGTGAGAATAGCAAGTGAAAGCTCAAAAATAGGGAGTGGGTCTAGAAATGTTCCATTTGATGGAGAGTTCGAAGATTCAGAAGATGTTCATAAAACTTCCTTAGAGCATGAAGATCTCAACTTTCAGATTTTAAAAATTGACAGTCAATGAATCAA
The DNA here is from genome assembly GCA_021764765.1 of Vicia sativa. Taxonomy (NCBI): domain Eukaryota; kingdom Viridiplantae; phylum Streptophyta; class Magnoliopsida; order Fabales; family Fabaceae; genus Vicia; species Vicia sativa. Next base: position 38,581,341 of record CM038792.1, read on the forward strand.
GCATGAGAAAGCTTCCCCAACGCTGACAACTCATCAGATCTTTATTATTTGCATTTGTAGTTTCTTCTCGTTTGCTAAAATGTTCATTTGCTTTTAAGCATTGTTAATTTTGATGGAAATATTAATGAAATGAACATGTATCTGTTTTGCATCAATTCATTCGTGTTCACTCGTTTTTCCATTTTATTTAAAACAATATAATATCATGTTTTACTTTCTTCTATTGTTATCAAACTTTTTTTAGCGAAGATTGGATGGAGGATGATGACAACTAAACATCCATAATTGTTGTAAGTATGCTTTCAAATAAAATTTTGTTGACGATGTACACGCATTGTTTCAAATTCCTAAACATCAGAGTTATAAGGGAGATATACCCTTGTTAACCCCTTTGAGCCTTGAAGTAGGAGTTTCTTTTTTGCTCAGAAAAACCCTCATTTTTGAACCCGTGGGAGGGTAGTGTTCAGTTAATCCGATCAAGCATTCAAAACTCATCAAGACTGCGCATCAAAGGATACAACAGTGGTTATCCTCCAAAGGTTATAGAAAGTCAAAACCGCAATGGTCATCCTTCGCTTGTCAACAATGTGTATTAGAGAAGGATGATACCATATTGGTTATCTCTCGCACATCAGGAGGTCAAAAGGTGATGATACCATGGAAGGTTATCCCTCATCCAATAAGGATTCAGGAAGTCAAAATCACTTTCAATAAATCAGAGACAACTCGAGGTCATTTGACTTGAAAAAAGAGAGAGAAAAAAAAGAGAAATAGACAAAAAGCCCTCTAAGTCGAAACTTGGAAATAAGTCGCTTAGGCAAAAGTCAGACAATTTTTTTAAGGGAAACAAAGGTGAGTGACTGTCGTGTCCAAGAAACCTCGTGGATTCCTCAACCATCTTCAAGAGATAGGTGACTTCTTGTATCAAGTTAGCTGAATATAGGACTGGAGAACATCATGGAGAATGGGTGGGCACCAAATAATTTTGAGCCTTAAATCTTTTTCTAAAAAAACTGTGAACCAAGCCACGTTACAACCCTCAAAAGACCTAATTAAAGCAAGGTTTCTTTTGAAAGCATTCTAAAGCAAGGTTGCGTTAACCTGACTCCTAAGACGTTTGCTAATTATTTGTGTTGGTATCGAATTCTCACATGATATTTTTACAATCTAAAGAAACTAGTGATCCACTCATTGTTTCTTTTCCTTATCATTTCAATAATGGATTTGGTTTAAAACCTTGCATGTAACGTTACACTAATATTACCATTTGAAGAAAATAATTTTATTTTCAAATCCTCATTTTAGCATCAAAGAAGCTCCAAACAAAAGAGCAATCAGCAAATAATATTTTTTTCAAAGAGGAAGTCAGGATGAGGCGTGTTTTGTCGCAAGATTCAATTGATTCGAGACATGGAAGTCTCTCGAAGGCTTATACTGGGGCATATTTTTCCCATGTTTGCAGAGTTCGTTACTCAAAAGCATGCAATTTAAGGAAATTACTTCGAGACATGGAAGTCTCTCTAAGGCTCATACTGGGGAAGATTTCTCCCATGTTTGTACAACTCATTTCTCGAATACAGTCAATCTAAAGATATTACTTTGAGACTTGAAAGTCTCTCAAAAACTCACATAGGGGCAAGTAATTCGCATAAAAGTGAATCTGGCCACTCTGATACTTGATAAATCTGGGGCAGTTATTTTGAGATATTTAAAACATCTCTGAAGCTCATGCCGAGGCATTCTACTCCTAAACTTTGTTTATCGGTAAGGTGTTACGAAATAGTGCAAGATACTGAGGCATTCCTTTTTCGGAAAAAAATTTTGAAGGCCTAATATACTGGGGCATGGTAAGATTCTGGAGTTGAGATCTCTCCAGTTTGCATATGCTTGAGTGCAAAGCCAAATGCATCCAACATCCATATTCCCAAGCATGGGGAATTTGTTCGATCATCAATAAGGTTAATGATGTTTGGATCCAAAGGTACATTCGAGGGATCAAGGGACGTTGGAGTAGTGGTTGGTTGAAATGTTAAGAGGTGGAAGGAGGCGATTGAGTTTATATGGATGAGATGGCGCAATTGGTTGAAGGAGGTTGGTGATGGGAGTGTCTTTGGGTCTCCTTTTAAGGTGATTGGGGAATTGTTGTGTTGGAAAGTAATTGAGCGAATTGAGAAATCTGTCGTGATGGGTCCTAAAGTCCTCAACCAAGCCATATCGAGAACAACATCTGCACCTTCAATGGGTAAGAGATAGAAGGGTAATGTAAATTGTTGATTCTTAAGTATTAGGGGAACATTGGGACATATTCCTTCACACTGTAAGTGGGATCCGTTTCCCACCATGACTGAAAATTGTGGAATATTTGTGGCTGGTATATTGAGATGTTGGGAGATCCGAGGTTGTAAGATATTGTGTGTGCTCGCGATGTCCACAAGGACCATAACCTGTAGGCCACCTATCTTGCCTTGGAACTTAAGAGTTTGGGGGTAAAACTGGCCCGTGAGGGCATGTGGAGATAATTGAAAATAAGTGTCACTTTCTTCTGTTTCCAAGGCTGATTCCTCATTTGTTGTCTCGGTTGCAACAGTAGCACTAGGATCATCTTTCACCAGTAAAAGTAAGAACTTGTTGGCTGCACATTTGTGGTCAGGAATAAATTTGTCATCACAATTAAAGCAAAGGCCTTGGGTGCGTCTTTCTTGCATTTGAGCATTCGATAACCGACGAATAGGTAATTTAGGGGTGTGGCAACCGATGATTTTGTAGGGGAAGTAGGCTGGGAGGATGGGCTAGGGCGGTAAAAAGTGGTAGGGTAAGGTTTTTGAAATTCGGGTTTGGCAGCAAGTATTTTGGACTCAACCAATTTGGCAAGCCCAATTGCTTGTGAGATGGAACGAGTTTTAGGACAGCAAGTTCGGCTTGGATTTCTAGTGACAATCCAAAAATAAAATAGTTAAGAATGGCCTCAACTAGCAGGCCCAACACTTGATTGCCCAATTTCTCAAATTTAGCTTGATAATCCAAAATAGATCCACTTTGTCTTAACTTAAACAATTCTGCTTGATGATTAGTATAGGTGGAAGGACCGAAACGTAACTCTAAAGCTTTAGTGAAGGAACTCCAATCCGACAATTGCTGATTTTGATGCATCCACTTAAACCAACATAAAGTTTCTCCTTTCATGTAAAATGACATCATCGATAAACGACTTTCAGGAGTCAATTGGTAAAATGTAAAAAACCGGTCCGCTTGGAATAATCATTCAAGGGGGTTAGAGCAATCAAACATGGCAAGTTCTAGCTTAGGCTGGCGGAATTGGGGTACAGGGGAAGTTAGGAGTATGCGTGGGTAAGATAGATGAGAATATTAAGGGGCGGATAGATGTTGGGAGGTTGTGAACGATCGTGGGTTATATAAAGGTGGGGTCAAAGTTTGGTTGGTGAGGAACGATGAAAGGTTAGGGAGAAAAGGGAATTCGGGGTAAGTGAGGTGTGGGGTTGGACGTGGGGAAAGAACTGTTGAGGAACGAGCAGCAATGGTGGTTGCGGGTGGAGGTAGGGTATGTGAGGAGGTTGACCCGTGAAAAATTGGGCTGGTGGTGGTTGTGGTGAAAATGGGTGAACTATGGGCAGTAATAGCACGTGTTATGGTGGTGGTAAGGGGAACGGTTGGCACGACAGGGGTGGGAGAAGTAGTAATACCTGAAGAAGTGCCAACATGTCTGGAGGGTGTGGCCGGTTGGGTTTCTTTGGCAATAACAAGTTTGGTCAGCAGCCCCATCATGTTTTCATATCTAGAATCTTCCACTTGCTTCTCATTGTCCATCCTGGTCTGAATTTGTTCTAGATCTGAAGTAGTCCGGTCAAAACGTTCATCCAACTGTTGTTGGATGTCCGTCATAACACAGTTGAGATGAACTTGAGATGTTTGAACAGCTTCTTCGATGATCTCTCTAGAAGAAGAGTTGGGAGGTTTAGGAGGAGCCATGAATTCGAGATGAAAGCACCAAATTGATAGGCTATTATTGAAGGAATGAAATCAAAATAAAGTTGCTAGAAAAGGATAAACGTAAAACAGCATGAACAAAAGATTTTTCATTGATTGCCCTCATTACTACTCCATACAAGACTTAAATAGTAGGGTTAAAGGAAATAAAGGGCTTGGGTACTAACTAGACCCACAAAGCAGTATTATTATATTTCAAAAATCATTAAAAACACCTCCCTAATATTGAACATTGTCCTCAAGCCATTTGGGCTTTCTTGTAATTCGCTTGGGCTTCTGAAATCCCTTCCTAACATATTGTAAGAAGATGAACAAGTAAGAACTATGCCTCTCTTATCATTTGATAATTGACCATTTGATTTGGATTAGCAAACCTAATTAAAAGTAGAAGATATTGGATTTTTATTTATGCTAGAACTTTGAATTTGATTAACCATCTTTCTTATAATTTGGTAATTCACCAACTGATTTGGATGAACAAACCTAATTAAAAGTAGGAAATATTGGATTTTTATTTTTTGTTAGAACTTTGAATTAGGTTAATGAGCTTTGCATAATGATCATGAGTTCAAGATGGATGTCACCCCTTGTGATCAAGTGTTGCATATGAACAATCATCATCATATTTAGTTTCTGTTTGAGAAACAAGTGTGAATTATATAAGTCTTACATTGTTTAGAAAAATGGAGGTTGAGTATTTTATAAGTGAGAAAAGTCATACATATATTCTCTTAAGGTTTATGATGAATATATGATGTATCTCTCACATATTTGGGTGAGTCTTTAACATTTAGGTGAGTGTTTGACACAATGTGAATTTTCTCCATCATGATAATCCAAGTGTGATATCAGGAGCAATGGTTCGAGTAAGGGACAGACCCCTTTGTCAAAATTCTTCCTGACATGGTGGTGGTCAGACGGCATGTTCTGTTGAAGTGTTAGTAATGTGGTAATAATCTTTGACAATGGTGGTATAAATATGTGGGTGAAAGAGCTTTTAGGGAACATAGTAGATAAATTCACTTGAGAGTGATTGTTGAAAAACAAGTGAGTTGTCTAAGTCCCACGTTACTTAAAAAAGAAGATGTTGAAAGAGAGTCCTTACACTTATTATCTTAAAATTTTGAGTGAATATATGGTGTCTGGGTGAATTTTTTACTTGTAAATGAGTGAATTTTTTACTTTTAGATGAATGTTTAGCCTAATATAAATGTTTCCTCTACCTAAAACTTTCTTCATTCTTCATGTGCCACCAAATGATGGATGATGTGCCACCATGAAACTACCTTGAAGTAGTTACACAAATCAACAGGTTGCTTATTTATCTCCCATTGAAAAGAACAAATCAAAGCCAACTCTTCTAATATCTCCCATTGAAAAGTACAAATGAAAACCAAATCTTCTAACAATTCCACAAAACATCTTCAACGTTTACAATGAAATCATTTGCAAAAGAGACGACTTGAAGTTAGTGTCTTGAGTAAACAAATTTCACGTGGTGCAATTCACATAATTTGTTCCATATGATCATTGTATCTATATCTGGGTTAAGTATGACATGAGAACCCCGATTGAAATGGCTTCCTCATGTTGTATCTTGAGTCCACAATAGTGTACAACAGCAAATAAACCAAAAGAATTTACTATTGTTAAAGAATAAACTCCCATTCAATTGTATACATTTCAACACCTTCAAAACCAAATCATAATCAAAATGGAAAACATTCTTAACAACACAACAAAGATAGATCTTGTGAACATAATAAATAACATGGAATGAAAGTGGAGAGAAGTTTTTTTCATGCTTCACCACAAGAGATTGGAAGAAATTCAGAGAAAACTGACCCAAGGTTGTATGCAAAAAGAAAGACTAACTTTGGGGCGTTTTAGGAGACAACAGTGCAGCTTGAAAACCCATGAGAGTTGGAACTTGGAAGGGCCATTGTATCTAAGGATTAGAAACATAAATAGATCAAAGAGAAACAGCTTCTTCTTTTTACGATTGTAAAGCTTTTGGGTTAAGTTGCATACTTCCCACTTTCAAGGTTGTAAAGCTTTTGGGTTAAGTTGTATACTTCCAACTTTCAAGAAACCAGAAGAGGCAGCGAACCCATTAATTTTAACTGGCATTGAGCCTACAGTAAGAACATCAATTTGTTCTCTGTTACCAATGCCAGATTGTTTTGTCTCAACCTGCTTTGGGGTAATAGTGACTGAACCGATCTTTAAGATAGAAGGAATATCTTCATGAACTGCAATTTTCTCAGCCTGCTCATTCACAGACTTGCTGTTGGTGACATGAGAATTATGGATGTTCTGCTCAGAGCTTGAAATGGACGTCTGGTTTAAGTTATCAGAATCATCCTTGATCTTAAAATTCTTCTCATATTTGCTGGGTGGTTGGCCAACAATCAATTTTCGAGGAGCTTCCAATGGTTGTATGAATAATGGACTTTCTACACTTCTGATAAAGAGCTTGGCTTTCTCATCCTGCATGATCTTCTGACGGTTTTCATAATACATGAAATCATCAAGTAAAGATGTCTTCAAAGCATGACTTTTGAATATTTTCAGCATTTCCAATCCTTTAAAATACGTGATCTGCCATGAGCAAGAACATTCAATACGCAATATTACAGCTCAAGAAGCAGGAGGAAAAATAGACATGACCAACAATAAGCAAAATTAACAAATCAAAATTAACCCCAAGTTTCCAATAATATTTTTAATCCAACATTACTTTAAAAAAAAGGTAAACTAGTCAGTAGTTCACTTCATTCAAGTAAATAAATTCATATCAGTAATCATGTATACTGCACTGCTGCAACCATCACAACAACAACCATATCCTAATATCAACTAAATCCAAAATTAAAATAATTAGCACAAAAAGTAGGTCTAGTAATCCAACAAACACGTAGCAAAGTTTGTATAACTACTTTCTCTTCAAGCATATCAAGTTCACTAAAACCTTAAACCAAACACCAAAAAACCAAACATATATCCATTGGTTCAGTCAATCAATTGAATGATTGGAGAACTCAGCAATTGATATAACAGAATAAGACACTTGAGAAATGGCAATAACCATTAGCAAACAAACTCAATGCAACTACTCCGGTAAAAACCTTACCTATAAAGACTAAAAATGTTTGAAGAGATGAAGTTGCCAAATGTAAGTTTCATAATCAACTCTTGAACATAATTAATTATTAGTTATGAGTTTTAGATAAAAGAAGAATAGTAAGATAAATATATAATTATGGCATAGCTTGATAGCAAAATTTTGAAACCGGCCGGTTGAACCGGGAACCAGCCAATTCCCTGGTCGCTTTGATCCCGATAGTAATGCACTTTATTGAACCAAATTGATTTGGGTTGAACCGAGTTGCTGCAACTGGTTTTTATTTGCTGATTTTATTAAATTACTCTAGTTATATTTTTTTACTCATTTAGTTGTTACCTAAACCAACAACTGAACCAATTGAACCATGACGCATAGGTTTCACACTGATTCAATTTTTAAAACATTGCTTGATACTAACAAGATAAAACGAATAAACACTAATCTTTACTACAAGAATACATAGGATAATTGGAAAACAAAATCACAATAACTACGTAGCATCGAAACTAATCTTAGAGGACAATTTAAAATACTCTAGATTAAAAACTAATCTTACGAAATAAACTATAATACTCTAACAAATATCATGACATTTAAGAACACTTTCTTATATTCCAACAAATAATGTATACCTCTTGTGTATCTCTGCTATTAGTAACTGGCTTGTTTTCATTGTTCTCTAGAATAATGTGTTTAAAATTTGCATTTGGTACATCTTTTATGATATGCCACTTTACAGGAAAGCACCCACTCCATTTATCTTGCTGCCAGAAGTCCATATCCTTATTAAAATCAACTGGACCGATCATCTCTGCAACTCCACAGAATTGACCGCTAGCATTAACCTGCATAATAAAAACAGAAAAAAGAATATTAAAGCCAGGGTGAAAAAAATATAAAGTGAATAGCTTGCAATTAATATTAGATAAAAAAATACTCATTTTAAGATGTCATCTTACAGAAAAAAATAGGAAGATTGGACAGACTCCAGCTTTTTCAGCTGATAGTTTATTTGCATCCTCATTAGCATTTCCCAACTTCTTGTTTCCATGAGGTGTAGAAGACCACACATTGTATTTAATGCTTTTGTGCACATCATCCTCACTGTATGATTTTATAACAAAAAACTTTGCATTATCATAGTTAAGAGGGAAATCCTCCTTGTTGTATTGATCGGTATAAATGATGATGTTCCCTTGCTCATTACCACCTCCTACCTTGGTTGTATAAGCTTTCACAGACAGCTGAAGTTTTGATCTACTAGTCCTAGGGCCTCGATTTTGCTCACCCAATATATCAGCACTACCATTTCCATCGTTTGATACTTTAGATATGTCAGCCTTCGGCCTAAATTTAGCAACTGCAGACTGTCCATTGGCATTTGATGCAAAATGAGAAAATTCATTTCTTGAAGCAGCTACTTTCACTTGATTACGATGAGAAATAGCATCTACAGGTTGCATTGATGCATCAGAACTTCTATCCTATAAAACAGAACATCGCTGTCAACCACTAATAAATTTACTCCCTCTGTTTCAAAATGAGTGTGACTTTAGCAACAAAAAAACATTGGTTCAAAATGAGCATTGTTTCCAATTTTCAATGATCAATTGACTTTTTCGGTCCAACTTTGCGCTTGTTAACTATTAGCGAGTCAGAAAATCTATGATTATTACTATTGTTGGAATTTCCGACTTAATTGCGGTCCATCCCTAGTCGCCTTAATTGTGGCATTTGACTTTCCTTCATTACAGCCCCCACACCTTCATTTTGTTGGGTTGGAAGGGGTGGATTTAGTCTCGCATTGCTTAAAGATATGGCATGTGTTGGGATTATAAGTGGGGGCAATCCTCACTCTACAAGCCGGTTTTGTAGGGATGAATTAGGCTCAACCCTTATATTCTAAGAACTCTTATAATCCATTTTAACGTGTTTACTACCTTGAGCAATGTGAAATCAACATGGGAATGGCGCATGCTTGCTACTACTTCCACAAAGATAACATTAGCAATCATTGTAACTATTAGATTTCCGTAAACATGTAAACACGGCAGGAGTAATTTCCAAATCACAAAGCCATGTTGCCTTGAGACCCAGTCCTTTAAATTCACAATGCCATAATCTAGTAAGGTTAATTTGATAAAAGTGCTATCATTTGACTGATTTATTTATTTATTTTATATGTGCGCAACAACCTTAAACAACAATCATTTTGAAACAGATAGAAGACAGGTCTAGCAATATCTTTCCCCCATATGTTCATACAAAATAAAAGTTGCAGTTGAAAACACTGTAATAGTAGCAACTAATGTCACTCATAGTGTCATAGAAATGCTGATTATCACTTAACCAGCAACTTAAGTAGTCGGGACAAACTTAAATTCATTCATAATTGAAAAAAGAGGAAAATTATTATACCTGATGAACAGCTGATGAAGCTATGTTGAGAAACCTACTTCCAGAAACACTTGCATGTGTCAAACCATGCTTCCTCCCATCATTAGCTCTCAGCCCTTCTGACACCCTAGCCACGGAACTTGTCTGATTTGATAAAAGTTGTGAAGAGTTCCTAGAAAAGTTACCATAAGCTGAATTGAACTTATGTTTCAAACCTCTTCCATCAAGTCTATTGACAAAAGCGCTGGCACCAACCAAGGAGTTTGCAGAATTATAAGGAAAATGGTCAGGTTGAACAAGGGGAACATAAGAAGGTGAAGAAGGAGGGTCTTGATAACTGGGGATGGTGTAATAAGGTTGCCCTCCACCAAATGAACCATCATCTCCTATCACAGCACCCGGTATGTACGGATTATATGGATTGTATGGAGACTGTGCATATCCATAGCTATAATATACATATGGAAAACTTTCATTTTGTCCACCCTGGTATAAGGAGGAAAAAAAAAACACGTCAAAATCGGTTACTGCCCCAAAATTGGACAGAGAGAAACAGGAGTCAGACTCACCGTGTATTGAGCATCGGGACCATCTATACTAAAAATCCTGTGCTGGTCCTCCCATTCACCGGGTGGTTCGAATCCTAAATCCACCAAATATTAAATCATTGACATGGTGCATAAAACACCACCAAAATCAAAGCACTAGCATATCCCTTTTAAATTTACCTGTACCATAATACCCATAATTGGTTGCAGCAGGGTAATACATGCTCTGGTCAACAAATTCAGGGGCTCCTTCATTAATCCATGCACCAGACTGTTCAAAATTCGGGCTTGCGTAGCGTGAATTTAAATCAGCCCCTTCAATCTATACCAAAATAATAAAATTCCACACATTATCAACTATCAAACATCAGTAGTAGTGGCAATACGCAAAACAATTATGTTAACAAGAAAATCAAATCTATAAGCAAAAAGAAGTTACAAAAATTTATTTCAAAAATTACCCAGTAACCATCCGGGATCCTAGTTTCAGAAACATCATACATTTCCATATCACAACTTCCGCCACTGTAGACAGCCACAAGAATGAAACATGAGCACACATAACAACTCAAAAAGTACTGAGGAAATAACACCAGACATAAGGCAAGGTTACCAACAATAAACAGATAAACTAAGCATCTTAGGGCTGTTCATGGTATAGTTCATTCAGAGAACCAAATGCACCGAACCAAACCATAACAAAAGATAGTAAGAACTAAACTGAACCGTTTCATTTTGTTTAGAACCGAACTGAACCAAACTATTGGCTGGAATGGGAAACATAGATAAACACAGGAAGACAAATTATTCTGCTGTGAATCCAAATATGTCATTAAACTGCATTTTTCTCACTATTTTGTAGAGATATATGGTATCAAACTCCCCTAGACAATGATTTGCAAAGAATGATTGTTTTTTCAAATTCTGCTACTAGTTAGCATCACAATATACTACTACTAATACCGAACTAATTATTAAAATGGTACGTTTTGAAAATAATTTATCAGTTAATTTATCCAAAAAAAAGTTAAATTGTTAAGAAATTAACTTTCCATATTTAAAATAAACTTCAATGTTAAAAAATCAATTTGGAGAAAATAAACCAAAGTTCCAACATAACCAAGTAATATGGTTATTTAATTGCGGTTTGGTTTGCTTAGCATCTCTTTGGAACCACGTTCAAATACAAACAAATGTACCTATGAGTTAAAGCTACAAAAGATAGGTTCTTATATTTCACGTTGAAAACACATAGGGACGCGAGAAACTTCTGAAAAACACAGTACCAAACATACCATAAACATATGTTTGGTTTCACATTTAAAACACCCATAATTGATTTTGCATTGAAGAATTGATTTTGACGTGTTAGGTTGCTCTCGAGTAGAATTGATTATGCTTTCTAGAATTGATTCTACATGAAGCTAAAATTAGTGCAGCTTCTGAGTTTAAACGTGATTTTTTATACTGAAATTTATTATTCTACTCATTTTTACATAAATATTTCTAAACATAAATCAGTTCTGTAAAATTCAATTCTATTAAAATCAATTATGCCGTCAAAATCAATTCTGATCGCCGCCAATCCAAACACACTAGTAGCTTTTGAGGCTAAACTGACTTTTACGGTTACAAATCACCTTTACCAAGCAAGATAGTCAAAATCGAAAAGCTAGGGAAGTGAATTACCTGAAAAGAAGGAGATATTGAATCAATTCATATTTCGCGAAGAGCGAGTAGAAGAATTGGAATTGTGGAGTGAAAATTGAGAAGAAGAGGGTTTGTGCATCATCTTGCGAATTATGAAACCCTAACCATTAACCGAAACGGTGAAGTTTTTGAGAAACCAGAGGTGAGTTAAGATACGAAGCGTTTTGGGGTTTCTTACTCACTTTCTCTTTTGTTGAGTGGTATTTACTGAAATGACCTTGTGGTGCTTCGGGCACAATGAAAATGCCACTTGGGAAATCTCTATGCTGTTGTTTTGGCTTTGAGTACGTTTGGGGTTGAGTGAGTATTCGTCGTTGTCCAATGAGGGGTATATGCTCATTAGTAGTGGTTTGAAAACTCGAAAATAATGTTCGCAAGTACTTAAGAAATCAACTCTTAATAGGTTTTGCATGTGGATATATTAAAATTAATTTTTTTATACGATGTTGTTTCGCATGTGCACATACAAAATTTGTTGAGAGGTGATTTCGCAACTGCACTTGTGAAATTTATTCTATCTGTGTCATTTTTGTTTAAAACTACATCAATTTCGCTATTTCATAATCGGATAAATTTTTTCGATTTTTTCGAAAATATAAAACAAATATGACAATATGGTCATAACAATATTGGAACATGTTCAGGTACCTCATCCCCTCAGGCACTCCAAACTCTTCTGCCACCTCCGGCTCATCAGGTAACTACTTATGCGCACGAGAGGTAGACGCCTGATGCAAATGACTCCTCGATGCAGGAGGGGAAGCTACATCTAATTGCTTCCTTTGTACTCGGCCCCGTCCTCGAGGCCGGTTAACTAGCTGCTCAATTCTCCCTCGACGAGTCGAGGCAGTCTGGCTTGGTCTGCCTTGTCTCAATCACCTGCTTGGGTCTTGGTTGTCAGCCATGTTCCTGAAATAATTAATTATAATTGTTAGGTTTTAAAAATAAAACAACTCAAACAAGAATTCGCAAATGCACATGCGAAACTGGTCTAAGGTGACTTCGCAACTACACTTGCGAAACCTACTGAGAAGTGACTTCGCAAGTCCACTTGCAAAGTCTGGGAGTAGTTTGTGTTTTTTCACTAGAGGCCTAGAATAAATCTACTAGGTGGAAAAAGAAATTCCTTAAACTCAGCTAATTTATTTTTCTATTCTCCCAAATTCTTTGTGAATAAACAAAAATGTCCTCCTAAATTCGGACGCATTATTTTTAACACCTTTCACTTTTGTTAAATTTTAATTCGGAGATGTATATTCAAATGTGTTTTAGAGTTTATTCGCATATGTATTTTTGAATTAACTCGTATATTTAAATTAAGAAAAATTTCTTTCAGAGATGCATCTCAAATTAACTCATATATATATATATATATATCACGTCAGACACTCTCTCTTTTCCTTCTTCATTTTTTTAATACTTTTCTCCTCTCATTGGAGCTCCTGAGCAACATTACTCCAGACAATTTTTCAAACAATAGAAGAATCTCTACTTCAATCTTATCATATATATATATATATATATATATATATATATATATATATATATATATATATATATATATATATATATATATATATATATATCACGTCTACTCTCTTTTCCTTCTTCATTTTTTTAATACTTTTCTCCTCTCATTGGAGCTCCTGAGCAACATTACTCTAGACAATTTTTCAAACAATAGAAGAATCTCTACTTCAATCTTATCAATCTCAACTCATTCCATATACTATATTGATTTTTATTCATCATTATCAACACTTGTTTGAGTAAGCTTTTCACTTAGTGCATGTTTGGTTTGGCTTTTGGAAGGACCAAAAGCAATTGTAGAGGTGTAGAATTAAGTCGAGGTGGTTTTGAAATGTTTCGCTAGGAAAAAGTATAATTGATTTTGCCTCCAGAGTTGATTCTACTTGAAGCTAGAATTTGTAGTTTTTACCTCCAGAATTGATTTTGAGTGATTTTTACACATAAATGTATTGTTCAACTCACTTTTACATAAATGTATCCAAACATAAATCAATTTTGGCAAACTCAATTCTAATAAAACCAATTCTACCAAGCTCAATTGTACTAGAATCAATTTTACCACTGCCATTAGGTAGTTTACTTTTAATGCATTAGGTAGTATTAGAATTCGAAATAGGCAATGCTACAAACATGCACTACAATTTTGATGCATTTTGGATTGTTAGAGCAAGATTAGGAGTTGATTTTTCCATTGAAGCAAAACACGATTCTTTTTCAGAGATGCATCTATGAATTGGGTCCTTTTTGGTTTTTCGAGATGCATCTCTGAATTTGGTCCTTCTACTATAGAATTTCAAACTAATATTTATTTTCCTTTTTTTTCAGGAGAATAATTGCAAACAACAACAGAATGATACAATTATGACTTAGTATTACTATTGGAATTTAAATCTTCTTATTGATGAGGCGTGACATATCTTCTTGATTAGGTGTCATCATCAAAAGCTTTTGCTTAATAGTTAAAATCAACTATATACTTGCTAAAGGCACAATATGTGTCGATCCCTAATGATTAGGGGTTGTCATGGACTTTTAGGGTTTGTTGTAATGTTAGAGCTAGCTCACGTTGGGAGGTTGTAACACCCTAAAATTATTTGAAATGTATTCCTTTTGATAACTTATTTTTTGTGTATTGAAGATTTTTCTTAATTTTAGTGTTATTATTTTGTTATGATTACTTGAAAAATATTGGAATGTAGAAGTTTAAAAATTTTGGAAATTAGTTAGAAGCTTAGAAATTTTGGAATTAGGTTGAAGTTCAAGAAAATTTGAAAATTTTGAAAAATATCGGAATTAGGTAGAAGTTTAGAAAAATATTGGATTGGTTGAGAGTTTAGTAATAATAAAATGAAAATAAAATTTGAATTTTTAAGAAGAAATAATTAATTGGGAAATTAGAGAATAAAAAGGATAATAGTGAGAAGGAAGAAGTGGGAAAAAATATATTTAAAAAATGTATTATAGGGAGAAAAGGACAACAACAGGAAAAACTCTAGCACACCAAAAAGTTATTCCTTCTTTTTCAAAAATCTTAAAGAAAGTTCACATCTCATCAAGAGGATAGTGATAGAAGTGGAGTAAGGAAGGAACTCCACCTTTATTGAGAGCTTCACAAAATTTATGGTAAGGGGGAATTATTCTATGAATTGGTGTTATATGTTTAGGGTAGTGGGGTTTTTCTTAAAACCCAATTATACAGGTTTTCACACAAATTTCCCTATGAGATGATTGTTCATAAACCCTAAGGTATGAGTGTTTCTCATTCAATGGATGATTTATGGTTATATGAATAAATTGGTATATTGTTCTTATGATTATGTTATAACGAATAATTTCATGTTTATCTTGATGAATATGTGTTGTTATGGATTGATTTTGATTTTTGAGTAATGTTTAAATGATGTCATATTGATGTCGGGATGTGTTTTGTACCGTAATTTCATAATGGCACCAAAATTAGAGTTTGAGGGAAGGTTACAAGTGATTTTGCAGCAAAAAGGTGAAATTTCACGCAGTATAATCGATTGTACCTTTGATCCAATCGTTTGGCACCTTTAATAGTAGTTTTTTGGGAAATATGTGTGGTACAATTGATTTTACCGAATATGCAATGGATTGTATGCTTAGGAATTTTAAAAAATTTATAACTTGAGTTTAGAAACTCATATTGACACGTGGACATATGTGTTAGAAATATAATGCAAAGAACTATCTTGTGGTAAAGGTTTCATGATGCTTATATGTAGGTTTAATACTGGGAAAATGTATAACTATGAAGTGAATATTTCAGGACCTTGGTCTGATAATGATATGTTTATGTGAATATTTTAGGATAGTGGTTCGATGTTAGTGACATGTTTGTGTGAAATAAAATGTGGATATTATGGACATTAATCCAATATTTGAACCAAGTCCAATGTTTAATGTTAAAGAAACAAATCCAATATTTAATGAGATGCAAATTATGAACTATGAATGATTGTGTAAATAACCTTAGGATATAAGTTCAGTGTTGATAAAGAAATATATTTGTGAAGCCCTAATGTGGCAATTATGTTGAAGGTTCTATAAGAACTAGTGTTTGAATTTGTTAAAGGTTCAGTAAGAACTTGTGTCTCATTATGTTATAGGTTCGACAAGAACCAATGTTTTGAATATAGTTTGGAGGTTCATATAGAAATTGTATTGCATTTTTTATCATCATGCATCATGTATGAATTAGAGTAGGTATCGTCTAGCGAGAGTGTGTAGTGTGATTGTAGCTCATGTGTACTCCTAGAAGTAGAGCTTAGTGAAGGGTGTTGTAGTGTGTTCGTAGCTTGCATGTACTTCTAAGCATCATGTGTCTATGAACGTCTAGTAGAGTGTTGTAGTACAAGATATAGCTCATCTATCCTCATAAACCATTAAGAATTAGAAAAATAAGCTCTGAGTCGAATGATGGTACCACATTCATTGGAGTAGAGGACAAGTGCATCTCATAAGCATTCATCTATATGTTATATTTATAGTGTGAAATGTGAATTGGTTATACATGTAAGTTATGAAATGTTAATAGATGATATATGTATATATGTGAAATGTGAATCAATTTTATATTTATATATATATATATATATATATATATATATATATATGTGTGTGTGTGTGTGTGTGTGTGTGTGTGTGTGTGTGAAATGTGACTTGAGGTTATATGCTTATTGTAAAATGTCAAATGATGTTATATGTATTATTGTGAATTATGTATTAATGTTATGTGTATATTGGAAAAATATTAACTAATGTTATATCTATATGGTAAAGGATCATATGATGTTATGAGTATAATGTGAAATGTTCAGTGACCGTATAAGATGTCATGAGAATTTTATATCTCTCATTTATGCTACCCTTGCTATATTGTACCATGTCAATTTGTAGAATATAGTATTGCCCTTTTTGTTTCTATGCTTCTCTGTGTGAACTCATGTGCAGAGTATTCTCAAGTTGAGACTGAGGAGTAGTTGTTGTGACATATTATAGAACATGGTGTAGAAGATCACATCAATAGTTTTCTTTAGTATTGTGTTTTCCTGAACTTTTAAGTCAGCTAGTTAAGTTGAATTAGAAATTTATATTGTAACATCGGGGTTAGAAATTTATCTGGAGTATTTTTTATGTTTTGATACTATGTCGGAATTGAGATCATTGTGATATTATTATGTTTGAAATTTAATTATTATTCATGACTAAGAACTTACATATTTATGTGTGATGTGACATCCTTATTATATATTTTAATGTTTCATAGTGTTATGTATATTAAATATAAAGAAAAAAAATTATTAGGGTTTAGGGTGTTTCAGAGTTGAGAAAAATTGCACATGGTGTTTGAATAATTAAATGGATCCCTCTCTATCTTAGGGTTGATTTATTTGTAGGATTTCTTGAGTCAGGATTTCAGACCCCTAAAAAATAGCAACCCCTATATGAGAGAGGTGGTTAATATCATTCCATTCAAGAGTAGGGGTTAACTTCCATGACTCCTTCTCCATACCATTTGGGACTAGGGATATGTCATTTCCCATGTTCCCACATTTCAAGCAACCTGGCCATGAAGTGGACAACATTTTTTAGGAAAGGGTGTCATATTTAGTAAATGGACAATCAAAATAGTAAAATGATATCCATGAGGAATTGTGGGTGATGTGTTATATCACAAGTCTCCAGCGTCACCATTTGTGGGCCTTACACAAATATTGGCCGAGACCTTGAAAAAGGTGAAGTGATTTATGATAACACTGAAACGCATCACATATTTGGATTAATTTGCACATGTTTTGCCATTCTATTATTGTTATTTCCAATATTATGTGGGTGTTTTGTCAGCATTTCAGGTGTTTGATCATATAGTAGCCATTCGCGAAGAAACAAAGAAATTTGGATGAAAATGGAGAAAATGAGTGGTTTGCACTCAAGGAGACCATCATGGTGTTCGCCATAGGGGTATCCATGATGGGGAAAATGATGACCACGTTCAAAGAGGGCCAAAGACCAAGTAATGCCAATTTTGTGAAGGTGGTGTTCGTCATCCTTTGTTTTACGCGGCAGTTACAAAAGTGGGCTTGCTTGGTCTTGCATTTTCTCCATTCCTTCCTCTATTTTCTCTCACGAATTCAGAAACCTCCCTTGTTTTTTTAGGGTTTTATAACTCTATAAATACTTGTTTTACCTCATTTTTCAACTCATTCAAGCTTAATTCATGGTAAGCCATAAAATTCACCGACGAAAGTTATAACTCTTCACATCGAGGGGTTATTGCACTTGACCGAGATTGGAGCACTTTATTTGTAGCAGTTACATTATCATCTTAATTCCCGCATTTACATTATGTCGAAGTTTATTTCTCGCATTTACAATTTCGTCGAAGTTTTTTTTCCATTCTACGAGATTCAAGCGTCCATTTGGAGCAAGTTCTTATTAAATTCAACATTATTTATATTTTGTCTGCTTTACTTTACTTTATCGCACGTTCTTAATTATCACTTACCATGTTTAATTTGGTCTTTCAAACAATCGTTTTTACTTTTACCATAATTATGTTCGGCTAAATCTAAAGTGTTGGAATGTGAGGATCGTCGATTCGATGATACTCTAATTGTTGTTATATTATAATACTTATGGGATTGTTTTGGTTTTAATTCAATTTTCCATTATAAGTTTTGTTGCGGTTACTACGAAAGTGGAATCATAAATACACTGGGTAAGATCGAAAGTCATCGGGTACTAAATATTTAAATTGTTTAGTTTTTGATTGATAAACACCGCGAAAGCACTTTATTAATTAACTAGAAAAGTTTGATATTTTCAAAAAGTGGTTTTAAAACTTTTTTCGGACGCGTTTATAAGTTTAAAATCTGGTTGTTCGTTCGAGAGTCGATAACCCTTTAAATTCTAATTTTCCAATTGAAACTACTTTTCATTATGAGAAAAAGAAACTAATTTCTAAAAAAAAAGTTGACTTCTTTAAAGAAAAACGCATCGGTATAAATTAAAGAATAAAATTCGATTCCGATTACGCGACAACGATAATTCCTTTTTAATTAATTCTTTTCAAAGGAGAAAACATTGTCCCATAGATAGTTTTAGGATCGATGAAAGTATCAACAAATTAATGAGATCCGTATTTCAACATTGTATTTCTGAATTAATTCAAGTTTATTATTTTATTTTGTTTTCATAACCTAAATCCTTATTTCGATTACCTTAGATAAACATCGTAGTAATAGTAAACAATAGATTGACCCTTTGGTCTCTGTGGGTTCGATACTCTTTATATTACTCTGCTCAGAGGGGGCCTTAAGTGAAAAAACTCGAGTGAGATTTTAAGCTGAGTCCTTCATACGATACTTAAAGTTGAGTCCCATAGGAGAGACTTTAAGTTGAGTATCTTATGCGAGATTGTAAGTTGAGTCTCATGCGAGACTTTAGTTGAGTCCCTCAAGACAGACTTTAATTTGAGTCCCTCATGCAAGACTTTGAGTTGAATGGTCTACATTGAATATGCCTCATAGATGCGGTATATACATTGTCCTTCGGAAGAAAAGGATATTTTCATTATAATCCATCATTCTTATTTCCCTTTAAGGACAAAAAGGATCTTCCAGTAGAAGTTCAGCATTCACATTGCCTTTTTTAAGGCAACAAGAATCTTCATGTGGAAGTCTAACATTTATATTACCCTTTTAAGACGGTAAGGATCTTCCAGCAGAAGTCCAACATTTGAGTCGATTGTAGAACCAAGTAAACATGTTGCAACTAACAATAAATATTTTTCAAAGAGATTCATACATTAGGAGGCAACTCGACTTTTTAATAAAAAATTAACTACAGTATTATCTTAAGTTAACCGAGTCCCGAGTTTTGGAAATAAGTCGTTCATCTAACACTTTAATCTTGTAGGCTTAGTGAGGAAACTTTTGTTATATGTGATAAGGCCCTTCCTAATTGGGTTGTAGTTTCCCCTTTTAAGCAGGCACAACGACTTTTATTAACACCGAGTCACCTTATTGCATTTCCCTTCTAACCATTTTTTAGTTGTATATTTTGGTCACCTTTTTCTCAGCGAAGAATTATCGGATGTGGACCACATCTCTTATTTCTTCAATTAGGTCAGAGGCACATCTTAGCCTCACTTTGTTTTCTTATGCATTGGCACGTAGATGGACGACAAAAATAAATTATTTTCACCCCGAGGTTGTGACAAAAATCAACTATGACAACGCCGACGAGTTGAGTTTTGTTGTTTGAAATTAAGACACCTGGAAAATTGAACATGCATATGAGTCTCGGGAAATAAAAACGACGAGCCATTTTTGTCGTGATCCTAGAAACGACTTTCATTTTTATCCACTTTGTGAAATAGTCCACTCCAACAATCAAAAACTTTAGTTAGACTGGTTCCATAGGAAAAGGATCCATAATGTCCACACCCTATTGGTTGAACAGTTGGGGTGTCACAACGGGATGAAGGAGTTTAGTTGGTGTGTGGTGAAGGTTAGTGTGTCTCTGGCATTTTTCTCATTTTCTAACAAACGTCATATTTTCCTCCATTGTGTGAGACCATAATAGCCTGCTCATAGTAGCTCGTGGGACATGGCTTGTCCCCCAATGTGATTTCCATAAGCCCATTGATGTACTTCAGTGAGGATTAAGGAGATGTCATGTTCCCCTTAACACCTTATAATTAAGAGAAACTTTTCTTATTTTCTAGAGCCTCCCTTACATCAGAGTGTATTTTGTTGTGTGCTTACATATCTTCTCCACTTCTATCTCGTCTTGTAGTTTGTCTGCTTGAAAATAATATATTGTAAGTGTCATCTAAATGATAGGTAGTCTAGGCGACTTCTAAAACATTGATATCATTTGCCTCAATCCTAGGGATCATATATGATAATGGCTCATAATTTACCATCATTTTTATTTTAAAGTCGAGTTAATATAAAATAGTAAATTAATGGTAAAATAAAGTGCATTATTTTTATCTTAATAATTGAATTTCTAAGAATTTAAAACTCAAGTTTGTGATTTTGATTTGTAAAAGTTTAATAGTTAATTTTAAATTTGGCTAAATAATAAATGGAAACATAATCAAGAGACACCTCATTTGTGTTTAGATAGAATTAATTTGAGTTTCTAGCATAAAAGCTATTATAATTTATGGATAAATTATTTTTAATAATAGGTAAAAAAAATTAAAATTAGTTATAAGTTATTTTCATAGTAATATGTTTTCTAAACCTACTTAAAAGTGTGTCAATAAATAAACTCAAACAAATCAATTTGAATAGGCCTCCATTTAAAAAATCTCTACATTTAACTATTTGGAGTTTGGCTTTTAGCCTATACATTCCAATAGACAAGTCTAGTGAGTATATGGACAATAAAGCAGCAAAGTGAATAACTTCTTCAATGAAAACACCTGATATTTTTTTACACGTTTTTGAATCTGATATTTTTTTACACGTTTTTGAATCTTTATATACTTTTTACCTATTTCCTCTTCCCTTCTCTTCTCATGCATGCCATATCATCAGTGGATCCTTTCATATAGTGCAGAAACTACCATACTTTGAAACTACCAGTATGCAAAAATAAAAAACAACTTGGGAAACTTTATAAATGCAACTAAAAAAATGACGCACTTAAGGACTTTTTGGTGCATAAGAAAGCAAGTGATTGCTTTGGCCTCAATGTTAGAGATTCTTGAAAGCACTTGGTGCAAATAGAAATATAGTATATCCATTGCAAAAAGAAATGTAGTATCGATTAATAACTTTCCATCCACTCCAATAATCTGTGTTTCTCAAGGTACCTCTTTTGATTGTTCCCAAATAAAGATGAAAGCAATAATAATAAATCAACTCTAGTGAAAACTTGAAACCTAAGACGGTATTCTTCTCAAGGATTTTATGGCTTCCGATTAATCATCTCAATGAGCCGCTCGCTAGTGGACAGTATAATTGGTCCTCATAAATTTTCTTAACAAAACAATATTGGTATTTGGTATTGTATTTCATTTCATATCAAATTTCACTCTATTTTACTTTTATTAAACTGGTCCTTACATAAAAATAGTCTTATACACTATGCTAACAAAAAACTTAATGACAAGATAGAATAATAAGTACCACCACCAAAGTTTGGTTACTTGAGCTCTAGTCTATTACAAAAAATGATAGTATAATAATCTATTACATCTTTTTATCCCACCTCCATACAGCTAATAAATAATACAACCAAAATAATGCTCTTCAACAATTCACAAATTAATGGGAATTAACTACCCCAACCCATAAAAAATAAAAGGAAAAACAACTTTCACTTAACATTAAGCAATGCGCAGTATATATTAGAGACTGTTTGCTCAAATTTCTTGCACTCTGCAACTCGAATCAATCATTCGCTAGCCAGGCAGGTAATCAAAGTGTAAAATCCAATAGGAAACAAAAAGTGAGAGGTTAATACACCCACCACAGTTGAGTCGGAGTGCATTTTCAAAAATTATGACTAGAACAGCTGCTTCAAGTTCAAATATCAGAAGCTGAATGATGACTAACAGCCTCTGGATTATCTGGGCCAGTGCTTCCAACAACAGATAGCTGCTCCAGATGTTCTGTTCCCAAAACAGAATTCTCTTGGGTGCTGGCAGATATAGGGAGCATTTTAGGATCAGAAGCTCCTGCTTCAGGTGCCACGATATCAATCTTATCGGAAAATTTTGACTTAACACGCCTATTATTCTTTTTGGGGCTGCGGCTTCGGCTATAGCTTCGGTCACGGCTATGACTTCGTCGTGGACTACGGCTATAGCTGCGACTGCGACCTCGAGACCAGCTGCGGCTTCTACTGCGACCCCTACTCCAGCTCCTACTCCTACTTCTACTTCGACTGCTGCTTCTGTTAATATCCCATGTTCGAACTCTTTCGGGGCTACGGCTGTAACTTCTGTCTCTACTTCTCGGAACATCTCTTCTGTTGTCAAATCGTCCCCGTCCACGCCCTTGTCCACGACCATCCATGTTGTACCGATCACTAGGACCACCACGGTCACCCCTACCCCAACCAACATGCCCCCCACGTGGAGGACCAAATCCTCTACCCCTATTGCCTCTACCGGGAAAGAAATCACCACCTCGCTCACCTTGTCCACCAGCTCCATCCCTCATTCCACCACGACTGCCAAAGCTACCACCGTCCCTTGTACCACCACGACCACCAAAGCCTCCACCAAAGCCACCACCGTCCCTCATGCCACCACGAGGACCAAAGCCGCCACCATCCCTCATGCCACCACGACCACCAGGCTCCCAGCGCCCACCCCCACCAGAGTCAAACCGAGTCATCGCACCCCTATCCTTTCCAAAGCTTGGTGGCCCACGTGAAGCAATCTGCCTTAACTCTGGAAGCACTTGCTGGTTAGCACCCTCCAAAACTTTTATTAAATCACCTGCATGTTTCCAATCCTGCTCAGAGAAAAAGGTATATGCCATTCCAGTAGCACCTGCCCGCCCAGTTCTTCCAATTCGGTGTACATAGTCTTCAACACCATTGGGGAAATCAAAGTTGATCACAACCCTGTAATGTAAGAAAGTTTTAAAAAAATTACTAAAGTTAGAATGCATCATATAACTTCCAAACAAAGCTAAGGCCACAATATAACAACTAATAGGATCATTATATCTAGCACATGCACATGACATATAAAATCTTCAAATATCTTAAAATCATAAATAAGAACCTTAAATACAAAGAGAATCTAACCTTATATCCTTAATATCAAGACCACGAGCAGCAACATCAGTGGCAACCAAAATTGGAGACTTCCCATTCCGAAACTGGCCTAAAACATAGTCTCGCTCAGTTTGCGACTTGTCTCCATGAATTGCAGCCGCCCCAAAACTTCTGCCAATACTACGGGCAAGCTGATCACATAACTTTTTTGTGGAACAAAATATTATGATCTTAGAACCTTGTTCCTGGGATCTGAGGATCTGCTCTAGACGCCTCTGTTTCTCCATTTGTGGGACAACTTCAACATACTGCCAGTTTACAATCACTTTTAAGCAAGGGAATGGAGGAACTAAGTCATCAAGAAACAAAAACAAAAAATATTTTCTGCACTTGGAACAGAATTTGGTACGTTCTGAGAGAAGATCCAACAACACACTCACTAACACCTAACACATGCTTTTCTAATGGTTAAAATTCCTATGGCCCCTTCAAATTCACACGAGACCCACACAACTTGATGGTACTCACTCATATAACTTTCAACCAATAGAAGAGGGTGTGTCGGGATGTGTGTGTCAGTTTTGTTTGTAGCATTATTCATCATTACAAATAGAGAAAAACAGATGGATACCATTGGCAGTAAATAGAAGTCAGAATACAAGGGTAATTGAAATAAGTGATACTGTTAGGATATGGGTTTGGGCCTTAGTCCAAACCAAATAAATAGGAGTCTCTGTTAGTTTGTTAGTATTCCCAAATAAATAGGAGTTAGTTTAGTCTTTCCCATATAAATAGTAGTGTATGGGTAGTAGTTAGGTATCTTATTATTTGCTATTTTCATATTAGGGTTTGGGAGTGAGAGAATTGTTTTCTCTGACTGAGGAGCTTCGCTCTGGAATTACCTTTTGTTTTCATATTCATTAATAAAATAATTTTCTCCATTCTATTCTACCTTTCCTCTGTTCTATCAATTGGTCCGACCTACCGGATTCGAACCAGTGGAAAAGGTAACTAAAAAAAACCAGCCATATTCAATTAACAGGACGCATATCAGTTTTAACATTCTGCCGGTTTATATACCCCTGTCAAGTGGGCCATTTCAATATGTGAAGTGAACTTTTTTCTTTTATCAATTAAATGGAAAAATGTTTCTTTGTTTATAGAAGAGTTTACCTCTTATTCTAAAAAATAATGAGTGCAAATTTAATTTCATTGATTTGAACCCATGAACTCCAAGTCATGAAAAGCAACAACCTTAATGTTGTTCCAAGATGTGCTCTTTTATTACAATGATTGATTTTGAGAAAATTAAAAGAAATACAGAACTGTATAAAAAGGAATGGATTCACACTCAGTATGGTAATGAAGATAAAGTATTAATGATGGTTAAATGTATTTAAAAGCTCAAGAAATAAGCAATTAAATCAAGTGTGGAATGACAAACAGAAATTGCAGTAGGACTGTAGGAGACAAAGGCCTTAATCAACTATAAGTTTCAGTGTTTCACAACTGTCAATTAAAATCCAAACCTCTCATGGACAATTACTTTTGAAGACAAGCTTCACTCAAGAAACTTCAACAAATACTACAAAAGTCTAATTGTACTTTGAAACATTTTAAATGGTATTCCTACATTTGAATGGATAACCGGGGAAAAATAAAACAGGTAAAATCCACATTTAATTCTACTCAAGCCAGAAAATATGGTTCATATATATGGATCCTGAAAATTCTTATAGCCATAAATACAAAACAGAACTCAGTTGCCAAAATGTATACAAGATATATTTATAGCTATGTGATACATGAGAAAACAGCAATTAACCGTCACAGAATAGAATACAAATTGATCACCACGGTAACTTTTTCCTACCAAAGTATTAACAAAGCAAGATATAAATAAATAAATACCAGTTTAGTTTTTAAATGAGCAGATGTTAATTGAATACCTGTGTGATAGATTTGTTTGCAGCAAGCTCATCTACATTTCCAATGTTAACCTGAACTGGATTAACAAGCAGATCGCCAGCAATTTTTCTTACTTCTTTAGGCCAGGTTGCAGTGTACATGAGAGTTTGTCTACGTGGTGGAATCTCATTAACAATCTTACGGATTTGAGGCTCAAAACCCATATCAAGCATTCGGTCAGCCTCATCAAGCACAAGGAGTGAAACTTGCCTAAAGTCAATTTTTTTCATATCAAGTATATCATTGAGCCTACCAGGTGTAGCAACAACAATGTCTGCCCCCCGATCTAACTCTTTCAGCTGAAGAGCTTTAGGTGCTCCACCATACAAGCACTGCAAGGGGAAAAAAGATCAAGAGGAGCACCGACTGATCAAAGCCAATAAAAAAAAGACTACAACTACACAAAAATAATGATAGAAATGCTCAGAACAGACCGTGCAAGATACTCTTGAAGACCGTGCAAATTTGAAGACCTCCTCTTGGATCTGAGTAGCAAGTTCACGTGTTGGAGCCAAAACCAAGACGGTGGGGCCATTAAGAGAATTATTGCGTCGCTGCCTAAGAAGAATGAAGGCCGGCATCAAGTAGCCTAGTGTTTTCCCTGAGCCTGTTTTGGCAATTGCCACTATGTCTCTACCCTGTAGGGCAATAGGCCATGTTTGAGCCTGTATTGGCGTTGGATTCGAGAAGCCTGCAGAACATACCTGAAATCAAAGCATATAGCAGGCAATCAGACCACTTTACAGTGCACACATACAATGCCTTTAGATTAAGAAGACACAATTGCATCTATTGGTTTAACTAACAAACAATTTAGCAAACATTGAACAAAAGGACCTATAGGTTGTGGTTGCTTACTGAAGCAACTTGAGGCAATAAAAAAAGGCAAAAAAGAGGCGGAGCCAATAAGCAACAAATCCCAGGTCACATAAGCTGAAATTTGAATGAAGGGCCATCCACACTTATAGAAGATGCCCATGAAAGGCTGCAACCACCCTTTTTGGCAGGCTCCAAAAATCAAGATAGTAGTTGCACGTGTAATTGTGCCAATAGCAGATTAGCAGTGCAGCGTACGACATATGCTCCTGCTCTGGAGCAGATATCGCACCTGCGACAAGAGTTTAAAAGTAAAATTTAAGTTAAAACAGTGCGGAAAATGAGTGCAGGTGGAAAACCACTACTACTTTCCTAGAAGCACTAAAGCATCCAATACCATACATCAGGACAGAATTAACTTACCTCTTGCAATATCTCTGGAGGGAACCCGGTAGAATCAAATGTCATGAAAGGGGGTGGAATGTTGTCACCCTGCCCAATAAGAAGTAAATTTTGAGAAACAACTCAAAATAAATATATAAACATGTGAGCATTCTAGCTAGAAGAATAAAGCATTGGCATCAAGACCCCCACTGAAAAGCACAAACCATCTAGAACATATCATATTACATTTGCAAAATCTAAATCCATAAGCTTTGATGTGTCCATTCTCTCTCATTTGGAGCAACTTAATTCTGTGCCTAGTGAGCTGGAAAGGCTTGGTTCATACATTAATTGTATCAAGATATTAAAATAGGTATACTATACACAAATGCGGAAAGAATAGTACAGACCGTTGCTGTAACTTCATGTTGCCGACAGTATATTTCAGCTGGTGAGAGATCAGTAACATCCAAAGATCCACCATAAGGAGGCCTTGTAAATGAGTTACTTGAAAGGGCAGGAGGTCCTCCAATAGGAGAGGTGAACATGTTACCCATGGCATTCCCAGTAATACCACTTCCATTTCCACTAGGGACATTATTTTGAAAAGGGGAATTGCCAATCCTCACATCCTGCAGAGATGTTTTACAAAATTATCAATGAGTGTATTTCATTAGATATCAAACAAACATTATAGGGAGTAACACAATGAAAAATCAAATTATTAAATACAAAACTTCGGGAAAACAGGTGAAGCTTTGACACATGCATTATCAACACAAAATAGTGTTGAGGTTACCAAATTGAAAATAACTACGTCTAAGGCACGCAAGTGACATGCGCCTAGCTAAAGGAGCGATGCCTTAGGAATTCCTTTGGGCACCGTTGGTTACATTAAATTTTGAGATTTTTGTCATAAAAGAGCATAAAGCATCGCCAAGCTATTACTACTCATATGCTTTATTGTATTGTAATGGACAGATGAACTACAATTTTCAGAAAGTGCACTATTGACTACAGTTTTCAGACAAATGCACCAATTAAAATTTAATTAGAGGTTTATAAGGTAAAAATGGTCTATCTTTAGACCTAATACATAACATTATAACGTTGTTTAATTCATGAAGCCAACTCTGCCAAGTAGGTCGATGCTTAGCTATTTTTAAAAAATGGAAAATTGAAGCAATGATTTAATTTCAAAAGATTGAAAGAAGAATAGATAAGAAAAGTACATGCTGATTTCTGGAAATTGGCATTTGCGCCATATCTGACTGCTGACGACCCATTGGTGGCATCTCTTTGTTAGATTTATAATAATAGTCAGTTACAGCTCTACCATGTAGATTGTCTTCGTGTCCCATCTTTTGGGCAGCAGGATGTGCATTAGATGGATGCCCATGCATCATTCCCGGGCTCATCTGGTTTTGATAGTTAGGAGCATGTTGATAAAATAAATCGGAACCACCCTGCTGTGACTGCATCGTCGGAGTAGGCTGCTTCATACTGCCTGAAAACCCCCTGAATTGTTGTGGTTGGCCAGAATTAACACCTGCATTAGACACTTGACCAGAACTTACTTCAGCAGGAACATTTGGCTTGTTTTGAACAGGCAAGGCACTCCTTTGTTGATACTGCGATGGTGAGAAACCAACTTGGCTTCCATTTTTAAACTCTGCTTCCTCCACCTTCGGCATTGCTGTTTTAAAATCTTGTTGGTTTTCAAAAGGCTGATTATGTATGTTATGCTGATTCTGCTGGGGCGTTGGTTGCCCAGATGGTAGCATATTTGGCTGAATCTGCTGGGAGTTAGGTTGTCTGGGTGTAACCATGTTTTGTTGATACCCCATATAATGCATGTTCTGAGGAGTGAATTGAGGCGCTTGCGGTTGCACAATATGTGCACCATGATCCTGAGGATTCCCTTGCCCAAATTGTTGTGGACGAACCTGCGGAGGCATCTGATGATGCATTTGCTGAAATTGCTGTCCTGGATACTGCATCATCTGCTGTCCTTGAGGCTGCATCATCTGTGGTCTAGCAGGCTGTTGGGTTGGCTGCTGCTGTTGTACAGGCTGAGCAACTTGAGAAGGCTGCAGTTGAGCACCCTGCGCCACACGAGGACTCTGTTGCTGCGGCATCTGTTGACCACCATGCGGTTGAGCAAAATGATTCCCCTGCTGTTGCCCTGTCCCACTTGGTATAGGCGCCAAACCAGGCGTACCACCAGTAGGCACAGGCGGAGCCAAAGATACCGGCTTATCATACTGTGTAACATTAGTTTCAGGATTCCAAAAGTACAACGTCCCAGTACCTCCATCAATCAACCCCAACCACGGCTTCGGAAGAGTGGGATCATCGGGTGCATATCTAGGACCAAGCGCAGGAGAAGCCGTCTCTGTTGTTGCCATTTGAAACACTTTGTATCTATCTATATATCTATACAACCATACAACAATCAACAATGAATTCAAAATTCAAACACTCCACCTCACATCCACACTCAATTACACAAAAATTCAAACAATATTGAATCTTTATCTTAACCCCACAAAAATTCAATATATATCAAACCAATTGAACAATAAAAAACAACAAAATCATGAATCAATGAACGAACAAACCCTAAAAAGTGAACTTACCTTAGGTGAATGAGAATCTAGAAAATTTGTATTGTGTTGTTAATGGCGAGTGTTCATCGTGATCGAAAGTGAAGTAGAAAATATGGTGAGAAGTGAGAACCAAAACAGAGGCAGCGTTTGTTTTGGTTAAATTAGGTTAGGGTTGAAGAATTGAAGGAAATAGAGGTGTGGAGTTTTGTGATTTAAGCCGACAATTGTTGGGCCGTTGGATTGGAGAATTGCGATTGATATTTCTATGGTTGTGATTGTTGCGTGTTTAGGGTGGTTCGATATTTGACGCTGGGGATGATTGTATCATGGTTTGATTCTTTTCGGCTTTTAACCCTTGCCGTTCGTTTTATTTTGCGAATATTTAAACTTTGAAAATCAAATTATTTAAGAATTTTTATTTAGAGGAAATTCCACTGTAATCCAACAAAAATATATTATTTTGTTATGGCATGTAAGTAATTTAAAAATTTTAATCGGAATTAATG
This sequence comes from Vicia sativa, assembly GCA_021764765.1. Taxonomy (NCBI): domain Eukaryota; kingdom Viridiplantae; phylum Streptophyta; class Magnoliopsida; order Fabales; family Fabaceae; genus Vicia; species Vicia sativa. The sequence goes on from CM038792.1 coordinate 38,611,213, forward strand.
GGATATATGGTGGTCATTGGTTTATAGTCGATGCAACATTTTTCTCTCTTATACTAATAAATAATAATATTTTCAATGTATTATTTATAAATTAAGTGATTTGATTTGTTTTAATTGAATTCGGTCATTCATTAAATATTGCAACTGAGGGTACAAAGTCCTTTATTTATTGAATTTCGTTTGTGTTTGTATGTGCATGATTAGTTTTGTTTGGACTTGATGTCTCAACATCACATGATTGTATATTGTCAGTGTTCAGAGTCAGTCAAGAAGTCCTACAATTATGGTTTAGAGAAGGCAATGATCCACAAAGTCACTTATAGAGAATAGTGTTATCATGGGTTAAAGCGCGAGAGATTTGAATTTAGGATCCATCCAACGGCTCCCTGCATCATATGTCTAAAAATTAAAAAGTTGTTATAATCGTTTTACTATATAAAGAGGAAGCTCACCATTTTTTTCTACGATTCAAATTCAAACTTCATTCATTCATCTTACTCATGTTACTGACTTGAACGTGGAGTGTTAAATTTTTCTCATTGTACTAGAAGCTCAAGTCTACTGTTGTATCTCGTAACCTCCGTCTCCGATCAGTTCTAGTTCCCTAGCAAAACAATGGTGTTGTTTGTGGAAATCAACATTGGATTCTCGTGTTTTCCACGATTTAATACCCATTCTTCGAATCAATAGATAGAAGCTTCTCAACCTTGCAATTTGGATTTCCTAAAGTTGAGCCACAAATCTTCTATTCTTTATCTACTATAGTTGGAGATGAAGTAAGCCTCTTAGTGTTTCAAATCTCTAAAATTCATACCTTCCAACAATGACAGGTTCTTGAGTTACTCCTTTCGTTGTTATAGGTGAGGCATCACACCACTTATTGCTCAGGCCGCAAGAAATTTATCACACATTTCTCCTCAAAATGATGTTGATCAAGTCGTCATGAGCATTTCACCACATCCACATCTCATTCAACCTTCTCTGATTGTAGGATCTGCTCCACAATTCCATCAAGGCGAACTTTAGTTCAAGCCTCCAATACCACTGGCGGTATTGAGACTAGAGAAACTACATGAATTCCAATTATTACAAGCTAACCTATGCAAGCAAGGCGCAAACGAGCTATTGAAAAATGTGTATCGACACATAAAATAAGAATTTTTGCAATTTCAGAAATGCTTCAGCATGTGTCGACCTATGCAATGCATGTGTTGATCTGAACCTTCCAAAGGCTACATGCTTCAAAACTGAGTTGCATGTGTCTACTAGAAATCATATGTGTCGACACATGCAGTGAAAATTTGTGTAGAAACTTGTTTTTCACGACTTAAATCTATTTCAAAATGCTTTTTAATGATTGATAAGACCTCTAATTCAAGGGAGTGTAACAACACATAAAGATTCCGTCCAATATACATAAATGTTAAGTTGTTCTAATTTTGACATCATACAAAACATCTAACGGTAAAATTACCCTCACATCCATCACTATCTATGTGGAAAGAAAAATTGCATTATAAGACCTCAAACAAACCAATTTCCATAGAGCTCACCATTTGTTAAGGATGTACAATAATATGATTAATTGAACCTTATACCCAAACTCAATTACAATGAATAAAAAAATTTAAACTATTTAGTTAATAAACTAAATCACATATTTTAAAGAATTCAACTTAACATATTTACAATAAAATTAGTTAAAACCGTTAAGTAATTTTTGAAAAATATTATAAAAATATGAAAAAATTTATTGAAAATAAATAAGTATAAAAGTAAAAAATAATATATTTTTTCAAAAATTCTATTTTTTTCTTCAGAAAATACAAAAGTATAAATTTTATTTTTTTAATTGCTATGCATTGTCAGTGTAAAAAATTTTATTTTTTTATTTTTGATTGAAAGAGGGCTAAAAGTCCAAAAAGAAAAAAAAAAACTACAAAGTAACTACTCTAGGAATACCAATTCCTTGAGCATCGGCATAAAATAAACCTTCTAAATCACTTGGACAATCCACGAACATCTTATAATTATCTTCCTTCGCAAAACTATAAAAATTATAATTGGCCAAAACATCTAATTTGCTTCCCGATAAATGTGCCTTATATTCACCTCCTAATCTAACTCACATAAACTAATGATGGTTCATAACAAATTATTTTCATGACACTAATTAACCCGCTTGTCCTTGACATCTTGAACCACTTTAGTTGAATCTATTGAATCTCCACCCCATATAAGGATCCCCTCGCCCAATGAATTTAGAAAACCCATAAATCTATTCTCCCACATCCTCGCGAAGAACTCCACCACAGCCAACAACACTCAATTCTCTTTCATTATACTCTCAGACACCTTCTTCATGTTTAACTTTATTTCTCCATGAACACAACATATGACAAGTCATTGCCCAAAACCTCTCCCAATTATAAGCCCAATCATAGCGCCTCCCGCTATTTATATTCATATCAATGCATTGGAATAAATTACTAGCGAAAAAGGTACTCCTATTGGAGTTGGAGCACATGACCAAAATTGCGTAGCCAACCTACAATCTTGCAACACATGCAACACCGTTCTCGAAAATCCAAAACAATAATTTAACCTAAACTTTTTTATTCTATCACTACATTACAACCACTTAATTATAATATTTTTTTTTAAAATTAAAATTAAAATAAAATATTTTCAACAAATTAACCGTTATAATTTTTTTTTTACACTTTGTATTACAATTAAATTTTAAGATCAATTTATAAATGCAAAGTAATTATAAATCGGTTGATAAATATAATTTAATTCAAAATTGATTTTAAATCAAACTGAATCTATTTCAGCAGTTAAATGTATTTTTATTCAAATAATTATTGTAAGTTGAACCAAATTATTATGTGATTTTATTGTTTGCGGTTCATGAGCCATAAAATCTGGCTCTAATCATTCTATAAAATTAATTAATTCAATATTATTTTTATTCACAATATTCATGTTTTATAATTTTTATATTTTTATATGTGTTATTTCTAACTACTTTATTTTATAAATATTATCTTAGAAATTAGAAAACTCCTTTATATTTTAAGTTTAGTTGAGTATCAAATATCAATACTCTATAAAAAATAAATTAGTCTAAAATTTAAATATATTTATCAATAAATAAATACTAATCTATTATAAATCTATAAAAATCAAAGTACTATTAACTTACACTAATATCCTGATTAGTAAATCTTAATTTAATCTTAATCTAAGGGTATATTTGTAACTTTCAGAAATATTTGCACCATATTGATTTGGCAATAAATTTTGTTGATGTGTCACACTAAGGTTTTTTTCCCAATTTATATTTTTTTAATTCATACTATCAAACAAATTTACAAATAACCTAATACCCCTAATAAAAACCTAACTAATCTATTATTAACCTAATCATGTTATTGTTAGTGAGGTAATTATAAGCAGCTACGACCAAGGTATTGGGAGGGGAAAAATCGTCGCGCTATGGATTCTCAACCGGCTTCCACATCTCCTTCTTCTCATACAACCTTTCGTTTTATTTCTCGATCTTTACAACCATTACATATACATATGGACTCAGCACAACCCTAATCTTTGCAAGCCACCCTTTTCTATTCCAAGATTCATTCAATTGAGATTTCGACCCAAATTCCGGCTAGCAGTTTGTTTGTTTTTCACTCGCTATGTTGACAATTTCAAGATCCATTTGTAATGGAGAGATTAAATTGAATTGAAAGGTATTATTGGAAGCAATTTATTATCTGATTTGGTTAACTTGATTGGATGTTACTGATTAATTAACAGATATGTTAATGGTATATCTCTGCAGGAACATATTATCAGAACATGTCATGGTTATGTATGTGTTGTTGTGTATGGAGACCACGACAAGCCAACTCTAATCACTTCTCGGATTTGAGTTTAAAGGGTTTTGGGTTTTATGTAACTCTTAACCTTTTTGTTATTTTTTTTAATTCCAGGGCTTTGAAAACTTTGTGAAATTGAAAACATACACGGGTTGCTGGTGCCAAAGACGATGCTTTGGAGAAACTAAATGCGCAACATATGTAGAAGAACATTATCAATCGGTAGTTAAAGATCAAACGGTTTAGATTAACTTATATTGCTCTGTTTGTGTTACAAGTAATGTAACTTATTTTTCTATTTTTATTCTTAACTTATATTGCTCAGTTTGTGTTACAAGTAATGTAACTTATTTTTCTATTTTTATTCTTAACTTTTTTTTCTTCTTACACAGATAATACAAGTATTATCTCCATAGAGCAACGTATGACAAGACTTATTTTCGAAGTTGGTTACCAATAAATTTGAATGAAATAGTGTATAGTAAATAGTGAAACTAATGAATTGAAATGAGATAGTGTTAGCGGTTACTAATGTATTAAATCATTATTATTGAATTGGAAATCATTATTTTTGAATTGAAAATAAAATCATATTGTATTATGATTTAGTATTATATGTAAATCAATACATTTATTATATTTGTACATATATTTTATTACTAAAATAAATATTTTAGTCATTTACTAGTGAAATTTGAATCATAATTAATTAAATATTTTATTATTTAATGATTCATCATAATTATTATTGTCTATTATTAAATTGCTCATTAAATTGAAATAATTTATTTTATTATTTTCAATGTGATTTTGTTAGTGTTTTAAATAGATGATAATAGAATGTTAAAAAGATTATAATCATATGCATTATCGTTATTATCTACTGATACATTTTTAGAGAATATTAATAATAATATGAACAAAGTAAAATAACGATTGTGATTTGTTTAAATAAAGAAGATAAATATTTCATAATTATTGTATTATCTAACTATGTTAAATTTCTTAATTAATTTTTTTTAAACTTATATAATCACTAAAATAAAACAAAATCTTTTCAAATTAACTTTATAATGCTAATTATGATAAACAAAAATGATAAATGATATTCATGAAAAAAATACATCAAAAAATATTATAAATATTTGTGTATGATAAAAAAACATGATACACTTATGATAGAAAAATATATAAATTTGTTATGAAAAATACAAATTTATCATCCTTTTTACATATCTACAATTATGTATTATCATTATATTTAATTATTACACACAACATGGAGTTTTATCACCACATTAAAAATATATTTTATTTCTTTATAAAAACGTAGAAAATAATATACATTAATTATAATTATTATAATAATATATATTAAACGCATTTTTTTCCTTATTTTTGTTATCTACTGGGCTTTAACTCAGGATAATTTCTTAACCATTTGATCATTTCATTAGATAATTGTTTGATAATAAAAATTATAATATTAAATTAATATTCAAAAGCCAAGTGTTTTATGTTAGTAAATTTTTTGCTAATGTTAATATTATTTACCTATATTCAAAAATTGACTTTTTCTCATTAATGATTTATAATGAGTTATTTTAATTTAATGATATCAAATATTTTTCTTGAAGGTTGAAGGCACACAATTTTTGGAATAATTCCATGTTAAAGTGATTATCCTGTTCCAAATAAACTAATTTCTTCAGTAATAAAAATAATTCAACTAATTTATCTCAATTTATATAAGAAAAAACTAAAGTTGATAACAAATTTGTTTGAACTTAAATTTCTCTCTTTTATTTTTGTTATCTATTGGGCCTTAACTCAAGATAATTTCTTAACCATTTGATCATTTTATTAAATATATTCAAAAGCCAAGTGTTTTATGTTAAAAATAATTGTTATATATTATATTAATTTTACAGAAATCTATTATCTCTATTATCTATCTATAAAAATTAAAGTATCTGGTAAAATCAGGATTAACCTTTTAATCTCATGTTTAATTTTTAATTAATTCAAAGACAACACAATTTTTTTTAATCAATACTTTCACCATATTGATTTAGCATTTATGAATGCTTAGGTGTCACTCCCTTGCAATTTTATATTTTGTATATAACAAAATAAAACTATTACAACCACCTAATTAGTAGAGCAAATTTTATAATTAATGGGACAATTAACAACATCTACGATCAACACATTGAAAAACCAACCTACACTTTAATTTGAATACACGTATTCTGCATTTTTGAGAACATGAACAACCACCATTGATAACAACAAAAACACAATTTCCCATGTATATTTTATATCTCAAAATATGTATGATTGTAATACATGGCAATGAAAATTGATGCACTTCCCCATCTTATTTTCATTTTAATGTTTTAGTTCTATCATTAGTGGAATTTTCTATTCAATAAAATCTTTTTATTTATTTATTTTGACAATTAAATTTTATTCTTAAATTATACTTATTGATTTATTATTAGTAGAATTGTTGTTAATGTTAATATTGTTTGCTTATATTCAAAAATTGACTTTTTTTCATTAATGATTTATAATGAGTTATTTTAATTTAATGCTATCAATTATTTTTCTTGAAGGTTGAAGGCACACAATTTTTGAAATAATTCGATGTTAAAGTGATTATCCTGTCACAAATAAACTAATTTCTTCAGTAATAAAAATAATTCAACTAATTTATCTCAATTTATATAAGAAAAAGCTAAAGTTGATAACAAATTTGCTTGAACTTAAATTTTGTTATCTTATTTTTGTTATCTATTGGGCCTTAACTCAAGATAATTTCTTAACCATTTGATCATTTTATTTAGATAATTGTTTGATAATAAAAATTATAATATTATTCCATTAAATTAATATTCAAAAGCCAAGTGTTTTATGTTAAAAATAATTGTTATATATTATATTAATTTTATAGAAATCTATTATCTCTATTATCTATCTATAAAAATTAAAGGTACCTGGAAAAATTAGGATTAACCTTTTAATCACATCCTTAATTTTTAGGATTAACCTTTTAATCACATGTTTAATTTTTAATTAATTCAAATACGACACAATTTTTTTTAATCAATACTCCCACCATATTGATTTAACATTTATGAATGGTTAGCCGTCATCCCACAATTTATGTTGCAATTTTATATTTTTTTACTTCACAAAATAAAACATATTACAACCACATAATTAGTAGAGCAAATCTTATAATTAATGGGAGCAATTAACAACTTCTACGACGAAGGCATTTAAAAACAAACCATAAATTTTAATTTGAATACACGTATTGTACATTGTTGAGAACATGAACAATCACCATTAATAATAATAACAAAAACACAACTTCCCATGTATATTTTATATTTCAAAATATGTATGATTGTAATACATAAAGAGCAATGGAAACTGATATGCTTCCCCATCTTATTCAAATTCTTCTTCCACATTCACTTTATTCCTCTTCATTTCATTTGTTTTTTTTCCTGTTATTCACAATAATAAATTTATATTAAATAAAAAATAAACGTATTATTAAAATTATTATTCAAAATGAGTTAACATAATTACTCCATTGAAAATTTTAAATACTATATTTTAAAAAAACATACTAAGGTAATAATTTAAAAAATGGTATGACTTTAGACTGATTCTAAATAAATAAATAAAAATTATTTTCTAAATCAATTTATTATCTTATTTATATATTTTTAAATTAATTACTAAATTCACTCATGATTATTATAATATTTTATTTTAATAAAAAATAAAAATTTATTTCTATCTTTATAATATAATAATTTTTTTTATTTATATCCATAAAATTTTATAATGTAATAAAAAATAAAAAGTTTAAGTTTGTTTTTTTTTTCTCTCCATATAATATAGTTAGAACAGATTAAAAAAAATCACTTATATTATTAAAACTTTTTATTATAATAAAAAATAAAATTTTATTTCTATATTTATAAATAATAGAAAATAAATTATAATATCATTGTCAAATAAACATGCAATAATCACAATACATAAAAAGTATAAATTTATTCATACAATCATTTTTATAAATGGAATAAGTTACATTTGATTATAGTTTAAATAATATTTTTCTACTAACAAATATTTAAAATCATGTATTTTCATGAAATATCAATAAAAATCACATATTTTTATGAAATATCTACTTAACTAATCATTCCATCCATTATATGTATGGTAAATTTATCAAAGAGTTAATTGATCAATTAATTTAATTAATTTATTTTCAAAATATTAGTAAATTAATTAAAATTCAATTTAATGTAAATAATAGAAATAAATTATATAATATTGGTATAATTTTAAATACTATTCTGAAAGTAGTTTTAAGAAAAAACTATATGATTTTGAATGCTATTGATATATTTTTTTTTAAATTGAAAATCATATCATATCCGCAAACTGATACATATTCTGTTGAAATTTTGGAAACCATTTCTTTAATCAACATTGTTGTTAAAGTCTACAATCACTTATAAATAAGAAATATTATAGTCAACTGAAATTTGACGGGAGTTGTCATACATAATTTTATAAAAATTATAAATATAATATATAAAAAGAATGATTTTTTGTACCAAAAAAAAAGAATGATTTAAAACTGATATTTGACGGCAACTGTCATAAATTTTAGGTTTAGAAAAATTGACTAATATTTAAAAGTAATATTATTTGAATTAGAAAAATAATTTTATTCTTAAGTTTTGTTAACTCATCTGGATTCACGGGTAGATGTGAAGTATCTATGAGATACTAGTTAAACTGTTCATGTCCATCTTTTAACTATTTCTTTTGTTGCTGTTATATATAATTGAAGTTATAAAAATTGTTGTAAATTTTTTTATAAATATTAATAAATATTTAAAAGTTGGTAGTAAAAAAACAAGTAAGGTGTATTTTGATTCAAAATACTATTTCGTCAAAAATAAAATAATTTTTTTTATGAAATTACATTAATTTATCATTATCTTTGATATAAAATTCACTGATTTTTTACCCGTATAAAAAATAAAACTCCAGATTAGTGTTTTGCCAAGCTAGAAGTCACCGATTATCTTTGATATAAAATTCACTGATTTTTTACCCGTATAAAAAATAAAACTCCAGATTAGTGTTTTGCCAAGCTAGAAGTCACCGAATGAGCTTGAACATTCTACCTAGGCGGTGAACAATGTTCCTCTGTTCACTCAAATGTTCCTCTGTCATCAATCTTCAACAACACACAACACGAGTTCCAGAAACAGAAAGAAAGAAATAGTGTTCTATTCACCCCTGCAAAACACCACAAAATATAGTAAGAAAAGCCCGTTTCAATAATTATGGCCATGGAAACCGAGGTTGCCACCACCACTCCACACTTGGCGTTGTCTGATACAGACATCAACTGGGACAGGTAACTAAAAATAATAACTACCACCACTTCTGTTTTTTTTTTTTTTGTGTTAACCTATACTCTGATCACGGTTTTAAATGATATCACTGTTTTGTCGCAGTCGTTTCGCGATAGAGTCTATGTTCAAATAACACTATACTATATTTTGTATTAGATTGGATAAGACTAGGTTTCACATCATTGGTGCAATACTCTTCACAGCTCAATCAGCACTACTTCATCCAACAGCAGTGGTGAAAACAAGGATGCAAGTAGCTAGTTCCGGACTTTCTAACATGAAGGGAATGTCGGTGTTCACTCATATTATCAAGAGTGATGGAATTCCTGGAATCTTTAGAGGTTTTGGTACTTCTGCTATTGGATCAATGCCTGGTAGGGTTTTAGCCCTCACATCTCTTGAGATGTCAAAGGATATTGTGCTGAAACACACTCAAGGTAGTGATATTCCAGAAGCTTCACGGATTGGTCTTGCAAATGGAGTTGCTGGCATGGTTTCAAATTTGGTGTCTTGTGTTTATTTTGTGCCCTTGGATGTGGTAAGTAATACTTTTAGATGTCTACGGGATATCTGCGGATTATGTGACAATATACTTACTAATTGATGTGTTAGGATGCGTTCTACTACCACAACCGAGGTTGCTGAACAGTACATCATTGTGAATAATTTTGTTTAATGTTTTCTCAGATATGTCAGAGGTTAATGGTTCAAGGTTTACCTGGAACTTCATGTTGTAGAGGACCATTTGATGTTATCCGAAGAGTAGTGCACGGGGAGGGTTTTCGTGGTTTGTATAGAGGTTTTGGATTAACAGCTGTAACACAATCTCCAGCATCTGCACTTTGGTGGGGTTCATATGGTGCAGCACAACACATAATTTGGAGGTATAGTATGTTTTGGAATATTCTACAAAATAATTGAATTTCTAATAGTACATTCCTTCATTTTACGGTTTTAACTTATATATGATTATTTATTTTTTATTTTAGGAGTTTAGGATATAAAGATGATATGGAGAAGAAGCCTTCACACGTGGAAATGGCGACAGTTCAGGCTACTGCTGGGATGGTGGCTGGTGCTTGTTCATCTGTTATCACTACTCCCATAGATACCGTTAAAACACGACTTCAGGTATTAGAAACTTTTGCTTCTTGGACTTGTGCAGTTAAAGAAGCAGAAAAATGTTATACTTTAGTATTTTTCGGACTGATATTCATTTTTCACTTAATCAATCAATTTGTACTTCTGTTAATTTGGACGTGTCGCTTGAAATTTGTACATAGGTTATGGACAATTATGGTTCTGGAAGACCATCAGTACTGAAGACAGCAAGAATACTCGTCAAGGAAGATGGATGGTGGGGATTTTACCGAGGGTTTGGACCAAGATTTTTGAATATGTCACTTTATGGAACAACTATGATTGTTACTTATGAACTCATAAGTATGTCACATCTTTTGCTTATTTATATAGGCACCAATTTTGTTAAAATTGCTTGTTGATATGACTTATTTATGACTCCAACTCTTTTAACTTCTTTTTTAACAGAGAGATTATCAGTACAACCAAGTCCGAGTTCTTTTGCTTAACAAGTGCAACCTTACTAAGATGGCAGAGACAAAGAATCAAGCTTAACCTAGCATTCCTAACATGTGTTCTGACAGCTGATGGATAGATTCCTTCATCCTCAAGCATTGCACGATGCAGTACGACAAAGCCTGATAGATCTGACCTTCTCGTACTTCATTGTGCAGTGCCAATTGTTTCTTACAACAGAAGTAGGGGAATAATAATGTAAAAGTTAAAATGTAGCTCTATGTTTTGAGACCTTGGTGAATTGATACTAAATTATTAAGGAATGAGACAATTTGAATTGGTTGTGCATTTAGGAATGTGAAGGCTAGGAAAATTCACGATAAGCAGCATGAGAAATGATCTGCGTCAGATAATTGACTTGTTACTATGTCACTTTCCACAAGTGCTTGTTGAGAAATCTAACAAAAGTTCAAAACTAAAATTTGATATTCAAATGTTAGTCAATCAGTCAGCTGGTAATTATTTTAGAAAGTTTCTCAAATCTATCCAAATTTTTGGTAGTGATCTTGCATAAAACAGTACGGATGCGAGTTTAGGAAACCATTTTTCATTTAGGAAACCATTTTTCATCACGCTCTATACGTTCTTTTAGACTTCATGTAAAAAAATTAAAATGCCTCTTATCTTTGAAAATATATCTTTGAACGTATTATTTTTTATTTTATCTAAAGATTAATTCGGAGATGTATATGCAAAGAGGTTTTAGGATATGCTAAGCATATACATATCCGAATTATTATTTTTAGTTCAAAAAAATATTTTGGAGATTTCGAATGAGACAAATCTATTTAACGCTGGTCATACTCTCCCTCTTATCCTTTTTCACTTCTAGTTTAGAAAACTTTTTGTCCCATTTGAACTCGTGAGCACAATAGTTCAAGGCAACTTTTGAATCAACTTCAGAACCTCTGCTCGTATCTTGCTAATTCAAACTCCCTCTAACTACTACAGTCAACACTTAACATCCTCATCAACGCATTTTTGAGTTTTTCATTTAGTTTATTTTGAGTTTTGATTAATGTATCAGGTTAAATATGTTATTTTTAATGCATTAGATAGTATTAGCATTTGAAATAGATAATGTGTAGATCTGTTTCTATCATTTGGACGAGTTTTGGATGGTTAGGGAAAGTGTAGAGACATTTCTACCATTGAAAAAAAGAAGCTTTTTCAGATATGTATCTCCGAAATGTTCTTTCTGGTGTTTAGGAATACATCTCTGAATTGTTTCTTTCCTGATGCACTAATATCTTTTATTATGTTTATGTTATGGTTTTTTTCAAGGAAAATGACTGAAAACAACAACAACATGAGACCGAGCCGTGAAATTCTAATCGCGTCTGCTCGACGCAAAAGGGTTCTTCAGCATGAGCATGCTAGATGAATTTAGGAACAGACTATCACATGAGACGTCATCTCATGCTCGTGCTACACAATAGGAGGAGGCCTCAATTGCATAAGAGGCCCCAACTGCATATGATTATCTTGGTCTCCCTCCATTTGTAGACCCTTTGTCTAGGAGGATCCACTAACACATCATTACTAATATACTTTGGAGATCATATTGCTCATGTATGAGATAGATAGGTATATTTTTTAATGGTTCTATTTTTTTTAAAATATTTTAACCAAATTCAATTAGACTGAGATTGTAATATTTTATTTTCAACTGGAATGCGAGTGTTCGAAATCAATTAATCATTCCAAAAAGATTCATAGGCTTCATCAGCCTCAGGAAGAGTGGTTCCTTAGTGTGCTTTAGTACTCCAGTATTGCAAGTTTGTTATTTCGGGTACAACATCATCAACCATGACATGCATAAGGATTTGCTGAGAGATGGCATTATCGAAACATCATCTTTTCACCTCCCTATTGGCGAGATGACAATTATATTAGATGATGTCGCACGTCTTCCATACCTTCCCATCAAAAGAAGGTGCTTGATCATTCTAAGATCAACAAGGCTAACACAATGGAGATGATGGTGGTTTATTTGGGAGTTGACCCCGAGGAAGCCATGAAGTAGTGTAACAACACCAGGGGTGCACATGCCAAGTTTTCTTGGTTAAAGAAGTTGTATAACAACTTGGAGTTGGCCACGTACGACGATGATCTACATGTTGGCTATCACATGCATGATTGTCAAACTCGCGGGTAGAATCGTAAACTCGTACGAGTTTACAAGTCTGGAAATCCCAAACGAGTCGACTCGCACATAGAATCATTTTTTGATAGACTCGAGTAGACTCGGGCAGACTCACACAAACTCGTATAGACTCACGAGTCTATAATGAGTTTACGAGTCTATAAGATTTTTTTTCATTTTATTTTTCTAAACCTTAAAATTCCAAAATTCCCCAAAAGATTTTATTTTATTTTTTAAAATCCCTTATTTTGTTTTCCTTGTACAAAAATTAGAAATCTCTCTCATATTCTATTGCTTCAACAAAGCTTCTTCTTCTCTTCATCGACAATGTGAGTGCACTCTGTCTCTTGCTTTGTTTGTGTTCATTGTCGTAAATCAGTCATTTATTGTGTAGGTACGTTCTTGTATGCTTCACTTGGATGCTTCTCATGTATGTTCTCATGCGTAAAGGTGGTGCACCATTGTCCAATTAGGTTCACTGATCTCAATTAACATGTATCAACTTGCACGTGACAAATTAATTTAGAAAATTTATGATTTATGGCAAAAAATAGTTTTGGAAGGATATGCTACCTGCTCAATAGTGGGATTTCTATGTAGATATGACTCAGAGGTTTGCAATTAATGTTCTAAGATTTACTTGTAGCTCATCTGGTTGCGAACAGAATTGGAGGTTCTTTGAAATGGTAATGAATTATTATTTGTTTTTTCTGTAGACTTGATTTTTATTTTTTAGAAACATCAATTTGAATTATTATTTACATTGTAGGTTCATTCAAAGAGAAGAAATAGGTTGCATACAAAAAGATAAATAATTTGGTTTACGACATGTGCAATTTGAAGTTGAAAAGTAGAAAAGGAAAAGAAAAACCGGTTGTTCTTTCGTTTGAAGATATTCATTCAGATGATGATTAGATAACTGAAGATACTAATGAAGAAAATGGGCAAAGTGAATTCAATGTTGAGCAATATGATGATATTAATAACAATATTATGGAAGCTGATGTCGTTGTTACTAATGTTGTGTAGTGGTGGTGGCAATGTTGAATTAGGTGGAACAGAAGGTGTTTCATCTGGGATAGATTTTGATGATGATACTTAAGATACCGATGGAGACGATGGTGATGATTTTACTGGAGCTTTTGATGTTTGAAGCTACTAGCATGTATGTTTTTATGATTTTTTGTTTTATGTAGCAGCCAATTAACAAGAAATTAGTACTTTAAGTCTATAACTACATACTTTTCTATTTTACTTGTTTATTATCGATTTTTTTGCTAAGAAATTTGCTATGGAGTATGAAATTTAAATTTTAATGTTAATTAGTATTCTATTATATTCATTTGTGCCATATATGAGGCATTTACAAGTTTAAAAATATAGGAGTGTGTCATATATATGTCAATTACTATTTTTTTTAAATTCATTTTTAATTTTCCATAGACTCGTACGAGTTTGCGAGTCGAGTCTACGGATCCTTTACGAGTTTGAGTAGACTCGCGAGTTTAACAACCTTGATCACATGGAGTGTGCATTGAGGTGTTACTTCCTATTTTTAGTTGACACATTCATGTTTGTGGACAAAAGTGCGGCCTACATGGATATGACATACCTCAAGCATTTCATTGACTTGACGACTATTCACAAGTGGAACTAGGACCGTATGCTTGGTATACCTGTAATCCAAGTTGACTCAAAGTTTTTGTTGGAGGAAAAAGTAAATGACAGACTTCTGCACTGTGCTTACAGTAATTTTCAAATACCATTATTAATTTAAAAATAACTTTTTTTTACACTTGTTACTAATGTTTTTTCTTGCTTATTCATTTTAAGGGATGTGTCCTAGCCAATTATCGTCGTATACAAGGGTTTGGGCATGATCAATTGTATATTGAGTATTACCCACATGCTTGCATGTATCTTCAGCGTAAAGGGAATGATGTTGTGGTTTTGTTTCATGTGTATATTGACCAAACTTAGCATGACATCGTCTAGATGCCATACACTACTCATCGGGAAAGAATTCCATTTGACTATATTTCATTATACTCCGGATGACTGAAATGTGGGACTAATATCATGTGCAAGTATATTCAGAGTTGTGCATACAACAATTTGGGTATGTGTAGATTATTCTGAGGCCCCCACTTTCAGGCTGCTCCTAAGAGCATTGTCTGTAGACAACGGAATGACATTCTGGTGGATTTGTAGAGTCGTATGGTACCATAGAAGTATTGGAGTTAGGAAGCCACAACCGTGTAACATTATACCGAGAGTTATATGATTTGGTTCAATTCTGTGTGTGAGGATTTCTCGACAAGTGTATTGATAGCGTCGAACTAATAAAATAAGATTGTATCCACAGGGGTTTGCTATTTAACAAAACAATAGTTGCGTACGTTTAATAAGTAACAATAGGGGGGATAAGTTTGATTTTGAAAATTAAAAGTTGTTTTGAAAAAAATGCAAAAGCTGTCAGGTTTTGTAAAAAATCCCTTATTTTTCCACTACATAAATGATAAAGTCACTATATTTCCATGACGAATTAATAAAACCACTACACTTAATCCCTTGGTGTATAGCTCACTAATTTCTAAGTGGTTAAAAAGGATATAAATATGATATACACGTTAGCTGAAAAAGGCTCAGAGTTAACCACAAATAAGTGTCTCAGTGTGTATTTACTAAACCAATAGATTAAATCAGAAACAATTCAAATTCTAGAAAATAACAATTGCACAGATTCTCTCATAAGAAGGAAAAGTAAATAATGAAATTTTTGGCTCAAAACTTACTAGCTAAGGTATTTGGAGATTTAGTACAAGTTAGTTGGTTATTCCTTTCTTCCTCAACTCTAAATTCAAAAGGATCTTTCTTGATGATAAACATATTTTTTATGATGCTTTTTGTTCATTTGTTCATTGATAAAATTGCAATTTTTGTAAACTAGAAAGAAAGAAACAACACAAACTTGTTTATTAAAGCCAATCATAACTAAAATGGTACAATGGGGAAGATCACTTATAAGTAGAAATTTCTCTTTATTAGGCCAACAAAAATAATAAAAAATTGCTAAAACAAGTTGCTACATATTCGTTTTTTCATGTTATCAAATCAGAACAAGTCTTGCATGTCATTCATTGTATTGTTGAAGCCGTTGTTTTGTCTAGACCATTATGCTCTCATATGTTCTCTTATTTTCTCTTGTTCTCGATCTTGATCTCTGAAGTAATTTTCCACGCCTTCAGCTCTTGCAAAGCCATGCTCTTAATATTTTGTTAGGCACGTGGTCTTGTTGTTGATTGTAGAAGTCTATGAACACTGGTGCAAAGTGTAGGGGTTCAACATACAAGGTGGGTGAAAGATCTCTTGCACATCTTGTTATTCCCATGATTTGGGCTTCCATTCTACTTTGAAATTCACATGTTTATGGATCATTTTTCATGTGCACTTCCTCATTTTGAACTTGAAATTGGTAGAATTCTTCATCGCCTTCTACTTGATTATTTCCTTGATCTTGTTGGCTCTCATTGGCTGTTGATTATGTTGAAGCCTTATGATGGTGGATGCGTTGATTGACTCTTTAGGACTTATCATCACATCATTTGGGTGACTAGGGACTCCGACCAACCTGCATAGTTCATTAATAATATAAAAATGCCCACAAGTTCATTGTGTAGCGTTAACCATATATTTGATATTTTCAGCAAATAAATACCCTG
Source organism: Vicia sativa (assembly GCA_021764765.1). Lineage (NCBI taxonomy): Eukaryota > Viridiplantae > Streptophyta > Magnoliopsida > Fabales > Fabaceae > Vicia > Vicia sativa. The sequence goes on from CM038792.1 coordinate 38,628,023, forward strand.
CATTTATGCGTTCACCATTTAAAAGAGCTAAAAGTCCTAAATACCACTTAAATGTAAACTAAGACCGGTTAGATGCATATTCTAAAGTTTTCACAAAGAAAGAGACCCATGCTCTAAGAATTGGGCGAAATTTAGTGGTTTTAAGCCGCAACCTATGGTTGTGCTCAATCACCCATTCTGCCCCAGGTCTATAGAGATCATCAAGTATCTCATGATAAATGGGCTCATGTATTATAAGGTGATAATATATTTTTATCTCTAATAGCACATGACTCAGGAGGTTGGAGAATAAGAAGATAATTATTAGATACAGGAGAAAAGTTAACATGTTTACTTCGTACGTAAGACATATAAGAGTCGAAACTTTGAAAAGTCGCATTTGCGTAAAACTCTAAACCAATGGATTTGTTTGTTTCTTGAATCAAATTATTAAATCTTACTCGTCTCCTTTGTTGAAACATATTCACTACCTCCCTAAAACCTAGCAAGTTGTCGCAATCGAACGCCTTTTCCCTCACAATGTGGTAATCCTCCAATTTGAGATATTTCTCATCATTGACTTTTGAGAGAAATCTGAGGTTGAAAAAGTTGGAGCATTTGAATAAGGTTAAGGGTTTGAGGTTTAAACCCTTCAAACTCTTCTTCTCTTAGGATCCATCTGCATTGTAACAAAACAAAAACACGAAAAATGCAAGAAAAATAGACTAGAAATTATTATATCAAAGATGGATATGCTTGAGAGAGGGGAGAAAATGGCTGGTGTGACATCAAATGACCAAAATATCTGAATTTATAGGCAGCAAAACAGGCTATAACACGCGTCATAGGATGCATCGCGCATGCTGTCAATGGAAAACCCTATTGTTTAGCTTCAACGACTACCCGATTAACATCTCTATCTCGCGCGTGATACATGCCATCGTGTATGCACCTCGTGATCACGCATGAAATGATATCTGTGATTTTTCCCACAACTTCTCTCCTCTTTTCTTTATTTCTTATCCCAATTCTAATTTATACACTTTCTTTTCCTTACGATTCCCACTTTTTTTGATAAACTACAAAAAGGAACATGGTTAATGCAAATAACATGGAATGAATTTTTTTGCTAAAGTAAACTTACTGAAGGATTTCCTCCCATCAAGTGCTTATTTACCGTCATTATCTTGATGGTTAATGCCTAAGTTATGTTAGGTGCAAGGAATTCCACCACGCCGTACAAATGTCATATGATCATGCCTTTGTCCACCTTGTTTCCTTATCCTTACTTTTGTAAGAGGTTTCTAAATCATTAACATATTGCATTCATTCACAAGCATTAAAAATAATTTGCTCATTATTAAACTTTAGCATGGATTTCACGTGATTCAACATCTATCATTCCCTTACCAATTTCCAAGAGTGGCCTTTCGAAAATTAGGGAATTCTCAGTCCCCCCTTTCATATCTACCACTACAAAATCTACCGAAAAACTAAACCATCCACACACACCAAAACATCTTCTAAAATTCCATAAAGGTAAGTAACAGAAAGATCTTCTAAGGTGAGGGTCATATTAGTAGGTTTTAGATCTCCTAAATTCAATACCTTAGATATCTTTAGAGGCATCAGATTGATGCTTAACCCTAAATCACATAAAGCATGTGGAATTTTTAATTCTCTAATATTAACAAGAATAGTGAACTTACTTGGATCCTTCAGCATGGGTGGAATCTTTCTATGCAATATAGGACTGCACTTATCTCTAACACATCCCTACTCACCTTCATTTTTGTTCTTTTTATCAAACATACATTTTTTCATAAACTTAGAATATTTAGGCATCATTTCCAAAATTTCTCTAAAAGAAATACTTACTTGAAGCTTAGGAATCATCTCCTTAAACTTTTCAAACAACCCTGCTTCATCTTCATCCTTTGGTTTCTTCTTGATGATCAGTATAGAGGTTATATATAGTAAAGCAGATATGGACTAGGATCATTTAGAATATGTTTCTTAGTCTTTCTCAAGGATGAGTTTCTATTTATAAGTTGGTCAATTATGACCTCTCTCTCAGAGTAGTAACTCTTGTTTTCACTCACCTTTTTCTCTTTCCTAACTTTTACCTCTTAAACTATTTCATCATCTCTTAAGCTGGTGTTTACTCCAAATCCTGGTTCTAAGGCTTTACATGTTTCATTCTTAATATTATCAACCATGTTACGAATAAATCCTCCACTAGAACTAGGTAAAGTTGCTACTTAGAAAGATATCTGACCAATCTGCATCTCTAAATTATTTATGGATGCATCATGATTTTTACTCATGGTTTCATGTTGTTTGATTACCTTTTCAAAACTGCTTTGAGTTTCTTGAATGGACTTATTAAAAGTCTCTTTAAGAGGTGATTGTTTCCTTTAAAATGGAGTCTGTTGAGTCTGTTGAGCGTCGTGATTTACATTGAAGGTTTGGTTGTTGCTCCACTTGAAGTTCAAGCGATCTTTCCAACCTGGGTTATAGGTGTTTGGATAAGGATTATTCTTTTGGAAATTTTCAAACTATGTGATCATGCATAAATTCCTTAGCTAAGATGGATAGCCGGAAGGAGGGTTGCAGGCTCTCGGGATGGGTCTCGGATTCGTGGGCGAGATCCGTGTCCGACGTAGTTCCCGGGTTTGGTGCAGGAGGTCGGCATGGCCCCGAGATGTAACTCGTCCAGACCTCCGGGTTAGAAGCTTGGAAGGAGGTAGACGTTACCAATTACGAGAATGAAGAGTACAAAGAGTCTTTATGAGACGTTACAGAACGAATCATCATAAGCCGTAACAGTTAACTTCCTGCCTTCAAGCCATAGTTAATGTGCCAAGGCGGTTATGGAAAGGAAAGGATGACTCCATTGTTCGCGTTAAAAGGTGACGCGCTAGAGGATGCGAACGTGAGTTCGGATTCTCTGGCTCGAAACGATTTAATCTTTTGATTTGTTTATAAAGATGCCGCGAGCATCAAGCTTTATTATTTTCAACACAAGAAAGATGATTTAATGATTATGAAAAGGGAAAGTGAAATACCCTCAATTGATATTGGTATGCGTAACGACTAGCGTAAACTAGACGCACGCATGGGGAGATCTGAGTAAGGGGATTGTTATATAAAGGAATAGATGGAGCACCCTAAATATATATAGTTATCTATAGCTTTTATATATGAATATGTTTGATATGTTTGTGTGTTTTAATTGCTATTTCTATGATTGAGAAAGTTTCTCCTTTGGGATTTTAAGAATGATAGATTATGTGGATTCTAGGTTTTGTTATTATTGTGCTCGCAAAGATCTGTGGATCTTCTGCATACATATCCCCTAGTGGGAATCAGAGCATTTGTAGCTCGGATCTAAAGGGATCTATGGTTTGTTTGGTCTGAGGAGATAGAAATTTGCTCGGCAAGGATGAGACCTTGTGCTCACGTATTCTCAAAACGATGTTGAGAAAGTCAGAGCAATCGTAGTTCCCACTTATGCTAGTGGAAAGCAACGGGATGTTAGTAAGAGACAGACAAATGTCATCTTCATAAAAAATGTATCTAATCTATTTCATCACATACATTTTTGAAAAGTTTGACTGATTAAAAATCTTTCGTTGTAAGTTACAGGTGTTTTGCTTGAGTGTACAAGCGCTACCACTTACATGTTTAAGAAAGATGTTTGAAAAAGATTGAATCTTTTAACTGTAAGTATTGGGTGTTTTGCTTGAGTGTACAAGCGTTACCACTTACAATTAAGAGATGTTTTTGTTTGAAAAGAGTTTGAAAAGTTTTTGACTGTATGTGATGTGATAGATGGGATACTTCTTCCATAGAGATGATAGATGTCTAAATCTCGAGGAGAAATTGATTGGATTAAGGGATGAAGCCCATGGGTCCTTGTATTGTTAGCCAGAGGAGGCATTCCGAGGGTCATCGAGGGTCCTTGTATGAAGCTCAAGAGGAAGCTATAGGGTATGGTTGGCTTTGTGTTAAAAGGGATTTCACCGAGAAACCATCCTTTTGGAATTAAGAGCAATTTCATCGGGAAATTTTACTCATTGGGGATTTGAAAGTGATTTCACCGGGAAACCATCCTTTCAGGGTTCTATCTTAGCGCGGGTGATTCTTTGTATTGGAAGCCCAATAGGAGGCTGTTAAGATATTTCCTATCTCTTTCATTGTATGATGCCCAAGAGAAGGCTAAACTCAATGAGGAGTTCTTTTGAACGAAGCCCAAGAGGAGGCTGACTCAACAGGGGAGTGTTGTCTTATATGAAGCCTAAGCGGAGGCTAAACTCAGATGAATGAGTTTTTCTTATATGAAGCCTAAGAGGAGGCTAAACTCTGGGAAGAGTATGAAGCCCAAGGAGGCTAAATTCATCTTGGAGATGAATTATCTTGTATAAAGCCCAAGGAGGCTACAACTGTGGGAACCTATTGGTTAGACTAATTGTTATGTTATGATTAGACAGTTGTATAAACAAGTGTGTGTGTGATATGTATTCACAAGAGTTTATGAAGGAAATATAAACAATGTATGATGTTTATTTACAGAAGTTTATGGAGTATAAACAAGTGTCTGTGAAACGAACGTTTAAACAGCGTAACTTGGTTATTTACAAGTTTGAAGCGTACAAGGAAATGAATATGTACACGAAGCAGTATTTATGTAGAGAAAGATGGATGTACATAGGAGGGTTGGGACTTACACCATAAGGGAGGCCGATTGGTTTAAAAGCAGTTTCACAGGGAATAATGCTCCTTTTAATACCAATGGTATTCAGTGTATATATCAAAACGAAACGACGATCAAGGTTTATTTGTAAAAAGTATCATATTATGTACAGATGAAAGTTTGTATGAAAAGAATTTGATATGTACAAGGAAAAGTATGTACATAAAGAATGTTGGTTTGTGTATACACAAGTGAAGTAAAAAACAAACGATCGAAGTTTGTCTGTACTTGAGTATAGAAAGTATCTATGTTATGTACAGATAAAAATTTGTATGTACTTGAAGAGAGTTTGATATGTACAAAGAAATATTATGTACATAAAAGAATGTTATGGGACTTACACCGTGAGGGAGGCCCATTGGTTTAAAAGCAGTTTCACAGGGAATAATGCTCCTTTTAATACCAATGGTATTCGGTGTATAAACAAACGAATGAAAACAAACGAACGAAATTTGTTTATGTTTGAATATTGACAATGATGATTTGAGTATGTACAAGTAAAACTAAATATGTACATAAAAGGGTTGGGACTTACACCATAAGGGTGGCCCATGATCGATTGAGAAATTCGAGAGAAAACGAATTTGATTTTATCGTTTAAATCGGATCGATCGTGGTAAAAGATGTAAATTTGATGAAAAAAGTTTTTGAAAAATGATTTGAAAATGTTTTGAAATGTGAGGTTTATTTATGAAAAGTTTTGAAAAAAAATCGGAAGTCGAAAACTTGAAAATTTCACCTTAAAAGGAGGTTTGAAAAAGTGTTCAGAACATCGTTTTCGGCTCGATTAAAATATGATCAGATGAAAGTTTTTTTTCTGAAAATTTTTGCACTATCATAAAATAGATGTATTTATTGACAAGTTTTCAAAAAATCACCTTAAAATAAGAAGTTTTGATTGGTCAAAAAAATTGTGGAAGTTTTGTAAAAAAACATGAAAAATTGGAAAAGTATGAAAAAGAATGGTCCTGATGGGAGTTGAACCCATGACCAAAGGGGTGACCACGTGTCAGAAAGCCTTAAGGGCAAAGAGGCTACCACTGAGCCAAACGCGTTTTGATGTTTAGTGGACAATAGCACGTGTAAACAAAGCATTGGAAATTTTGAAAATTTAAAAATGAAGAACACGCGCACAAGCTATGTTCTTCGTTTTGATCTTCAGATTCATCAATTCCAGCTACAATCTTCGTTTCTCAACGAAATTCAATGATGTAAACATCAAAATTGCTCGATTTTTCAACACGAACATGAATATGACTGTTAATTGCATTTATATTAAGCCTAGCATGTTTGGATTTCTGGGAACCACTATGAACCCGAAAATTGAGAATTCAAATTAAATTATGTATGAGTGATGATTCCTTGATTTTATTGAGGGCTATTGATCGTTATGAGTGCAGAAACAAAACGGCCATGAGCTTTTTCGTTTTAGTTCAAAGAAAATGGATATCCAAGTTCGTGTTCTAACCTGTTCAAGTGAGAATCGAAGAAGGTCTTAGAGCGTTTCCAGAACTTGTTTCTTGATCATTTGAGCATCAGCGGCATGTATGGAAGGTGTAGAAGTGGTCTGCTTGCTTCGAGCTTGCTTCAATCTTTCCAACCAAGTCAACCTGCACAGACTGAAAATGACACTTCGATTTATGGATTAGAGTTGTTACAGTTGGCTGTGATTGATCTGGACCATGTCTATGAAGCTCATAGATGATGTTTGAGTGGTTAGATCACAAGTTTATCAAGCTTAGTAGAATTCGAAAGTTAAGGCACTTGTACAAGCATGTGTCCATGGCATGTGATTTCTTCAGCTTTGATCAAGTTGTTTTAAGTTCTACACAAGTTTTATATTGATCATGAAGCATGTTTGACACCAAAATTTAACATGTTTTCAACTGATTTTCAAAAATGCAATGTTTGACAATTTTACACTATGTTACTTGATTTTCAAGAAAGAAGAATGAAAGCATGATTTTGCATTTGCTTTGGTGTGGTTTTGGACTTGAAATGTGATCCATTTATAGGCCAAAAGATTCTGAAATGTTAGGCAAGAGGTACAAGCTTTTGGTGATTCAAAGATAACTTAGAGGGCAAGAATGACTTTTCAAAGGAAAAGGAAGTTTCCTTTTTTAAACCATGTGCTTATTTTTACAACTTGATCCATATCTCTCAATTATTACCTCTAAGCTGATATTTATCAGATCAATCAATCCATTTGGCAAGGTTATATTGCTTCTTGATGAAGAAAACACAAAAATGACCTATAATTGAAGTTTTGGATTTTGGAAAATCAAGTTCATGGAGCCTTATGTTTCAATTTCAAAAGTATAGCTAGACTCCATGGATTTGAGAGTTCTTGGACATTTTGGAAAACTTGTTTCACAAGCTACAACTTTCATGTTTTGAGTTTTTTTCAATTCAAATTGGAACTATGTGAAAAAATGGCATGAAGTTTGGAAAAAATAAGGAATTTCAACACTTAGAAATTTTTCGAAGTATGAAAACTTTTGACTTTTTGTTGACTTTTTCAAAATCTTTGATTTTTTATGATCATGATGGATCATTTGAAGTATTTTGATGATTGAAAAAGTTTTGTTTTGAAAATTTTGACCAAAAGTCAAAGTTTGACTTTTCAGTGCAAATGAAATTTCATCAGATGTTTCTGAAATTGACTGATGAAGTCTGTGAACTTCTGTGATGTTTTGAATCCAGAAATTAGGTCAAGATGTTGTATCTAATATATAATGACCAATCTCTATCCAAAAAAGTCATTTCTTGCTCAAAAAGTCAGAGAAAAACTCATGCCCGATCAAAACCCTAATTGGTCGATCCTTGATTGATCTGTGAGAGAAATGGATATCTGATGATCAGAGGTTGATATTTTGATCAAGATAGATCAAATGAGGTGAGAAAAACTCAAACCCTAATTGGTTGCCTCTTGAATCAGATGAAAATCTGATGAAACCCTAATTTTGACCTGTGAAATCCACACCCGATTAATGATGTCCGAAATTAGTTATGCAAATGATGCAAATGTAAGGTGGTATATTAGGTCAAAATTTGGGGTATGACAGATGCCCCTATTTAAGTTTCTTTAACCTGAGAGATGAAGATGAATATCTTCATTTTGATAGGTGTAAAGAGACTTAAATATTAGAATACGCAAATTTTGGACCTAAGATACCAAAAGATGCGGATGATGCAAAATGATTGAAAAAGTTCCACCCAGAGAAAAATCAAAGAAATGACATGGGGGGAAATCTGTGAATACGTCCCTGCTGGGGAAAGAAAGATTCACAAAAATATGTGAATATCTGTTTTCACTTTGGGGAAACAAAGAGATTACCTTCTGTCAGCCTTGTGACAATGTTTAAGGTAAGTGGAAATGATATTACCAATTATCAGCTTTGTGATAGTTCATGGTAATGAGTTCTGAAGATATTAACAATTATCAGCGAAGTGATAACTATAAAAAGGTAAATCTTGAGAAAAAATTTGTTGTGTATTCAGCTTTGTGAACAACAGACAAATGAAAGAAACAGATTTCAAATGGGCTTTAAAGATATTACCAATTATCAGCAAAGTGATAACTATAACAAGGCAAATCTTTAAAAATTACGTATATTCACTTTGTGAATAATGATAAAGAAAGCAGAACTCAAATGAGTTTTGCTTTCTTGGATACAATCTTGCCGAGGATCTCTCTTTGAGAAGATGCGGGCATTTTGATTGGAAGACACGGTTTTCTTTTAGACAGAAAAGACAAACTGGAAATTTCTCGATAGTCATGATTTTGACCTTGTTGAGAAGACAAACTTTTATGCGATTTTATGAATGAAGAGAAAGATAAGCGGCTCGATGATGAGGCTATTGCTTATTGCTTTGTTGATTATAGCAGTGTTCTATCCAGAATGAACTGAAAGAAAAAGTCAATCAAGACATCATTCCTAATGAGGAATGATCTCACTGGGAATGTGGTGGAGAGAAGAAAATGTATTTCTGTTTGGGAATACTCCGTTTGGGGAAAAGGATGTATTTTTCTCCTGCTTGGAGATATTCTCCTGGGGAAAGACTTGTACTTGCATGAGTAAGCGTGACTTACACCAGTGGTATGAAAGCAAACATTTCAAGGAATGCAAAAATGCACGAATGATGCTATTATGTATGAATGTCATGAATGTTATATGCATGCTAACAATACTTGACAAAGACAATAAAGAGATATCTGGGAAAAGGACCGCACATTCGAACAAATACTGTGGAAGTTGCAACAATGGTGCGTACGTCACGATGAAGAATTTGAGTTGCATGCTTTAAACTTTCAGAGAAAGGCATTTCATTGGCAACTTGGTTGGGGATTCTTTTTGGGATAAGAATACCGTCCTTTGATGATTTCTGCTGAGGAGAAAATTGCTGTAGCAGTTGTTTTTATCCTTCGGAGATTGAAACACTTACGGAGAAAACCGTTGAAGTTCTTTCTGTGTCCATAGTTCAAAGGAAAATTTTTGCTTTTGTTTCAAAATTTTGAAGTAAAAATTCATTTAAAACGTTTTAGTTTCAAAAAGTGATTTTCACAATAAAAAGCGTTATTTTGCAAAACAGAATAAAGTAGGAATTGCAAACAAAAAGCACAGGGCTCAAATTTATTGAATAGAATGGTAATCAGCCAAATGCGTGATTCCATGAGCTATTTACAAAAGTTGGAAATGATAATTTATTGGGAAAAGGCTACATTGAAAGCAAATAACCGCTATTATCCCTAACAACTTTGAATTCCAACTGTGTTTGTCGCTTCAGAAGAGTTGATTGAAGATCCGTTGATGGAAAATTCTTCATATGGACAAAATACAGACTGACTGCAGTTACTTTGTCATTTTTGTATCCTTGTTTTTGCCTAGATTGCCTTTTCCAGGTTTTCAATCTATCGATAATAATTTATTGTCTCTAATTTTTGCCGGATCGCCTTTTGTTTTCAATCCACCGAGACGCTCATTTTGCCTAAGCCGGTTTTTCGACGACCGAGTTCTTTTGTTTTATTAGACAAAGTATTTTTGATTGCGTCGGCATTCACGGGATGCGGAGTTCATCACCGTCCATGGTTGTGAAGCACCTCCGGAAAAGTTTAACGATGTATGGGCCTTCGTTAGTTGGGAGTTTGCCCTAGAATGGGTTGAAAACGAGAATCTTTTTAGTCGCCTTTGGAACAGGTCGACTTTTGTCGAAAGCTTTCTTCATTCTTTTTGATAGAGTTGTCCGTGACATAGAAGTCGGTAATTTTTGTTCGGTTGGTCGATTTTGACACCATTTGGCCTCGGATAAGCTCCATGAGAACTCTCATTGATGGGATTTCAACTTCTGGAGAGCGCCCATGCCGTATACTAGAGAAAAAGGAGTTGCCCTGTTGAAGTGCGTCTTGCACGATATAGCTGGAAATATGACGATGGCTTTGTAAGTGATGACCATCTTTCGACGATCTTTTGATGTTCTTGTTGCTAACGGCGCGTTCATCTTTGGCGGTAAGGAGATGAGTTATGATGCTCGATCTTGAATTCCTCACACAGTTCCTCATCATTTTGTTGTTCAAGTTAGATCCATTGTCTGAATGATCTTACTTGGAATTCCATATCGGCAAATGAGGTTGTTCTTGATGAACCTCACAACCACTGTGTAACGTTGGCGTGATCTTGCTGACCCATTTGGTGAAGTAATCAATAGCCACTAGAATGAGCGATGTCCGTTGGACGCTTTTGGTTCAATCATTCCAATCATGTCAATGCCCACATGGAGAAAGGCCACGAGAGAGAGAATGTGGAAGGGAGGCACATGGATCTTATTGCGTCCGCGGTTGCATGACATCTTTTGACGTGTTTGCAATCGATTCCATCGTTATCCAATAGTATTCTCAATATTTTTCTAGACATTGCATGCCCATTCGAATGGGTTTAAAGGACCCTTCATGCCATGCGCATGATTGTTTCGTGTTTGTCGAGCGATCCGAAGCGTAACCATATCGAAGTTTCTTTTGTATAGAACATCTTCATTGAGGAAGATTCTGGAAAGCCTCCTTAGAGTTTTCTTATCCTTGTCGATGGCGGGTACTCGTGTTTGAAGGAAACATTTGATGTCGTGGAACCACGGTTTATCGTTGACCGCATGGCGGTATATCAAGGCGGCGTTTCGGCGGGATTCCATTGTTGACTTTGAACATGGAAGATAGAGTAGCGTATTTCGGTTCGATCTCGAGGATATGATGGTTCTACTTTGTTGAAGAAAGTCAACAATCGCATAATCTCTCGAGGAATTAGACCAAGATGATGAGTTTCATACTTGTTTTGATTTGATTGATCAGGGCTGAATCTCCATATATGTCAAGGACCTTGATCCTTAAGTCGATGGCTTCTTCCATGATGCATGCTTCATATTTCGCTATGTTGTTGGTGCAATCAAATAGCAACTGGCGGAAACGGATATGAGAACCCTGGGTGATGATGGCGCCCCAATTCCATTACCAAAGACGTTATCGCTCCATCAAAGACTAAACCCCATTACGGATTGGATCCGTCCGTGTAGCGGTTCGTCCAATCTTTCATCTTCAGTGCATAACATCCTCGTTCGGAAGTTGAAGAGGATTATTGGCGCCGAGACATGTGATCGGCGAGGATGCTTCCTTTGATTTTTGAGCGTATGGATGTCATATTTGGATAATAGCATATGCCATCGAGCGATTCTCCGGTGGCGGTTTTCAAATCGATTTGATTGGATCCATTTGGAGATTAACCAAGTCGTGTGATTGATCATGTCTTGCGGACGCTGAAGCCCACACCAAAGCGCAACATGTTTTCTCGAGCATGGAGTAACGAAGTTTGATCTGTGAACTTTTACTCAAGTAGTAAATGGCATGCTCCTTCTTTGCGTGTCGCTTGTCCATGCAGCCATGGACTCTTCTAGTACGGTAAGGTACATGATTAGCGGTCTTCCTTCGACTGGAGGGATCGGATTGGTGGTTTCGGCGTGTTCCTTGATATTGTCAAGCGCTTTTGGCAATCGGTTGTCCACACAACCTTTGATCTGGAGAAGCTTGAATATCGGCCCAGTGTAGCGATATCGAGAGATAACCGAGATGTAATTCAATCGTCAAGAAATCCTCTTACTTTTTTCCGTATGTGGCGTGCATCTTTGAATGGCTTTGACTTTGTCGGTCAACTTCAATTCTTTTGATGACGATAAAACCTAGAGTTTTCCGGATCTTACCCCAAAGGTGCATTTGTTAGGATTTTTTTTACGGATTTGAACTTTCCTTAGTCGTTGAAACAACTTTAAGAGATAGTCTATATGTTCATCTTCGGTCGACTTTGCTATCATGTCATCTACATAGACTCGATCTCTTGTGCATCATGTCATGAAAGAGAGTAGTCATTGCCTTTGGTAAGTTGCGCGCATTCTTTAATCCAAACGACATTACTTTGTAGCAAAAGGTGCCCCACGACGTGATGAAGGAGGTCTTTCCATGTCTCGGAGCCATTTCGATCGATTATAACCAGAAATCGTCCATGAAGGAAAAGACGTTTAATTTTGCAGGCTATCCACTAGCATGTCGATATGTAGTGGGAAATCGTTTTGGACTTGCTTTGTTCGGATCCCGTAGTCACACACATTCGACCTTTCCATCTTTCTTGGAGATAGTACTATGTTAGCCATCGAGGATATTCATAAGTGACGAGGAAACCAAATCAAGTCGCTTTTGAACTTCCTTTTGATTTTATCACCATTTTGTGGTGAACTCTCTCACTTTTGCTTAAGCGGACACTCGTTTTAACGGCAGATGATGCTCCACAATGCCGGTATCTAACTCGGCGTATCTGGTAGGACCAAGCGAACACATCAACATATTCTTTGAGAAGATTTATCGCTTTTTTGACACCGTTGTTGATGTAAGCTCGATATTTACTTTTTTCTATCTTCTCGAACCCAAATTGATCGCTTCTGAGGTTCTTTATAAGGCTGAATGATCCTTTCCTCGTGCCTTAGCAATGGAAATTTCATCGGATCTCTTCAACTTCTTCCTGGCGACTTCACAGGAATTTCAAAGTTGGGAAAGATCATAGCGTTATTGCTTTCAATGGATTTGTCCATCCGTTAACTGCATATTTGATTTATGTTTGATTAATTAACTCTTTGTCATCATTTTTTTTTGAAGAAAGTTAAGGTGAAAGTATGTGATTAATAATTTTTTTTGAAGGTTTTATTTATTTATGTGTTTTTAGGATTATCATTTCCAAGAAAGGGTAAATGAAAATAAACACACGTGTGGAAACAAAACAACGCTGCTTTTATTTATAATTTACACTATGAAACAGAGCCCTAAACACAAACTCATTTGCCTTGGGCAAGACGTAAGAGAAATTATTTAAAAGCTAAAACCCTATAAAACATCTCTACACTTTGGCAAGGAGTTCAAAACAAAAGCAAAGATAAACTACTTAGAGTTATGAACATTAGTCCGAACTTCAACGGGTTTCCAGAATGACGAACTCCTTGGAAGTCGAGGTACTCAGGTAATTTTCCGCTTGGTTTAACCCTTGAGTAGACTTTGGTTGCTGGCTGAGCAGACTTTGAAGACTCTGGACGATGGCCCTTGCCTTTTGTGCTGCTAAAGCGATCTTCTTGATTAACAGATCGGGAAGTATGAGATGTAGCATTTGTACTCCCCGATGATCTTTGTGTTGAATATCGATGTATCTTCCACGAGTGAAGAGACTCGTTGTCGCATAATTTCTAGATCATATCCCGAGTCGCACTCTTGATCTTTAGTGATCACGTTGATGTAGTGGTAACCAGGATCTGGTTCAGTAAATTCCAAAGGTGTGTTGAAACAGAGATCTTCATTGGGGATCTCGATTGGCTGATTAGATCGAGAATACGAGTATTCCTCTCCTGCTTGACTAGGATAATCAAAGAATCACCCCATCCCGTAATGGATATCTTCGATCCGGATTTTCGAGCCGCGCAGTTGTATTTCACCATGTAGTCGAATTTGCCACTTGTTCTCCCAAGGTATCCCAAACTTCAGCAGGACGGTGGATTTTCATGCCTTTGCAAAGTGACATGTCTTTGAATCGATTGCCATGATATGACTCCTCTTGAGACACATACTGTAGTTGTTTAAATAAGTGCTCCACTCTTGATTCGATGGATCGCCTTCATCCTCTTCGATGGTTACAACGCTAACCTCGGAGAATGTGATTTAGGAAGCCCCACGAAAACTTTTTGATTGGACAAGTGTTTCATCCTTTTGCTTGTCTTTGAGAGTACGTGTGAACCCGAGTCCGCTTTTGTTTCATTCTTGACAGTTTGATAACTTGTCCCCATCCTTTAGTATTGCCATCTTTCACCATTTGTGCGCTTCTTTATACGTAAGAGATTGATGATCTGTTTTGTTGGTAGATTCATCTTCTAACGGATTTTCCGGGAGATGCGTCCTTCAATGTCATTATGATGAAAGAGAAACTGGATAGATGACTTACAAGTAAAGCTTGTTCACCACCGATGGTCACCAACTTTCCATTTATTGTGAATTTTAATTTTGATGAGAGTAGAAGTTCATCGCTCTCCCGCATCGTGGATCCAGTCTTCCTAGTAGGCAACTGTAAGCATCCGTACATCCATGACTTGGAAAGTAATTTGAAAGTGTGGGCCAATTGTTCATCGGAGATCAACTTCCCAATAACCGACTTCCTTGATCCATCAAAAGCTCTTACTATTATATCATTGAACTTCATTGCGTCCTTTGTAAGCTAAACGAGCGAGTGTCGCTGCATTACGTTAAAGATGATGGTATTTACCACAGGCTGGAGTGAATGGCTGGTGATCATTGAGATGTGGAGAGCCAAGTGTGATCTTTCTTTCGGAAGTTCCTCACGGCCGGTTAGATGAAAGGTTATGTTGAGATGATTTTCAAATGGTTAGTCACATCGTGATCCATGCTGTTTAGTAATATTGTGTGGAAAGTGGAAGCGGTAGAGATATTGAAATGGAGTGCTGATCAATTTATCGGCGAAGCGGATATTTATTTTGCTGGGTCGCGCGGATCTGGTTTTGCTGTGAGAACCAACATTTCGTGCTTGGATTAATAAATGGAACGGTGCGGAGCACGGAAGATTGTTGAGCGGTTTTGTGGAAATTGTAGGCGTGTCTTGGTGGCAATGGAGTGTATCGTTTGTTTCGTGTTATTGTTATATTGACATTAGCGGAAAGTAGGCTGGGTTTCTTCCATTTTCCGTGGCGGTTGTGGCTGTGGTGAATTTGGTAATGGCGGAAAGTGACGGTAGGCAAATTACCAGTGAGACTGGAGGTGCTAGAATTGGTCAATTTACGGCATGCGGTATGTTGAAACAAGGGATGATGACGCTTACGGGTTGTTGGATATGGTGAGACTAAAAGCTCATGCGGAAAATGCCTACTATATTTACGGCTACTGTTTCGTTAAATAATCGGATGTCACGAATCGGATATTTGCCTATGGTGGAACATCCTTGAATATTGGGAGTGTGGTGTGGTGCTGCGTAATCATGCTTAGTCAAGGTGCTGGTTGTATTGTGGTGGCGGAAGATGGCTACGTTGGATGCGGCTGTAGATAAGCCTTGGCGGTGACAAATGGCGGGAAGCATTGACTTGCACATTGGGACTTGTATTTGGAAGAAAGATAGATTTTGCCACTTTTCCGATGCATATGGGCTTTGGTGTTGCGGTTTTCGTGCGGTGTGCGGGGCAAGATACGTTTTGTACCACCATGGTATCGGAACGGAGGTGGTGACCTTGTTTTCGATTTTTTTTCTATTAGCGCAGGTAAAGTTTTGCGGTACGTTGGTCGATCGGCGAATTAGGTGGCGGCGGATAAGCGAATGTTGATGGTTATTGAGTTGCTGATTTGGTTAATTTGTTGAATGGAATTTCGTGACGATGTTGTGTTAGATGGGTGGTGCGGTGGTGCGGCTGTTGTTGTTGAACGACATTTTGGCGTAAGGATACCATTCCTATATCATGCTTTTTTTGGAAATGGTTCCAACCTTCTTTGTTCCACTAGAAGTCTTTCGTCGTTAACTTTCAATCGCATTCCATGTCACCATCTCGGTGAAATGGAAAGGCGTAGCGATCATTAACTCATAGTAGAATGAGCTAGTGTGGTATTTAAATACCGTCATTTCCTTCTTTCCAATGGTGGGTTGACGGGTAATTTTTCATCGTTGTAGCATATTCCTTGAATGTTCTTTCGGACATGGACACGGAGTTGATCCCTATCAGAGCCATATCCAAGTTAAACGATGGCAAAGGCTTCACCTAAGTCGAATGTTTGGATATTCGTGTTGTCTAAACCCATGTACCACTACGGTGCACCGGCGAGACTATTTGGGTAATAGATAGCAATGATGATCCTCATTGATGTAGACATTTTCGGTATATTCGTGACTGATGGTGATGTGAGTTTTTCCTGTTTTGGTCGGGACTTTTGGTGTGGTTTTTATGCGTAGGGAATGGTGACGGCAATTCGGCTGGCTGTTTTGTTTTATGTTGGAGTTGCTTTCGAGATTTTCGAAACCGTGGATTTGAGTTGCCGCCGAGTGATGAATTTTTTCGTCAAGATAGTGTACTGGGCGAGTTTGTCATAATTGGTTGAGAAACCGCATTGTGTGGAAGAGTTACCCACGCTATGGAGTAAACGTAGAGTTTTGCAAAGTAGGTATTTCAAGCGAGGTTGTTTGAGAAGTTCTGTATATTAAAGTAAAAGGTATGCCCATGGATAGTTTTTCTATATCAGAGTGAGCTATTAGTCATATAAAGTGAAACGGAGTAGTAGTGTCTTCTCGAGATTGCCGCTGGTTTTGATCGCTGACGTTATTACTTTCTACGAGGCAAATGAATTGACTAAAGATGTGAGTCTCTCCACTTCTTCTTGCAAGGTTATACCGTATTACGGAGTTCAACGTTTTCTTGCTCAAATCCTTCCATTACTTTTTTTGATTTTGGTGGTGTATGTTCGAGTCGTGTGGACGTAAGAAACTCTAAGATGCGGCAACACGATCTTTCCTATCTGTTCAATCGTGAAAGTCGTTCGCCGTGGAAAGCTGCTTCAAGCTGTTTGTGTATGAAACTTCAGTGTCGACTTTAGACAATAAACTTAAATGCAAAGTATGATGCATGAATATGATTTAAAGAAAAGAAATTACAAAGAATTTAATGCTAAAAGAGATATCAAATATTTGATGGAAACAACACACATTTATGATTAAATGGAAGAAGATTACAACAATTGTTTTTGTTGGAGCATTGTTCACACGAATGATAAAATAAATGATAAAATTACAAACTAAATTGAACTAATTAAACGTCTTCGCTTGGATGAAGATCCAAAGGTTGATGCCGCTTCAACTTGTGATTTCCTTTCCATATGAGCTTTTAGTTCACTTTTCGCTTTTAGCTTGTGATGACTCTCTTCCACTGTGAGAGGGATCGTTGTTGTCATTTCCTCAAGCTTTCTTTTCCTTTCTTTGACGTATCTTTGATTAGGCCATCTTTCCTGCGAATCTTCTCATCCTTTTCCATGAGCCATTCATCCCGGAAGTAGAGCGCTTTTCATGATCTTTGACTTGCTTCTTGAGCTTCTCATTCTCAAGATTAGTCTTAAGGAATTTGTTTTCCAAATCTTCTTCTCAAACCTTATTTTGGTCAAGGCTTTTGGTATTCTCCCACGTACCGAGGAAAATTTGTTGATTGAGAACATGGGATCCTCATAAGCGTAGGCATTCAAATTCCTTCGCTTTTTCTTTACCCAAGAAGTGTAGGTTTCCATGGCTACACAATTTTTGCCTTCCTTTTCTTTCCTTCGGATGTGATGCAAGCTTTGATCATTTTGGCTTTCAACAGGAATCCTCTCCTTCATGATGAAGAATAACTTTCATGGAAACCAAAGGTTTACTAGAGTTTGCGATCCGAGTTGACGCCTCGCTAGGAAAGGGTGTAGTTGATTCCTCCTTTGTACCAATGAGGTACGTTGGCAAATTCTCCACAACTCTCAATGATTTCCATCTCATTGTCTGCCAAGGTATACCAATGGATATTGTCATTTGTAAGAGACATGAGTCTTCTTGACCAATGCCACTCGTCTTTGTTTTCGGAAGATAGGAGATTTAGGCAAGTGTGAGGTAATCCATTTGAAAACAGAGGTACACAACACACGATAGTCCGCCTCCTCGACGATTCCCCTGTGATGAATAGAGACGACGTGTCACCCGCAGGGAACGGGATTTCCAATCGGAAAGATCCTTATGGCGTTGATATCAACGAAATTTGGGATGTTGGGAAACAACACCAATCCATAGAGGAGTAAAGCTAAAATAGCTTCCAGGCTACCATACTACCAAGGCTGCGAGAATTTAAGAGCCTTCCTCCATTAGGAACTTTGAAGTCATCCTAAGAGTTTTCCTCTCCTGGTAGTTAGATTTTTGTCTATCTCGTTTTTTAAGTGAGTCATCGTTGCAATGATCGTGACTTGGAATGGCTTCAAACCATTGAAGGCACTTTGTCCGACATCGAGATACCTAGGATATGCGCATACTCTTCCAAAGTAGGCATCAACCGATAATCGTGGAAAGTGAAACAAATATCGATCGAAAGCGAACGAAAGTTTTGAGAAGTCCTTCATCAACGTTAGATTCAAGAGTTAAAAGAGTTCCATACGTTTTCAAATCCGGGGATCTTCTACCAAGGATGCTAACTCTTTTAACTTTCCTACGCGAATTCTAAACTGTATCTTTGGTGAATCTTCTCCTCGACGTCCATCACTTAACCTAAAATATTTTACAAAGAAAAAATCTCTAAATTCTTTGGAAATGGGAAGAGAAATGAAGTTTTTGTTTTGTTTTTGAATGAATGAATGAATGCATGAATGCGCAAACATGGTTAGTAGTTACACACGGGCAAACGTTCAAGTCACGAGCATGAAGCCAACGATAAGAATTAACGTGGTTAAGTTCTAAGGGCTTATTTATCTCGTGAAACGGGTTCTAATCGGAATACAGCTCAACACTTCTTTGAAATATTATCGACGGTTGAATACTCATGGTCCAATAATATTTTTCAAGAGAAACTCGCTCGATCGTAGTCTCGCATGACAATTACTAGGGCTTTAACCGAATAATCTCTCGCACTACATCCTAATGGCTGTGATGGGTTATGTGTTCTACATCCCACTCAGCTTAAGTTTCTCGAAAGTACAACGCTTCGCCAAAT
>CM038792.1:38647134-38775765 GCA_021764765.1 Vicia sativa
CTATAACAAGGCAAATCTTTAAAAATTGTCAGATATTCACTTTGTGAATAATGTGATGTTGAAAGAAACAGAACTCAAATGAGTTTTGCTTTCGATACAATCTTGCCGAGGATCTCTTTTGAGAAGATGCGGCATTTTGATGGAAGACATGTGTTTTCTTTAGATGAAGACAATCCTGGAAATTTCGTGATAGTCATGATTTTGACCTTGTCGAGAAGACAAACTTTATGACGATTTTATGAATGAAGAGAAAGATAAGCGCCCAGATGACGAGGTCATTATTGCTTGTTGATTATAGATGTTGTTCTATCCGGAACGAATCGAAAGAAAAATACAAGACATCATTCCTAATGAGGAATGATCTCACCGGGAATGTGGTGAGAGAAGAAAATGTATTTCTCTGGGAATACCCGTTGGGGAAAAGGATGTATTTTTTCTCCTGCTTGGAGATATTCATCGGGAAAGACTTGTACCTGTAGAAAGGTGACTTACACTAAAGGGTATGAAAGCAAACATTTCAAGGAATGCAAAATGCACGAATGATGCTATTATGTATGAATGTCATGAATGTTATATGCATAACAATACTTGACAAAGACAATAAAGAGATATCGAAAAGGATCACGCACACTTCGAACAAATACTCTGTGGAAGTTGCAATAATGGTGCGACGTCATTGATGAAGAATTTGAAGGTATGCTTTAAACTTTCGTGAGAAAGCATTTCATTGGCAACTTGGTGGGATTCTTTTGGGATAAGAATACCGCCCTGATGATTTCTCACGAGGAGAAAATTGTCAGTAGGGCTTGTTATCCTTCTGAGATTGAAACACTTACGAGAAAACCGCTGAAGTTCTTCTCGTGTCCATAGTTCAAAGGAAAATTTTTGCTTCAAAAATTTTGAAGTAAAATTCATTTAAAACGCTTTAGTTTCAAAAAGTGATTTTACAATAAAAAGCGCTATTTTGCAAAATGTAATAAAGTAGGAATTGCAAACAAAAGCATTGTGGCTCAAATTTATTGAATAGAATGGTAATCACCAAATGCGTGATTCCATGAGCTATTTACAAAAGTTGAAATGATAATTTATTGGGAAAGGCTACATTGAAAGCAAACAACCGCTATTATCCCTAACAACTTTGAATTCAAATCAGGTGTTTGCGCCTGTAAGAGTTGATTGAAGATCCATGATGGAAAATTCTTCATATGACAAATATGCATCGATCGCAGCTACTTTGTCATTTTTGTAATCCTTGTTTTGCCTAGATCGCTTTTTCAGTTTTCAATCTATCGATAATTTCGCTTATTGTCTCTAATTTTTGCCCGGACGCTTTTCGTGTTTTCAATACCGAGACGCTTTTTTGCTCTAAGCCGCCTTTCGTTTTCACTTACCGAAATGTTTTGTTTTATTAGACAAGTATTTTGATCACACGATTCAGTGATGCGGGAGTTCATCACCGTCCATGGTCAGGAGAGTCATAGCACCTCCAAAAGCTTTTAATATGTGGGGCCTTCGAGTTTAGGAGTCCATTTGCCCCTAACCGTTGAAAAGATGTAATCTTTAAGCACGAGGTCGCCTTTCCTTAATTCAATATCGACCTTTGTCGAAAAGCTTTCATTCTTTTGATGACAGAAATGACATAGAGAAGTCAGCGCTTTTCTTCATCAAGTTCGCTTGGTCGATTCGCTTGACACCATTTGGCTCGTGTATAGTTTCGCCTCCATGAGAACTCTCATTGATGGGATTTCAACTTCTACAGAGCACTGCCCATGCCAGATACTAGAGAAAAAGGAGTTGCTCGTTGAAGCATCAAGGCACGATACCTATGCAGAGAAATGACAAGATTTCGCGCCGCCTTTGTAAGTGATGACCATCTTCCTGACGATCTTTTGATGTCTTGTTGTCGCTTCCAACGACGCTGCTCATCTTTGCCTAGAAGCAGATGAGTTATGATGCTCGATCTTGAATTCCTCACACGCTCCTCATCATTTTGTTGTTCAAGTTAGATCCATTGTCCGTAATGATCTTACTTGGAATTCTATATCGCAAACGAGGTTGTTCTGATGAACTCACAACCACTTGTCGTAACGCCATGTAAGACGCGCTTCACCCATTTGGTGAAGTAATCAATAGCCACTAGAATGAAGCGATGTCCGCTGGACGCTTTTGGTTCAATCATTCCAATCATGTCAATGCCCCACATGGAGAAAGGCCACGGAGAGGAGAGAATGTCGAGTAGCGAGGCACATGGATCTTATCCGCGTAGGTCCGCACTTGTGACATCTTTTGACGTGTTTGCGCAATCGATTCCATCGCTATCCAATAGTATCCTCGCTCAATATTTTTCTAGACATTGCATGCCCATTCGAATGGGTTCCAAAGGACCCTTCATGTACTTCATGCATGATCGTGTTCGCTTTGTCTGGCCGACGATCCGAGCGTAACCATCGAAGTTTCTTTTGTATAGAACATCTTCATTGAGGAAGAAATTCTCGAAAGCCTCCTTAGAGTTTTCTTATCCTTGTACGATGCCCCGAAAGGGTACTGTTTGAAGGAAACATTTGATGTCGTGGAACCACTTGCTTATCGTCAAGACCGCTTCGTCATAATACATACGCAGTATTTCATGCCCGATGCGGATTTCGGGCATATCATTCCAATTGTTGACTTTGAACATGAAGATAGAGTAGCCAAGGCGCCTCGCCATTCCGCTCGATCTCGAGGGATATGATGCGCTTCTACTTTGTCAAGAAAGTCAACAATCGCCTCGCATAATCTCTCGTAAGGAATTAGACCAAGATGATGAGTTTCATACTGTCTTTGATTCGATTGATCACTACTGAATCTCCATATATGTCAAGGACCTTGATCCTAAGTCGATGGCTTCTTCGATACCATGATGCATGCTTCATATTCTATGTTGTTGGTGCAATCAAATAGCAACCAAGGAAACGGATACGAGAACCCTGGAGTGATGATGATCCCCAATTCCATTACCAAAGACGTTAATCGCCCATCAAAGACTAAACCCCATCCGATTCTCGGATCCGTCCGCTCCGTAGCGGTTCGTCACAATCTTTCATCTTCAAGTGCATAACATCCCTCGCCTGGAAGTCAAATGAGAGATCGTATTCGCTGAGCGGCCGATGAGACAAGTGATCGCGAGGATGCTTCCTTTGACCGCTGAGCGCAGATCGGATGTCATATTTGGATAATAGCATGCCATCGAGCGATTCTCCTAAGGCAGGTGTTTTCAAACACGATTGATGGATCCATTTGGAGATTAACCAAGTCGTGTGATTGATCATGTAATCATGGAGACGCTTTGAAGCCCACACCAAAGCGCAACATGTTTTCTCGAGCATGGAGTAACGAGTTTCACCGTGAACTTTTACTCAAGTAGTAAATGGCATGCTCCTTCTTACCGGTGTCGCCTTGTTGTCCAAGCACGCAGCCCATGGACTCTTCTAGTACGGTAAGGTACATGATTGGGTCTTCCTTCGACCGAGGGATCAAGATTGTGGTTCGATGGTATTTGATACCAAACGCTTTGGCAATCGGTTGTCCACACAACCTTTGATCTTTGAGAAGCTTGAATATCGCCCACGTAGCGTACCATCCGAGAGATAACTGAGATGTAATTCAATCGTCCAAGAAATCCTCTTACTTGCTTCCGCACGTGGCGAGGCATCTCGAATGGCTTTGACTTTGTCGTGGTCAACTTCAATTCCTTGACCGACGATAAAACCTAGGAGTTTTCCATCTTACCCCAAAGGTGCATTTGTTAGATTCGCACGGAGTCAACTTTCCTTAGTCGCTGAAACAACTTTAAGAGATAGTCTATATGTTCATCTTCGTCGACTTTGCTATCATGTCATCTACATAGACTTCGATCTCTCTTGTGCATCATGTCATGAAAGAGAGTAGTCATTGCCTTTGGTAAGTCATACCGCATCTTTAATCCAAACGACATTACTTTGTAGCAAAGGTGCCCCACGACGGATGAAGGAGGTCTTCCATGTCCCTGAGCCATTCGATCCGATTATAACCGAGAAATCGCCATGCTAAGGAAAAGACGTTTAATTTTGCGCTATCCACTAGCATGTCGACATGCTAGTGGGAAATCGCCTTTGACTTGCTTTGTTCAGATCCCTGTAGTCAACACACATTCGACCTTTCCATCTTTCTTGGAGATAGGTACTATGTTGGCTAGCCATTGAGGATATTCATAAGTGACGAGGAAACCAGCGTCAAGCTGCTTTTGAACTTCCTTTTTGATTTTATCAGCCATTTCAGGGTGAACTCTCCTCAGCTTTTGCTTAACTGGCAGACACTCTGGTTTTAACGGCAGATGATGCTCCACAATGCTGGTATCTAACCCTGGCATGTCCTGGTAGGACCAAGCGAACACATCAACATATTCTTTGAGAAGATTTATCAGTTTTTTTGACATCGTGTGGAGTGAAGTCCGATATTTACTTTTTTTATCTTCCTCGTAACCCAAATTGATCGTTTAGAGGTTCTTTATAAGGTCGAATGATCCTTTCCTCGTGCCTTAGCAATGGAAATTTCATCTCGATCTCTTCTTCAACTTCTTCCTTGGCGACTTCACAGGAATTTCAAAGTTGGGAAAGATCATAGCATTTGCTTTCAATGGATTTGTCCATCCGTTAATCTGCATATTTGATTTATGTTTGATTAATTAACTTTGTCATCATTTTTTTTTGAAGAAAGTTAAGGTGAAAGTGTATGCATTAATAATTTTTTTTGAAGGTTTTTATTTATTTATGTGTTTTTAGATTATCATTTCAAGAAAGGGTAAAATGAAAATAAAACACATGTTGTGGAAACAAAACAACGCTGCTTTATTTATAATTTACACTATGAAACAGAGCCCTAAAACACAAACTCATTTGCCTTTGGGCAAGACGAAGAGAAATTATTTAAAAGCTAAAACCCTATAAAACATCTCTACACTTTGGGCAAGGAGAGTTCAAAACAAAAGCAAAGATAAACTACTTGAGTTATGAACATTAGTCCGAACTTCAACGGGTTTCAAAGAATGACGAACTCCTTGGAAGTCGAGGTACTGTGTAATTTTCCGCTTGGTTTAACCTTGAGTAGACTTTGTTGCTGGCTCGAGCGTACTTTGAAGACTCGGACGATGGCCCTTGCCTTTGTGCCGCTAAAGCGATCTTCGATTAATGATCGGAAGTATGAGATGTAGTATTTGTACTTTCCGATGATCTTTTGTGTTGAATACCGGGATGTATCTTCCATTTCGAGTGAAGAGATCTGCCGCCGACACTTTCTAGATCATATCCCGAGTCGCACTTGATCTTTAGTGATCACGTTGATGTAGTGGTAACCGTGATCCGTTCAAGAAATTCCAAAGGTGTGTTGAAACAGATCTTCACGGGGATCTCGATTGGTCGATTAGACCGAGAATACGAGTATTCCTCTTCTGCTTGACTAGGATAATCAAAGAATCACCCCATCCCGTAATGGATATCTTCGATCCGGATTTTCGAGTCAAGCAAAGGTATTTCACCATGTAGTCGAATTTGCCACTGTTCTCCCAAGGTATCCCAAACTTCAAATAGGATGTGGATTTTCATGCCTTTGCAAGGACGTCTTTGAATTGATCACATGATATGACTCCTCTTGAGACACATACTCGAGTTGTTTAAATAAGTGCTCCACTCTTCAGATTCGATGGATCGCCTTCATCCTCTTCGATGGTTACAACGCTAACCTCGAGAACAGGATTTAGGAAGCCCCACCGCTGAAAACTTTTTGATTGGACGAAGTGTTTCATCCTTTTGCTTGTCTTTGAGAGTACGGTGTGAACCCGAGTCCGCTTTTGTTTCATTCTTGATGTGTTTGATAACTTGTCCTCATCCTTTAGTATTGCCATCTTTCACCATTTGTGCAACTTCTTTATAAGAGATGATGATCTGCTTTTGTTGGTAGATTCATCTTCTAACGGATTTTCGGGAGATGCGCCCTTCAATGTCATTAGTCGTGGATGAAAGAGAAACCGGATAGATGACTTACAAGTAAAGCTTGTTCACCACCGATGGTCACCAACTTTCCATTTATTGTGAATTTTAATTTTGAGAGAGTTACCGCCCCGCATCGGATCCAAGGTCTTCCTAGTAGGCAATCAGCATCCGTACATCCATGACTTGGAAAGTAATTTGAAGTGTGCGGGCCAATTGTCATCGGAGATCAACTTCCCAATAACCGACTTCCTGATCCATCAAAAGCTTTACTATTATATCATTGAACTTCATTGGCGCCCTTTGTAAGCTAAACGAGCGAGTGTCGCTTTCGCATTACGCTCAAAGATGAACCCATCTACCAATACATTGGACAGGAACTGATCATGGCATCATTGAGATGTGGAGAGCCAAGTTGTGATCTTTCCTTCTTCGAAGTTCCTCATCAAGCTTAGATTATTGCAAGTCGTTATGTTGAGACGATCCTCCAAACCGGTCTGTAGTCACATCGTGATCCACATACCGTCTAGTACTTTCATCAAAGCTTCTGAGCTCGAGTTGAGGAGTAGACAATATTGAAATTTTGGAAGGAGTCTGCATCAATTTATCTACGACTGTATTCGCTCTTTTGATTAACTTCAGATCTCGTCAAATCAGCGCTGACGCTGGCTCTATCAGAGAACCAACATTCGTGTTTGGATTAACAAATCGGAATCGCAGGTGATTCTCAAGATATGTTAACCGGATTTTGCTCGGACAATGTGAACCGAGGCGGTCTTGGTGGCATGGAGTGCACTGCCCACTTCGTGTTACCGTCCTATTTCGTTATATTGACATTAGCGGAAGAGTAGGCATGGGTTTCTCCTTCCCATCCTCTATCGTGGTTGCATTGTATTGGTAAGGAATTGCTTTGGTAGAACTGTATGGAACAGACCAGTAGGCAAATTACCAAAGGAGACTCGAGGTGCTAGAATGCTGTATTCAATCTCCACATGTTGGGTATGTTGAAACAAGGGATGATGACGCTTACTCGGGTTTTCCGAGCTGATATCCGAGACTAAAAGCTCATGCGAAAATGCCCTACTATATTTACGCCATGATCATCTCGCTTTCGTAAACTTGTCGATCACCGATGTTCAACAAATGTCGGATATCCGCTTTATGGTGGAACATCCTTGAATATTCTGGAGCAGATGCGGCAAGTCACAGTAATCATGCTTAGTCAAGGTGCTCATTGTACCGTATGCTTCATGAAGATGCACCACGCTTTTGATCGTTTACGCCCGAACGAGATAATGTATGTATTTCAAGATCAAACTTAATCGAGTGTCCACGGGACTGGAAGCGTATCGACTTGCACATTCGACTTGTATTTCAAGGAAAGAAGATTAGATCTCACTAATCTCTATTTCTACCTTTAATTCTATACAATGCTCAAGGTCATGGCCTCGTGCCCTTGGTGAAAAGCGGCAAGATACGCCCTGCTTTGTACCACCATGGTAATTTCTGAACCGAGGTGGTGACCTTGTTCGATCGTATCTTTTCTATTAGCGCAGGTAAAGTTCCGTACGCCATGGGATCGGGTCGAATCGCGAACCCGAGGCGCACGGTTTTGATTGTCGAATCACGAGCCCTGCTGACGAGGCCGTTGAGTTTGTTGATTTTGTTGAATTTGTTGGAATTGCAATTCCTGTGTTTGGATTTGGTTGACGGGTGCTATGGCAGCCACCGTCGTTGTTGAATGACATTCTTACGGTTTCTGGATACCATTCCTATGTCATGCTCTTTTTCCTTGGAAAATCGGGTTCCAACCTTCTTTGTTCCACTAGAAGATCCCGCTTCCTGGTCAAGCGCCCAGCTCAACCCCCTTCTAATCGCATTCCCATGCTCACCATCTCAAAGGAAATCTCCGGAGCGCTTAGCGATCATTCGCCATAGTAGAATGAGCCTAGAGTATTCAAGAATACCTTAGTCATTTCCTTCTTCCAATGGCGGTCGACTTGGCAGCAATTTCATCTCAGTGATATTCCTTGAATGTCTCCTTCTTTCTCGAGACATGGAACGGAGTTGATCCCTATCGAGCCATATCCAAGTTAAACTTGTATACGGACAAAGGCTTCACCTAAGTCGTTGAATGTTTGATATTCGTGCGCCTAAACCCATGTACCACTTCAAAGACCGACGGACTATCTGGAAGTAATAGATTAGCAACCGATGATCCTCATTGTATGTAGACATTTTCCCGTACATCGTAGATGACTTTATGGATGTGAGTTTCCTTTGTACTTTTCAAAGTCGTGGACTTTGAATTTTGGTATTCTTACGCGAGGAACCAAGCAAAGATCCTGGCGCTTCCCAAACAATTTTTCCTCGAATTGTCTTTATCTCTAGTCGCATGTCGAGGAGTTGTTCCTCGAGATTTTCCATGAACCGCTGTGGATTTGAGTTACCCGAGTATGATGAACTCTTCGCCCAAGATAGTGTACTACTTCGAGTTTGTGCAATTGGTCGAGAAACCGCATTGTTACTTGGAAGAGTTACTCCACGCTATGGAGTAAACGAGTTTTGGGCAAAGTAGGTATTTCAAGCGAGGTTGTTTGAGAAGTCGGTTGCGAATTCGATACCAAAGTTAAAAGGCATGCCCCATGGATAGCCTTCCGCATATCAAGAGTGAGCTACTAGTCGCGCTTGAAACCGAGTAGTAGTGTCTTCCGAGATCGCCGCTGGTTTTGACCGCCGACGCTTATCGACTTTCATACGAGGCAAATGAATTGACCAAAGATGTGAGTCTTCCACTTCTTCTTGCAAGGTTGTTACCGCATTACGGAGTTCAACGCTCTCTGCTCAAATCCTTCCATTACTTTTCTTCTTTTGATCTTGTGTCGTATGTTCGAGTGGCCGTGGACGCGGTCGAGAAACTCTAAGATGCATAAATTGACGATCTTTTCCTATCTGCTCAACTGTGAAAGTCGCTCGCCGCGGAAAGCCGCTCAAGTCGCTCGTATGAAACTGCTCAAGTGTCGACTTAGACAATAAACTTAAATGCAAAGTATGATGCATGAATATGATTGTAAAGAAAAGAAATTTACAAAGAATTTAATGCTAAAAGAGATATTTCGCAAATATTTGATGGAAACAATACACATTTATTGATTAAATGGAAGAAGATTACAACAATTGTTTTTGTTGGAGCATTGCTCACACGAATGATAAAATAAATGATAAAATTACAAACTAAATTGAACTAATTAAACGCCTTCGCCGGATGAAGATCCAAAGGCTCGATGCCGCTCAACTTCGTGATTTCCTTTCCATAGCGAGCTTTAGTTCACTTTCTCGCTTTTAGCTTGGATGACTCTCTTCCACCCGCTGAGAGGGATCACGGTTGTCATTTCCTGCTTTCTTTTCCTTTCTTTGACGTATCTTTGATCGCCATCTTTCTCGCGAATCTTCTCATCCTTTCCATGAGCCATTCATCCCGGAAGTAGAGCGCCTTTTCATGATCTTTGACTTGCTTTTGAGCTTCTCATTCTCAAGATTAGTCTTAAGGAATTTGTTTTCCAAATCTTCTTTCTCAAACCTTATTTTGGTCAAGGCTTCTTGGTATTCTCCCACGCTCGACGGAAAATTTGTTGATTGAGAACATGGGATCCTCATAAGCGTAAGGCATTCTCAAATTCCTTCGCTTTTTCTTTACCCAAGAAGTGTAGGTTTCATGGCTACACAATTCTTTGCCTTCCTTTTCTTTCCTTCGATGTGATGCCAAGCTTTGATCATTTTGGCCTTCAACCGGAATCCTCTCTTCATGATAGAAGTAACTTCTACAAGTGAAACCAAAAGGTTTACTAGAGTTTATGATCCGAGTTGACGCCTCGCTAGGAAAGGGTTGTAGTTGATTCTCCCTTTGTACCAATGAGAGGTACGCTGGCAAACCTCCACAACTCTCAATGATTTCCATCTCATTGTCCGCTAAGGTATACCAATGGATATTGTCATTTGTAAGAGACATGAGTCTTCTTGACCAATGCCACTGCCTTTGTTTTCGCGAAGATAGAGATTTAGGCGTGAGGTAATCCATTTGAAAACAGAGGTACACAACACACGATAGTTCCGCCTCCTGACGATTCCTCGTGATGAATAGAGACGACGTGTCACCAAGTAGAGTGGGAACGGATTTCCAATCGAAAGATCCTTATGGCGTTGATATCAACGAAATTTGGGACGTTGGGAAACAACACCAATCCATAGAGGAGTAAAGCTAAAATAGCTTCAAAGGCTACCATACTACCTACCGCAGAGAATTTAAGAGCCTTCTCCATTAGGAACTTGAAGTCACCCCAAGAGTTTTCCTCCGTAGTTAGATTTTGTCTATCTCGATTTCTTTAAGTGAGTCATCGTTGCAATGACTGGTGACTGGGAATGGCTTCCAAACCATTGAAAGGCACTTTGTCCGACATCGAGATACCTAGGGATGCGCATACTCTTCCAAAGTAGGCATCAATCGATAATCGTGGAAAGTGAAACAATGATAGATCGGATCGTAAACCGAACGAAAGTTTTGAGAAGTCCTTCATCAACGTTAGCATTCGTAAGAGTTAAAAGAGTTCCATAGCTCGAAACCGAGGGATCTTCTACCAAGGATGCTAACTCTTTAACTTTCCTACGTCAGAATTCTAAACTCATCTTTGGTGAATCTTCCTCACGCTCCATCACTCTAACCTAAAATATTTTACAAAGAAAAATCTCTAAATTCTTGGAAATGGGAAGAGAAATGAAGTTTTTGTTTTGTTTTTGAATGAATGAATGAATGCATGAATGCGGCAAACATGGTTAGTAGTTATACACACGGCAAACGCTCAAGTCACGAGCATGAAGCCAACGATAAGAATTAACGTGGTTAAGTTCTAAGGGCTTATTTATCCGTGAAACGGGTTCTACCGATAATACAAGCTCAACATCTCTCTTGAAATATTATCGGATTTGTTGAATACCGATGGTCCAATAATATTTTTCAAGAGAAACTCACCGATCGTAGTCTCGCATGACAATTACTTCTAGGCTTACACCCGAATAATCTCGCACTACATCCCAATGGCCGGATGGGTTATGTGTTCTACATCCCACCTTCTTAAGTTTCGAAGTACAACGCCTTCGCAAATACTTGCTAAACACAATACCCCCAAGACAACTCTCCATCGAGGGAGATATTAACTTCGTAAGCATTGAACTTCTCACGATAATACCTCCACCTAGATCTTAAAATGTTTCTTAAACCGTTAGATTTCTTTCCATCGGTGAAATCGCGAAACACACAATAAAGAAAAATGATATATGCAAACATAAAAGCTTATCCCCTTTCTTTTCTTTTGAAAACAAAAGCTTGGTGCTCTCGAGCGCAGTAACGCTGCTTTCTCTTGAAAAATCAAAATTTCAGCTGCACCCAGCAGAGTCGCCATTTTTCCCGTCACAGTAAAGGTGACGCAGAGGATGCGAACGTGAGTTCGGATTCTCCGCTCAAACGATTTAATCTTTTGATTTGTTTATAAAGATGCCGAGCATCAAGCTTTATTATTTTCAACACAAGAAAGATGATTTAATGATTATGAAAAGGGGAAAGTCAAATACCCTCAATTGATATTGGTATGAACTACTCAGCGTAAACTAGACGCAACACATCGGGGAGATTCGAGTAAGGGGATTGTTATAAAGGGAATAGATGGAGCACCCTAAATATATATAGTTATCAATAGCTTTATATATGAATATGTTTGATATGTTTGTGTGTTTTAATTGCTATTTCTATGATTGGGAAAGTTTCTCCTTGGGATTTTAAGAATGATAGATTATGTGGATTCTAGGTTTTGTTATTATTGTGCTCGCAAAGATCCGTGGATCTTCCGTGATACATATCCCCTAGTGGGAATCGAGCATTTGTAGCTCGGATCTAAAGGGATCTATGGTTTGTTTGGTCCGAGGGAGATAGAAATTTGCTCAAGGATGAGACTCAGGCTCACGTATTCTCAAAACGATGTTGAGAAAGTCGAGCAATCGTAGTTCCCACTTATGCTAGTGGAAAGCAACGGATGTTAGTAAGAGATGATAAATGTCATCTTAATAAAATGTATCTAATCTATTTCATCACATACATTTTTGAAAAGTTTGACCGATTAAAATCTTTCGTAAGTGTTGTGTGTTTTGCTTGAGTGTACAAGCGCTACCACTTACATGTTTAAGAAAGATGTTTGAAAAAGATTGAATCTTTTAACTATAAGTATTGGGTGTTTTGCTTGAGTGTACAAGCGCTACCACTTACAATTAAGAGATGTTTTGTTTGAAAAGAGTTTGAAAAGTTTTGATGATGTGATGTGATAGATGAGATACTTCTTCCATAGAGATGATAGATGTCTAAATCTCGAGGAGAAATTGATTGGATTAAGGGATGCTTTTAAGAAGCCCATGGGTCCTTGTATTGTTAGCCCAAGAGGAGGCATTCCGAGGGTCATCGAGGGTCCTTGTATGAAGCTCAAGAGGAAGCTATAGGTATGGTCGGCTTTGTGTTAAAAGGATTTCACCGAGAAACCATCCTTTTGAATTAAGAGCAATTTCACCGAAATTTTACTCATTGGGGATTTGAAAGTGATTTCACCGGAAACCATCCTTTCGTGGTTCTATCTTAGCTGGTGATTCTTTGTATGGAAGTCCAATAGAGGTCATAAGAGATTTCCTATCTCTTTCATTGTATGATGCCCAAGAGAAGGCTAAACTCAATGAGGAGTTCTTTGAATGAAGCCCAAGAGGAGGTCGACTCAACATGGAGTGTTGTCTTATATGAAGCCTAAGGAGGCTAAACCGTATAAATGAGTTTTTCTTATATGAAGCCTAAGAGGAGGCTAAACTCGGGGAAGAGTTATCTTGTATGAAGCCCAAAGGAGGCTAAATTCATGCCGGAGATGAATTATCTTGTATAAAGCCCAAGCGGAGGCTACAACTGTGGGAACCTATTGGTTAGACTAATTGTTATGTTATGATTAGACAGCTTGTATAAATGTGTGTGTGTGATATGTATTCACAAGAGTTTATGAAGGAAATATAAACAATGTATGATGTTTATTTACGTAAGTTTATGGAGTATAAACAAGTGTCTCTGGAAACTAACGCTTAAAACGAGCGAACTTGGTTATTTACAAGTTCGAACTGTACAAGGAAATGAATATGTACACGAACGAGTATTTATGTACGAAAGATGGATGTGTACAGGAGGGTGGGACTTACACCATAAGGGAGGCCTATTGGTTTAAAAGCGTTTGTGGAATAATGCTCCTTTTAATACCAATGGTATTCGTATATGTACGCATTTAAACGAAACGATCGATCAAGGTTTATTTGTAAAAAAGTATCTGTATTATGTACAGATGAAAGTTTGTATGAAAAGAATTTGATATGTACAAGGAAAAGTATGTACATAAAGAATGTTGGTTTGTGTATACACAAGTGAAGTAAAAACAAACGATCAAGTTTCCAGCATTGAGTATAGAAAGTATCTATGTTATGTACAGATAAAAATTTGTATGTACTTGAAGAGAGTTTGATATGTACAAAGAAATATTATGTACATAAAAGAATGTTATGGGACTTACACCGTGAGGGAGGCCCATTGGTTTAAAAGCAGTTTCACAGGGAATAATGCTCCTTTTAATACCAATGGTATTCGGTGTATAAACAAACGAATGAAAACAAACGAACGAAATTTGTTTATGTTTGAATATTGACAATGATGATTTGAGTATGTACAAGTAAAACTAAATATGTACATAAAAGTGGGACTTACATTATAAGGGTGGCCCATGATCGATTGAGAAATTCGAGAGAAAACGAATTTGATTTTATCGTTTAAATCGGATCGATCGTGGTAAAAGATGTAAATTTGATGAAAAAGGTTTTTGAAAAATGATTTGAAAATGTTTTGAAATGTGAGGTTTATTTATGAAAAGTTTTGAAAAAATCGAAGTCGAAAACTTGAAAATTTCACCTTAAAAGGAGGTTTGAAAGTGTTCGTAACATCGCTTTGCCCGATTAAAATATGATCGATGAAAGTTTTTTTCCGAAAATTTTGCACTATCATAAAATAGATGTATTTATTGACAAGTTTTCAAAAAATCACCTTAAAATAAGAAGTTTTGATTGGTCAAAAAAATTGTGGAAGTTTTGTAAAAACATGAAAAATTGGAAAGTATGAAAAGAATGGTCCCACGGGAGCGAACCCATGACCAAAGGTGACCACGTGTCGAAAGCCTTAGGGCAAAGAGGCTACCACCGAGCCAAACGCGCTTTGATGTTTAGTGGACAATAGCACGTGTAAACAAAGCATTGAAATTTTGAAAATTTAAAATGAAGAACACGCGCAAGCTATGTTCTTCGCTTTGATCTTCGATTCATCAATTCCAATACAATCTTCGCTTCTCAACGAATTCAATGATGTAAACATCAAAATTGCTCGATTTTTCAACACGAACATGAATATGACTTAATTGCATTTATATTAAGCCTAGCATGTTTGATTTCGGGAACCACTATGAACCCTAAACCGAGAATTCAAATTAAATTATGTATGAGTGATGATTCCTTGATTTTATTGAGGGCTATTGATCACATGAGCGTAAACAAACGGCCATGAGCTTTTTCGTTTTAGTTCAAAGAAAATGGATATCCAAGTTCGTGTTCTAACCTGCTCAAGTGAGAATCAAGAAGGTCTTAGAGCTGCTTCCGTAACTTGTTTCTTGATCATTCGAGCATCGCATGTATGGAAGGTGTAGAATGGTCCGCTTGCTTCGAGCTTGCTTCAATCTTTCCAACCAAGTCAACCCGCATGCATCGAAAATGACACTTCGATTTATGGATTAAAGTTGTTAATATCGTGATTGATCTCGACCATGTCTATGAAGCTCATAGATGATGTTTGAGTGGTTAGATCACAAGTTTATCAAGCTTAGAGTAGAATTCGAAAGTTAAGGCAGCTTGTACAAGCATGTGTCCATGGCATGTGATTTCTGTTTTTCAGCTTTGATCAAGTTGTTTTTAAGTTCTACACAAGTTTTATATTGATCATGAAGCATGTTTGACACCAAAATTTAACATGTTTTCAACTGATTTTCAAAAATGCAATGTTTGACAATTTTACACTATGTTACTTGATTTTCAAGAAAGAAGAATGAAAGCATGATTTTGCATTTGCTTTGGTGTGGTTTTGGACTTGAAATGTGATCCATTTATAGGCCAAAAGATTCTGAAATGTTAGGCAAGAGGTACAAGCTTTTGGTGATTCAAAGATAACTTAGAGGGCAAGAATGACTTTTCAAAGGAAAAGGAAGTTTCCTTTTTTAACCATGTGCTTATTTTTACAACTTGATCCATATCTCTCAATTATTACCTCTAAGCTGATATTTATCAGTTCAATCAATCCATTTGGCAAGGTTATATTGCTTCTTGATGAAGAAAACACAAAAATGACCTATAATTGAAGTTTTGGATTTTGGAAAATCAAGTTCATGGAGCCTTATGTTTCAATTTCAAAAGTATAGCTAGACTCCATGGATTTGAGAGTTCTTGGACATTTTGGAAATCTTGTTTCACAAGCTACAACTTTCATGTTTTGAGTTTTTTTCAATTCAAATTGGAACTATGTGAAAAAATGGCATGAAGTTTGGAAAAAATAAGGAATTTCAACACTTAGAAATTTTTCTAAGTATGAAAACTTTTGACTTTTTGTTGACTTTTTCAAAATCTTTGATTTTTTATGATCATGATGGATCATTTGAAGTATTTTGATGATTGAAAAAGTTTTGTTTTGAAAATTTTGACCAAAAGTCAAAGTTTGACTTTTCAGTGCAGATGAAATTTCATCAGATGTTTCTGAAATTGACTGATGAAGTCTGTGAACTTCTGTGATGTTTTGAATCCAGAAATTAGGTCAAGATGTTTTATCTAAGATATAATGACCAATCTCTATCCAAAAAAGTCATTTCTTGCTCAAAAAGTCAGAGAAAAACTCATGCCCGATCAAAACCCTAATTGGTCGATCCTTGATTGATCTGTGAGAGAAATGGATATCTGATGATCAGAGGTTGATATTTTGATCAAGATAGATCAAATGAGGTGAGAAAAACTTAAACCCTAATTGGTTGCCTCTTGAATCAGATGAAAATCTGATGAAACCCTAATTTTGACCTGTGAAATCCACACCCGATTAATGCTGTCTGAGCTGTTAGTTATGCAAATGATGCAAATGTAAGGTGGTATGTTAGGTCAAAATTTGGGGTATGACATCCATGAAAGGACGGATATAAATAGGGCTCCCGCCAGCGGGATAAGCAAGACAATCATAAGCTTGGAACTTGAGTTACGACACTTGAGCTTCCAAATCCCTAAAATATCATTAACGAGGTTTTTTCTGCAAGAACACTATGCTTCTTCACTAGAGCCTCTTGTAGAACATATTCCATTTGCATGTCCCTCTTTATGGAAATCACACTTTAATGCTTGTACATAACTTACGTTAGCTTGATTCAAGCTGCTTTCAGCTATCTTTTTATTCAATAGTTCAATTTGAGCTAGTAATGTAGTATGAGCATCCAAAGTTAACATACCTTTTGGCGTACTTGTTGTAGTTTCGACCTTTACAACTCTTTCACTCTTTGAACGATATTCGTTTAGACACATCTTTTCAATCAAATATTTTATACACACATAAGGACAAACTGATGAGGGGTAAAATAAATAAGGAACATCGCAAGGTACGATGTACTTGAGAGAATTATGGAACACCGCAAGGTACGATGCACTTAAGTGAAATATGGAATATCATATTATATAATAATAGTTAATTATGTTTTCTTAATAATAGTTATATAATATAATAATAATAAAATATTTTTATTATAATAACAGTTATTATAATATATTATTATTATTATTGTTATTATTATTATTATATGGTGCACTCAAGTTGGACTTTTTAGCTTGCAGTCCACACAAGTGGTTCAATAAGTATAACTCTTGTATAAACTTTCTCAGTTGATGAAGTTCTTAAGCTTCCTAAGCCCTTTGATAAAGTTATGAATTTGATTAATGATGCTAATATTGTGATTTGGATACCTTTGCAATAACAATTTAAATATCTCAGATGAATCATAAAGAGATTAAGTCTCTTGCTGCTCAAAATTAGTGATTTTAGCTTTTCTTTTATTGAATTGTGTGGTTGTAAAGAATTTTTCCAAAAATTTATCCCCCACTATTTCCAAATTCTAATGGTACCATTAGGAAGACATAGTAACCAATCCTTGGATCTTCCAATTAACGAGAAATTGAACAAGCTCAGCTTCACATGATCCTCATTAACATCAGTTGGTTTTCATATTGAAGTTATTTCGTAGAAGCGAGCCAGATGCTCACATAGATCCCAAAATGCATTTCCATCAAAAGGGTTTTCCCTTAAACTTGAAAGCCCAAAAACGTTGTACAAGCGTTGCCTTGTTGAAATTATCAACAGTCCTCGACAACGGTGCCAAAAACTTGATGACTTCTCGGCAAGTGTACCAATAGTTTCAAAGTAATAAAATAAGTTTGTATTTGTTCGCGTTAAAAAGTGACGCGCGAGGGAATCAAATCAGAATTTAGATTCTATGGCTCGAAACGATTTAATCTTTTGATTTGTTTATAAAGATGCCGCGAGCATCAAGCTTTATTTTTCCAACACAAGAAAAATGATTATGAAAAAGGGGAAAGCTGCAATATCCTCAATTGATATGATATGCATTACGACTAGCGCGCGAACTAGACGCAACGCATTGGGGAGATTCCGGGCAAGGGGGTTTGTTATATAAAGGGAATAGATGTGGCACCCTAAGTATATATAGTTATCTATAACTTTATATATGAATAGTTTGATATGTTTGTGTGTTTTAAATTGCTATTTCTATTGTTGGGAAAGTTTCTCCTTTGGATTTTAAGAAAGGTAGTTTATGTGGGATCCTAGGTTTTGTTATTATTGTGCTCGCAAGGATTATTGGGATCCTCTACATACATATCCCTTAATGGGAATCAGAGCATTTGTAGCTCGGATCTAAAGGGATCTATGGTTTGTTTGGTTTGAGAGAGAAAGAACTTTTGCTCGCCAAGGATGAGACCTTGTGCCTACGTATTCTCAAAGGGATGTTGAGAAAGTCAGAGCAATCGTAGTTCCCACTTATGCTAGTGGAAACAAAGAGATGTTATTAAGAGACAAAGACAAATGTCATCTTAATGAAAAATGTATCTAATCTATTTCATCACATACATTTTGAAAGGATTGATTGATAAATCTTTCATCGTAAGTTATAGGTGTTTTGCTTGAGTGTACAAGCGTTACCACTTACGAGTTAAGAAAGATGTTTGAAAAATGATTGAATATTTTAATTGTAAGCATTGAGTGTTTTGCTTGAGTGTACAAGCGTTACCACTTACGATTAAGAGATGTTTTTTGTTTGAAAAAGTGTTTGAAAAAAAGTATTTTGGTTGTATGTGATGTGATAGATGAGATACTTCTTCCATAGAGATGATAAATGTCTAAATCTCAAGGAGAAATTGATTGGATTAGGGGGATGCTTTTAAGAAGCCCGTGAGTCCTTTATTTTGAATTCCACATCCTGTGAGAATATTTTTTTCATCTTCTAACCTCATAAACTTCAAATCCAACCTGTGAAAAAAAAACAGACATAAACCTCAAACTTTAATAAAACCAGATTCAAAGTAAACCATAAAAGTTGTAAAAGTAAACGATAAAAGTTTTAAATAATTAAAAGTTGTAAAAATTTTATGCAGTAAATTTAAAGTCATTAGCATCATTACTTATGTCAAACAACCTTGTATAAAAGCTTAAGCACCATCCATTGAAAATATATTGCAGTGAAAACTCATTTTGCTCATAATGTTTAGGTAATAAAAATCAAATCACACATAATATAGTCTAGAATCACCACGATACAATTTGTTGAAATTCAAACCGATCTTTAGAAGATATCTAGTAAGAAGAATAAAAATGCAACATTAAAATGCAACATAAGATTCACGGTAACATTTCAACAAACACAAAGCGTGTAACCAAGCAAATACCATCCGATATAAAGAGACCATCTTTAAAGGATAGGGAAAGGTTTTATAAAAAAAACATTTCGTTCAATTTTTTAAAATTGCACTTTTAAGATAGATTTTAGTTCAGGAAAAAAAATTAATTTAAATATATTAAGAATTGAAATCAAATTTAACCTATTTTTTGTTATAAATAGTTCACACTTTTCTCAATAAAGAAGACCACTTTTTTCATATCACACAAAAACCTTATTTTGAATTCATTCACAAGTTTCAACATATATTCAATAACAATTACGAACAACATTCACATACATAACTTTTTATCAACTGTACAGTAACAATCACTCCTAACCTATGCAACTTCAAATCCAACCTATGAAAATAATAGACATAACCTCAAACTTTAATAAAACCAGATTCAAACTAAACCATAAAAGTTGTAAAAGTAAATGATAAAAGTTTTAAATAAATAAAAGTTGTAAAAATTTTATGCAGTAAATTTAGAGTCATTAGCATCATTACTTATGTCAAACAACCTTGTATAAAAGCTTAAGCACCATCCATTGAAAATATATTGCAGTGAAAACTCGTTTTGCTCATAATGTTTAGGTAATAAAAATCAAATCACACATAATATAGTCTAGAATCAAGTGATTAAAGTTTCTTATACATCTTGAAATACAAAAATCATTATCTATGTTACTAACGATTTTCAAACTCACTGATTTCATAGAAACCATAAACTCACAACAGTAGAACAAAAAAGCCACGATACAATTTGTTGAATTCAAACCAATTTTAGAAGATATCAAGTAAGAAGAATAAAAATGCAACATAAGATTCACGGTAACATTTCAACAAACACAAAGTGTGTAACCATTAAAAACACACAAAACATTCCAACATTCAAATTGATTTGGTTTATGTAAATCTGATTTCTTACCTCCAGTAGGATGGATTTGAATGGTGAAGCAAATACCATATGATATAAAGAGGCCATATATTATTAGGATTAACTAATCTTTACATTCAAATTTAAATTAATTCAACAGTATTTATTTAGTTTAGTTTTAATTATTATTTACATCACTAAACTAATTAGAAATTAATACTATACACAACATTTTTATAAGTTGCAACTTCAGAAGTTGCAACTTCTGAATCCTCATCAGAAGTCGCAACTGTCATACCCCAATTTTTGACCTAATATACCACCTTACATTTGCATCACTGCATCACTAACAGTTCAGAACAGAATAGATCGTGTGTGGCTTCTAGAAGTCAAAATCAGGATTTCATCATAATTTCATCTGTTCAAGATGTGATCAATTAGGGTTTGAGTTTCCACTCACCTCAATTGATCTATCTTAATCAATCATCAACAGATGATCTTCAGATTCCCAACTTTTTCTCATGATCTATCAAGAATCGACCAATTAGGGTTTTTTATCGAGGATAGGGAATCACTGACTTTCTGATCAATGAATGACCTGTGTGCTTGGAGATTGATCTTTATATCTTCAATACAACATCTTGACCTACTTTCTTGATTCAAAACATCACAGAAGTTCACATTTTTCATCAGTCAATTTTTGGATCATCTGATGAAATTTCATCTACACTGAAAAGTCAAACTTTGACTTTTGGTCAACTTTTTCAAGACAAAACTTTTTCAATCATCAAAATACTTCAAATGATCCATCATGATCATAAAAAATCAAGAAATATGGAAAAGTCAACAAAAAGTCAAAATTTTCAACACTTAGAAAATTTTTAAGTGTTAGAAATTTCATGTTTTTTCCTACTTTCATGGCAATTTTTCACATAGTTCCATTTGGGATTAGAAAAAACTCAAAACATGAAAGTTGTAGCCCTTGTTACAAGCTTTTCAAAATGTCCAAGAACTTGCAAAACCATTTTGTCTAGCTATACTTTTGATTTTGAAACATAGAGCTCCAAAAGCCATGGATTTCAAGTTCATACTTCAAAGTTATAAGTCATTTTTGCAAAAATCTCCTTCTAGAAGCCTTGTCACCAAGTTGAGATAGGCTAGAGCTGATAAAAATCAGATGAGAAGTAATTATGATGGAGATAAGATCAAGTAAGATTTTAACCATGGTTAAAAGAATATTCCATTTGCATTTATGGCAAAAAAATGACTTTCTTGCCCTTGAAGGCAAGTTGCTCAAGTTCAAGCCAATCTTCTTCACTTACCATTTAGAGTTCTTGACCTATAAATAGAGGTTATTTCCTCAAATTCAAACCACACCAAAGCTATGCAAATCAAGCTTTCACTCTTCTTTCTTGAATTCTAAGTTTCATAGTTTAAAGTGAGGAATTTTTGCAATTTGTGATTCTTGCAAAATCTGAGAGAAACTTGGTGTCTAACATGTCTTAAATATCAAATATAACTTGTTTGAAACTTAAAATCAACTTAAGAACAACAGAAAATCAGAATTGCTTTTCAAAGTTTCAAAACTTGCATATGATGCCTTAACATCCAAACTGATAATTTGCTCGAGCTAGTCTTGATTTTATCATTTGAACATCATCTATACACTTCATATGAATGATCCAAGTCATCATCCCTGACCTGTAACACCTCTAACCACGAATTCGAAGTTCACTTCAAGCAACTGCAGTTGGACTTGGGTGGAGTAGTTCAGACCACCGGTTGCCAGCTCACTCTTAGTCCTTTGCCTTGCCTTGCCCAATGGTCCTGGGTCGAACTGGGACCATTTTGTCACTTTTTTTGATTTTCTTCACATTTTTTTCAAACTTCAATACTTTCAAAAACCAATCAAAACTTCTCATTTTGAGATGATTTTTTACACACTTGTCATTTAATATACCTATTTTATGATGATGTCAAAAATCCAAAATATTTTCTTTGATTATATTTTCATTGAGCCGAAAACGGGACATTTTAAGGTGTTCTTAAGCACTTCAAAGATGTTCTTTCCAAACTTTCAAAACTCGAAACTTTTTCAAACTTCTTGTGGATATATTCATCTTTCAAAAACACTTTCAAGATCTTTTCAAAACATTTCAAAACATACTTACACACCTTTTTTCCATGATCGACTCAATTTGAAGATAAAACCGAACCCGTTTTCTTCCTCGAATTTCTTAACCGATCATGGGCCTCCCTCACGGTGTAAGTCCCAATTCTTTTTATGTACATAGTTATTTCCTTGTACATATCCAATTCTTTTATGTACATATTAATTTTACTTGTACATAATACAAACATCTTTGTAAATATTCAAGTATAGCAAACTTTCGTTCGTTTATTCGCTTGTTTATACACCAATTCCATTGGTATTAAGAGAAGAATCATTCCCAGTGAAACTCCTCTTAAACCAATGGGCCTCCCTTACTGTGTAAGTCCCAACCCTCCTATGTACATACACATTTTCTTGTACATAAATATCCCTTCGTGTACATATTCATTCCTTTGTACACATTCAAACTTGTAAATATTCAAGTTACGTTTATTTCAGACGCACGTTTTTACACACTTGTTTATATTTCCTTCATAAACGCTTGTGA
Source organism: Vicia sativa (assembly GCA_021764765.1). Taxonomy (NCBI): domain Eukaryota; kingdom Viridiplantae; phylum Streptophyta; class Magnoliopsida; order Fabales; family Fabaceae; genus Vicia; species Vicia sativa. The sequence continues at coordinate 38,669,814 of CM038792.1, forward strand.
ATAAACATTACACACTTGTTTATATTTCCTTCATAAACGCTGGAATAAACATTACACACTTGTTTATATTTCTCATCCGTGAATAGACTTCATACACTTGTTTATATAACTGCCTAGTTATAACATAACAAATTAGTCTAACAATTAGATCCCCAGCAGTTAGCCTCGGCTTTGTGCAAGATAACTCATTCATCCGAGTTCACCTCTCTTAGGCTTCATATAATAAAACTCATTCATCCGAGTTTAGCCTCCGCTAGGCTTCATATAAGATAACACCGCCGAGTCGCCTCTTGGGCTTCGCTCAAAAGAACTCCTCATTGAGTTTAGCCTTGGGCATCAAACAAGAAAGAGACCAGAAATCTCTTAACAGCCTCCTATTGGGCTTCCAATACAAAGAATCACCGCGCTAGATAGAATCCCGAGAGTATGATTTCCTGAAATCTCTCAAATCCTAAGAGGATGGTTTCCTGAAACCACTCTTAAAGCCAACCAACCATATCCTATAGCTGAGCTTCACAAGGACCCTCGATGACCCTTGGAATTCCTTCTCTAACAATACAAGGACCCTCGATGACCCTCGGAATGCCTCCTCTTGGGCTTACAATACAAGGACCCACAGGCTTCTTAAAAGCACCCCCTAATCCAATTAATTTCTCCTAGAGATTTAGACATTTATCATCTCTATGGAAGAAGTATCTCATCTATCATATCACATACAATCAAAAACTTTTCAAACAAAAACATCTCTTAATCGTAAGTGGTAACACTTGTACACTCAAGCAAAACACCCAATGCTTACAATTAAAAGATTCAATCATCTTTTTCAAACATCTTTCTTAAACTCGTAAGTGGTAACGCTTGTACACTCAAGCAAAACACCTATAACTTACGACGAAAGATTTAATCAATCAACCTTTCAAAATGTATGTGATGAAATAGATTAGATACATTTTTTCATTAAGATGACATCGCCTTGTCTCTTAATAACATCCCTGCTTCCACTAGCATAAGTGGGAACTACGATTGCTCGACTTTCTCAAGATCCTTTGAGAATACGAGGCACAAGGTCTCATCCTTGGCGAGCAAAATTTCTTTCTCCCTCAAACCAAACAAACCATAGCTCCCTTTAGATCCGAGCTACAAATGCTCTGATTCCCATTAAGGGATATGTATGTAGATGATCCCAATGATCTTTGCGAGCACAATAATAACAAAACCTAGAATCCCACATAATCTATCCTTCTTAAAATCCAAAGGAGAAACTTTCCCAATCATAGAAATAGCAATTTAAAACACACAAACATATCAAACATATTCATATATAAAGCTATGGATAACTATATATATTTAGGGTGCCACATCTATTCCCTTTATATAACAAACCCCTTGCCTTAATCTCCCAATGTGTTGCGTCTAGTTCGCGCTAGTCGTAATGCATATCATATCAATTGAGGGTATTTCAGCTTTCCCCTTTTTCATAATCATTTTTCTTTTGTTGAAAATAATAAAGCTTGATGCTCGCGGCGTCTTTATAAACAAATCAAAAGAGTAAATCGCTTCGAGCTAGAGAACTCAATTCGATTCGATTCCCTCGCACGCCGCTTTAACGCGAATGTAAAAAATGGCGACTACTGGGACTACGCCAAATTTTGATTTTCAAAAATATGACTCTCAAGAGCACCAAGCTTTTTTGTTTTCAAAAGAAAAAAAGGGGTTGCTTTCATATGTATATGTTTGTTTTCCTTTATTGTGTGTTTTCGCGATTTCATCTCGATGGAAAGAAATCCTAACCTGGATTTAAGAAACATTCTAAGATCTAGGGGGTATACTCCTATTAACTTGTGGGAAGTTTCAGTACTTACTAAGTTAATTTGAGATCCCTCTCTCAGTGGAGGTTGTCTTGGGAGTATTTGTGTTTAGCAAGTGTAATACCCCAATTTTTGACCTAATATACCACCTTACATTTGCATCATTGCATCACTAACAGTTCAGAATAGAATTAATCGGGTGTAGCATTCACAGGTCAAAATTAGGGTTTCATCAAATTTTCATCTGATTCAAGAGGCAACCAACTAGGGTTTGAGTTTTACTCACCTCATTTGATCTATCTTGATCAAATCATCAACCTCTGATCATCAGATATCCATCTTTTCTCACTGATCAATCGAGGATCGACCAATTAGGGTTTTGGTCGAGCATGAGTATTCTCTGACTTTTTGAGCAATGAATGACTTTTTTGGCTAGAGATTGGTCATTATATCTTAGATACGACATCTTGACCTAATTTCTGGATTCAAAACATCACAGAAGTTCACAGACTTCATCAGTCAATTTCAGAAACATCTGATGAAAATTCATCTGCACAGAAAAGTCAAACTTTGACTTTTGGTCAAATTTTCCAAGACAAAACTTTTTCCAACATCAAAATACTTCAAATTATCCATCATGATCCTAAAAAATCAAAGAATTTGGAAAAGTCAACAAAAAGTCAAAAGTTTAACACTTAGAAAATTTTTCAAGTGTTGAAATTTCTTATTTTTTCCAAACTTCATGGCATTTTTTCACATAGTTCCACTTTGATTTGGAAAAAACTCAAAACATGAAAGTTGTAGACCTTGAAACAAGCTTTCCAAAATGTCCAAGAACTCTCAAATCCATGGAGTCTAACTATGCTTTTGAAATTGAAACATAAGGCTCCATAACCATGATTTTCAAAATTCAAAACTTCAAATTATAGGTCATTTTTTGATTTCTTCTTCTAGAACATTTGCCACCTTGCCAAATTGAAGATAGAACTGATAAATATCAGCTAGAGGTAATAATTGAAGGATAGAATCAAATTTGAACACATGGTGAAAAAAGGAGTTTCCTTTTAAGGCAAATGTCTTTCTTGCCCTCTAAGGTAACTTTGATTTACAAATGCCATGTACTTGTGCCTAACATTTCAGAACTTATGGCCTATAAATAGAGGCATTCTTTTCAAGTTCAAACCACACCAAAGTAATGCCAAGTCATGCTTTCATGCTTCTTTCTTAAAAATCAAGAAACTTAGTGAATTTTGAGAACTTGTGCATTTTTGAAAATTGATGAAAAACTTTGGTCAAATTGGTGTCTAATATGTTTTAACATCAACATGAAACTTGTTTGAACACTAAAATCAACATAGGCAAGGCTAGAATTCAGAATCACATCTCATGTCATTTTGCTTGCCAAAACTGCCATAACCATCGAATTTGAAGTTTGGCTTGAGTAACTTGAGTTCTAAGCATCCAAACATCATCCATGAACATCATATACATGATCCAGATCAATAACCACTAACTCAGAATAACTCTAACCCGTAAATCAAGCTCCATTTTAACCTTTGCGTGGACTTGGTAGAGAGATCCGTGCAAGCTCAAGCAAGGCACCATTCCTACACCTTCCACATAGGCCGATGATGCTATAGCAACCATAAAACCGCCTGAAACACTCCAACACCATCTTCGATCTCAGCTTGAATAGGTAGGAGCTCGAAACTCAATCTCATGATTCCTTGCATTTAAATGAAAAAACTCTTGGCCATTTGTTTTCTCACCTAACACGATCATAAACCCTCAAAAATTTGAAAATCATCAACCATACATCATTTCAATTAGAAATTCCAGCTTCTAGGGTTCTTCACGCTTCCGAGAATTCAACCATGATTAACCAAAATAAATGAAATTAACAACCACCATCATATTCCTTGTTAAATTTCGAGCAACTTTCATGTTTACTTCGTCCAATTTCATCAAGAAACAAGGATTCTAGCATTGATCAGAGATTGAAGAGGATGATGAATAATTCGCGCGTGTTCTTGGTGTTTTTCAAATTTAAATTTTCCAATATAATATTAACACGTGTTTTGATTCAAATACACAAAAGCGCTCTTGTCCCAAAGGGTTGCCAGCTCGTAGTCCTCTTTGCCACGTAATTCCCTGTGTCCCGGGTTCAAACCTCCCATGGACCATTTTTTTCAAACTTTTCATATTTTCTTCATGTTTTTTCACAAACTTTAACATTTTTTTTAACCAATCAAAACTCCTCATTTTGAGGTGATTTTTTGTACACTTGTCATTAAATGTATCTATTTTATGATAGTGCAAAAATTTTCAGAAAAAACTTTCATCTGATCATATTTTAATCGAGCCGAAAACGACACTTTTGAACACTTTTCAAAACACCTTTAAAAGGTGAATTTTTCAAACTTTCGACTTCCGATTCTTTTCAAAACTTCTCATAAATAAACCTCACATTTCAAAACACTATCAAAATCATTTCTTCAAAACTTTTTTCATCAAACTTACATCTTTTTACCATGATCGATCCGATTTAAACGATAAAACCGATTCGTTTTCTCCCGAATTTCTTAATCTATCATGGGTCTCCCTCACGGTGTAAGTCCCAAACCAACATTATTTTATGTACATAATTATTTCCTTGTACATATCAAACTCTCTTCAGATACATACAAATTTTCATCTGTACATCATACAAATACTTTTTTATACTCAAGTATGCATAAACTTCGATCGCTTGTTTTCACTTCACTGTATACACAAACAAAACATTCTTTTATGTACATACATATTTTCCTTGTACATATCAAAATTCATTTTATATTCATACCAATCTTTGTCGCATATTACTTTTCACGTATAAACTTCGATTGTTCGCTTCGCTTCGCCTCAGATATACATCGAATACCATTGGTATTGAAAGGAGCATTATTCTCATGAAACGCTTTTAAACCAATGGGCCACCCTTATGGTGTAAGTCCCAACCTCCTATGTACATCCACACCTCCCGTACATAAATACTGCTCGTACATATTTACTTCCTTGTACACATTCAAACTTGTAAATAATCAAGTTTCGTTCGTTTCAAACGTTCGTTTCATAGACACTTGTTTATACTTCATAAACTCTTGTAAATAAACATCATGCATTGTTTATATTTCCTTCATAAACTCCTGTGAATACATATCACACACACACACACTTGTTTATACAACTGTCTAGTTATAACCTAACAATTAGTCTAATCAATAGGTTCCCCACAGAGTTAGCCTCCTTTTGGGCTTTGTACAAGATAACTCATTTCAACTGAGTTTAGCCTCCTCTTAGGATTCATATAAGAAAACTCATTCATCTGAGTTTAGCCTCCGCTTAGGCTTCATATAAGACAACACTCCCCTGTTGAGTCAGCCTCCTCTTGGGCTTCGTTCAAAAGAACTCCTCATGAGTTTAGCCTCTCTTGGGCATCATACAAAGAAAGAGACCAGGAAATCTCTTAATAGCCTCCTATTGGGCTTCCAATACAAAGAATCACCCGCGCTAGGATAGAACCTAGAGAGTATAATTTCCCGGTGAAATTGCTCTTAATTCCAAAAGGATGGTTTCCTGAAATCCCTTTTAAAGACAAAGCCACCATACCCTATAGCTTCCTCTCGAGCTTCATACAAGGACCCTCGATGACCTCGATGACCTCTAATGCCTCCTTCGGCTAATAATACAAGGACCCATGGGCTTTTAAAAGCATCCCTTTAATCCAATCAATTTCTCCTCGAGATTTAGACATCTATCATCTCTATGGAAGAAGTATCTCATCTATCACATCACATACAGTCAAAACTTTTTCAAAACTTTTTCAAACTCTTTTCAAACAAAAACATCTCTTAATTGTAAGTGGTAACGCTTGTACACTCAAGCAAAACACCCAATACTTACAGTTAAAAGATTCAATCATCTTTTTCAAACATCTTTCTTAAACATGAAAGTGGTAACGCTTGTACACTCAAGCAAAACACCTATAACTTACGATGAAAGATTTTTATCAGACAAACTTTTCAAAATGTATGTGATGAAATAGATTAGATACATTTTTCATTAAGATGACATTTGTCTGTCTCTTACTAACATCCCGTTGCTTTCCACTAGCATAAGTGGGAACTACGATTGCTCTGACTTTCTCAACATCCTTTTGAGAATACGTAGGCACAAGGTCTCATCCTTGCCGAGCAAATTTCTTTCTCCCTCAGACCAAACAAACCATAGATCCCTGTAGATCCGAGCTACAAATGCTCTAATTCCCACTAGGGGATATGTATGCAGAAGATCCAAAGATCTTTGCGAGCACAATAATAACAAAACATAGGATCCCTCATAATCTATCCTTCTTAAAATCCCAAAGGAGAAACTTTCTCAATCATAGAAATAGAATTTAAAACACACAAACATATCAAACATATTCATATATAAAGCTATAGATAACTATATATATTTAGGGTGCTCCATCTATTCCCTTTATATAACAAACCCCTTACCTGAATATCCCAATGCGTTAGCCTAGTTTGCGCTAGTCGTTACGCATATCAAAATCAATCGAGGGTATTAACAACTTTCCCTTTTCATAATCATTAAATCATCTTTCTTGTGTTGAAAATAATAAAGCTCGATGCTCATGCATCTTTATAAACAAATCAAAGAGTAAATCGTTTCGAGCCGAGAATCAATTCATATTCGAATTCTCTAAGCCACTTTTAATGCGAACAGAAAATGGCGATCTGGGAGTACGTTGAAATTTTGATTTCCAAAAAATGTGACTCGCCAAGAGCACCAACCTTTTTGTTTTCAAAAGGAAAAAGGGTTAAGCTTTCATATGTGCATATGTCTGCTTTTTCTTTATTGTGTGTTTTCGCGATTTCATCTCGATGGAAAGAAATCCTAACCCTTAAGAAACATTTTAAGATCTAGGGGGTATTAACCTGTGAGAAGTCTCAAGATTTACGGGTTAATATCCTCTCTGGAGGTTGTCTTGGGGTATTTGTGTTTAGCAAGTATTTATGAAGACATTTTGCTTTCAAGGAACTTCTATGGTCGAGTTGGTCAGAGAACACATAACCCATCCCGCCATTTAGGATGTAGTGCAGAGATTATTCGCGTAAGCCTTGAGTAATTGTCATGCGAGACTACGATCGATTAGTTTCTCTTGAAAATATTATTGGACCATCGAGTATTCAACAAACCGATAATATTTCAAAGAGGAGTGTTGAGCTCAGATATCGAGAACTGCTTCACGTATGAATAAGCCCTTAGAACTTACCCACATTGATTCTTATCGTTGGCCTCATGCTCGTGACTTCAACGCTTGACCGTGTGTATAACTACTAACCATGTTTGCCGATTCATGCATTCATTCATTCAAAAAAATTCATTTCTCTTCCCATTTCCAAAGAATTTAGAGATTTTTCTTTGTAAAATATTTTAGGTTAGAGTGATGGACGCCGAGGAAGATTCACCAAGAGATACGCTTTAGATTCTCGACGTAGGGAAGTTAAAAGAGTTAGCATCCTTGGTAGAAGATCCATCGGATTTCAGGAAACGCTATGGAACTCTTTTAACTATTCTGAACACTAATGTTGATGAAGGACTTCAAAACTTTCGCTCGCTTACGATCCATCATCGCTTCACTTTCCCGACTATCGCTTGATGCCTACTTTGAAGAGTACGCATATCCTAGGTATCTCAAGACGTAAAGTGCCTTTCAATGGTTTGAAGCCATTCCTAAATCACCAACATTGCAACGATGACTCACTTAAAGAAATCGAGATAGACAAAACCTAACTACCAGAGGAAAACTCTTAGGACTAACTTCAAAGTTTCTAATGGAGAAGGCTCTTAAATTCTCTGGAGTCGGTAGTATGGTAGGCTTTGAAGCTATTTTAGCTTTACTCCTCTATGGATTGGTATTGTTTCCTAACGTCCCAAATTTCGCTGATATCAACGCCATAAGGATCTTTCGATTGGAAACCTGCTCCCACTCTACTTGGTGACACGACGCCTCTATTCATCATAGAAATCGTCAAGGAGACGGAACTATCGTGTGTCAGGTACTCTTTTTCAAATGGATTGTCTCACACTTGCCTAAATCTCCTATCTTCCGCGAAACAAAGATGAATGGCATTGGTCTCAAGACTCATGTCTCTTACAAACCATTTATATCCATTGGTATACCTTAGCGCATAATGAGATGGAAATCATTGAGAGTCGTGGAGAATTTGCCAACGCACTCTCATCGGTACAAAAGGAGGAATCAACTACAACCCATTCCTGGCGAGACGTCAACTCGATACGAAACTCTAGTAAACCCTTGGGTTTACAGAGAGTTATTTCTATCACGAAGGAGAAGATCCCAAGGATCAAGGCTAGAATGATCGAGGTTGGCATCACATCCGAAAGAAAGAAAAAGGTAAGGCAAGAATTGTAGCCATGGAAACCTACACTTTGGGTAAAGAAAAGAGCAAAGGAATTTCAATGCCTTACGCTTATGAAGAACCCATGTTCTCAACCGCCCAAATTAACAATTTTTCCGTCGAAACTATGGGAGAATACCAAGAAGCTTTGCCCAAGATGAGGTTTGAAAAGAGGCTTTGGAAAACAAGTTCCTTAAGACTAATATTGAGAATGAGAAGCTCAAGAAGCAAGTCAAAGATCATGAAAAGACGCTTTATTTCCAGGATGAATGGCTCATGGAGAAGGATGAGAAGATTTGTCAGAAAGATAACGCAATCCAGAGATACGTCAAAGAAAGGAAAAGAAAGCTTGAGGAAATGACAACCAGCGATCCTGTTCCCGACAAGTGGAAGAAAGTCATTAACAAGCTAAAAACCGAGAAAGCTGAATCGAAAGCTCACTATGGAAAGGAAACTCAAGTCAAGCTACATCAAGCCTTTGGATCTTCATCCGAAGAGGACATTTAGTTTAGTTTAGTTTGTAATTTTATCATTTATTTTATCATTTGTGTGAGCAATGCTCAAAAAACAGAATTGTTGTAATTTTCTTTCAATAATCAATAAACTCGTGTTTTCCATCCAAATATTTGCCAGAAATTTTCTCTTTTACCATAAATTCTTTGGAAATCTTTACAATCATAATCATGCATCATACTTTGCATTCTAAGTCTATTGTCTAGAGTCTGATCTTTGAACAGTTTGAACAAATAGGAAAAGATCGCCAAGCTGTCGCGTCTTAGAGTTTCTCGACCGTGTCCATAGCCAACTCGAACGTACGATACAAGATCAAAAAGAAGAAAAGTAATGGAAGGATTTGAACAAGAGAACGTTGAACTCCGTAGCACGGTAACAACACTGCAAGAAGAAGTGGAGAGACTCACGTCTTTGGTCAACTCATTGGCTGCAACGCAAAGTCAACAAGCAGCATCAAGCAGCGATTTCAGAGGATACTACCACTCCAGTTTCAATTGCAGTCAGTAGTTCACCTTTCAGTATGCCAGAAGGCTATCCATGGGGCATGCCTTTCAACTTTGGCATCGGATTTCGCCAACCGACTTCTCAAGTGCAAACAACCACGCTTGAAATACCTACTTTGCCGCAAAACTCTACATTTACTCCGCAACGTGGAGTAACTCTTCCACAAGTGACAATGCCGGTTTCTCAACCAATCATGACGAACTCAGCTTCCGTAGTGCACGCTACCATAGATGAAGAAGTTCACCATACTCCAGGCAATAACACGAATTCACATGGCTCGATGGAGAATCTCCAAGAACAACTCCTCAAAATGCAGCATGAGATAAAAACAATTCGTGGAAAAGAACTGTTTGGGAAAAACGCCCAGGATCTGTGCTTAGTTCCTCGCGTAAGGATACCTGCAAAATTCAAAGTCCCTGACTTTGAAAAGTACAAAGGGAACTCTTGTCCACAAAGTCATCTCACGATGTATGCCAGGAAAATGTCCACATACAACAACGATCACCAGTTATTAATCCATTACTTCCAAGATAGTCTCACCGGTGCCGCACTGAAGTGGTACATGGGGCTGGACAACGCAAGTATCCAAACCTTCAATGATTTAGGTGAAGCTTTTGTACAACAATATAAGTTCAACTTGGATATGGCTCCCGATCGGGACCAACTCCGCTCCATGTCTCAGAAAGAAAGAGAGACATTCAAAGAATATGCGCAACGATGGAGGGAAATTGCTGCCCAAGTCAACCCGCCCTTGGAAGAGAAAGAGATGACTAAGGTATTCTTAAACACTCTTGGCTCATTCTACTACGAGCGAATGATCGCTAGCGCTCCCGGAGATTTCACCGAGATGGTAAGCATGGGAATGCGATTAGAAGAGGGGGTTCGAACCGGACGCCTAACCAAGGAAGCAGGATCTTCTAGTGGAACTAGGAAGGTGGGGACCAGTTTTCCAAAGAAAAAAGAACATGACATAGGAATGGTATCCCGAGGGAAACCGCGTAAGAATGTCATTCAACAACGACAGGTAGCTGCCATAGCGCCCGCCGTCAACACAAGTCTAAACACAAGAATTGCTCCACAATTTCAACAAAATCAACAAACTCAATAAATTTCGCCAACAAGCTCTAGCTTAACAATCAAAACTGCGCCGGTCACGCATTCGACCCAATTCCAATGACGCATACGTAACTATACCGCACTAATAGAAAAGAATCGACATGCATAAGGTCACCACCTCCGCCCGAAAATTGCCGTGGTGGTACAAAGGACGATTGCCCTTTTCACCAAGGGGCACCAGCCATGACCTTGAGCATTGCATAGCATTAAAAGCCGAAGTACAGAGATTAGTGAGATCTAATCTTCTTTTCTCAGAAATACAAATCCGAACGTGCAAGCCAATCCGCTTCCCAGTCATAGTGGACATGCGGTGAATCTGATACTAAGAAAGACGGATCGATATCTCGTCACAGATGTGAGTCTGATCAAAGGAAACTTAGTACATCTCCATGATACGTACAGTACAATGAGCGCCTTCACAAAGCACGATTACGCAGCTTGCAACATCTGCTTCAAAGATCTTCAAGGATGTCCCACCATAAGAGCAGACATTCAACGATTGTTAGATATCGGTGACCTACAGATCTACAGAAACAGAGATGACCATGATGTAAATACAATAGGGCATTTTCCGCATGAGCTTTTAGTCTCAGATATCAACTCGGAAAATCCCGAAGTAAATGTTATCATCCCTTGTTTCAATGTACCCAAACATGTGGAGATTGAATACAACGGTTCCAACGGTCCAGGGTCTCCTTTGGTGATTTGCCTACCCGGTCCTGTTCCATACAGTTCTACCAAAGCAATTCCTTACCAATACAATGCAACCCTGATAGAGGATGGGAAGGAGAAACCCATGCCTACTCTTCCAGCTAATGTCAATATAACAGAAATAGGACGAGTGACACGAAGTGGACGAGTGCACACCCCGTTGCCACCAAGACCGCTTGCAGCTCCTATTGTTAGACAAAATCCAGGTAACAGATCTCCCGAGAATCCTGCAACAATTTCCAATGTTAATCCAAGCACAAATGTTGGTCCTCCTGATAGAGCCAACGTCAACACAGCTTTTGATGAGATACTAAAATTAATCAAGAAAAGTGAATACCGAGTCGTGGATCAACTGATGCAGACTCCTTCCAAGATTTCAATACTGTCTCTGCTCCTCAACTCCGAAGCTCACCGAGAGGCTTTAATGAAGGTATTAGACCAATCCTATGTAGACCATGATGTGACTACGCACTTTTGAGGTATTGTCGCCAACATAACAAATTGTAATAATCTAAGTTTCAAAGGACGAGGAACTTCCAGAGGAAGGGAAAGATCACAACTTGGCCTTACACATCTCGATGATTTGCCAATCAGATTCCCTGTCCAATGTATTGGTAGATACTAGTTCATCTTTGAACGTAATTCCAAAGACGACACTCGCTCGTTTAGCTTACAAAGGGACACCAATGAAATTCAATGACATAGTAGTAAGAGCTCAAGGGTCAAGAAAGTCGGCTATCGGGAAGTCGACCTCCGATGACAATTGGTCCGCACACTTTCCATATTACTTTCCAAGTCATGGACGTGCCACCGCACAGCTTGTTCACTAGGAAGACCTGGATCCACGAGGCAGAGCAGAATTTACTCTCCATTAGAAATTAAAATTCACAGTAAATGGAAAGTTGGTGACCATCAGTGGTGAACAAGCTTTGCTTGTAAGCCATTTGTCCAGTTTCTCTTTCATCACAGCTAATGACATTGAAGGAACACATCTCCTCGAACATCCTTTACAAGATGAATCTACCAAAGAAAATGATCATCTATCTCTTCATAAAGAAGCGACAGATATAGGAAAGATGGCAATGTCAAGGATGGGACAAGTAATCAAACTCGCAAAAACGGTTAAAGCTTGGACTCGGGTTCACACCCGTATTCTCTAAAAACAAGCAAAAGGATGAAGCACTTCGTCCAATTAAAAAGTCTTCAACAGTGGGGGTTTCTTAAACCCTGTTCTCCAAGAAGTTAGCATTGTAACCATTAAAGATGATGAAGACGATCCCTCTGAATCGAAAGAGTGGAGTACTTATTTAAACAGCCCCGAATATGTGTCTCAAGAGGAATTGTACGCGCCGACTGATCAATTCAAAGACATGTCCCTGCAGCGACATGAAAATCCACCTGTCCCTTCTGAAGTTTGGGATACCTTGGGAGAACCCATTGGTAAATTTGATTACATGGTAAAATATACTGCGCCAGAAAGCTCGAGAATCAGAATTGAAGATATCCAACCCACAGGATGGGGTGATTCTTTTGAGTATCCTAGTCAATCAGAGGAGGTATACTGCCTTCTCGCCTAATCACCAATCGAGGTCCCGAATGAAGATCTCTGCTTTAACACGCCTGTAGAATTCACTAAACCAGATCTGGATTATCACTATATCAACATGATCACTGGAGATCAGGAGTACGATTCAGGATACAAAGTGGAAAGTGTCGCCGACAATGGGTCTGTTCACTCTGAAGATTGGAGAGTACATCCTCAGAATTCAACACAGAGGTCAACAGGAAGTACATATGTCGATCTCATACTTCTCGATCTATTCATCAAGCGGAAGAAGACCGCTTTAGCAAAGACGAAGGCAAAGACCCGTCCGTAGTCTTCAAACTCGCCGACCAACGACCAAAGTCTACTCAAGGGTTGAACCAAGTGGAAAATTACCCGAGTACCTCGACTTCCAAGGAGTTCGCCACCACGAAACCCGTGAAGTTCTGACTAACGCCCTAGTTCTAAGTAGTTTATCTTTGCTTTTGTTTTGAACTCTCACTTCGCCCAAAGTGAAGAGATGTTTTATAGGGTTTAGCTTTTAAATAATTTCTCTTTGTCTTGCCCAAGACAAATGAGTTTGTATTTTAGGGCCCTGTTTCATATTGTGAATCATAAATAAAATGCGTTGTTTTGATTCCACACTTTGTGTTTATTTTTCATTTTACCCTTCTTGGAAATGATAATCCTAAAGAAACACAATAAATAAAAAATCTTCAAAAATAATAAAATTAAATCTGCATACACTTTCACATTAACTTTTTTCAAAAAAATGATAAGGAGTTAATTAATCAAACATAAATCAAATATGAAGATTAAACAGATGGACAAATCCATTGAAAGCAATAACTCTATGCTCTTTCCCAACTCTGAAATCCCCTGTGAAGTCGCCGAGGAGGAAGTTGAAGAAGAAATTCCGGATGAGATTTCTCGATTACTTAAGCACGAGGAACGAATCATTCAGCCTCACCAAGAGCCATTGGAAGCAATCAATTTGGGTTCGGAAGAAGACAAAAAAGAAGTAAATATCGGAGCTTCACTCGACAACAACGTCAAAGGCAAATTGATAAATCTTCTCAAAGAATATGTTGATGTGTTCGCTTGGTCCTACCAGGACATGCCGGGTCTAGATACCAAAGATCGGAGCATCACTGCCGTTAAAACCAGAGTGTCCACCGCTAACAAAAGTCGAGAAGAGTTCACCCGATATGGCCGATAAAATCAAAAGGAAGTTCAAAACAAATCGACGCAGTTTCCTCGCCACTCGAATATCCTCAATGGCTAGCCAACATAGTACCGCTCCAAGAAGGACGGTAAGGTCGAATGTGTTGACTACGGACTTGAACAAAGCAAGTCCGAAGACGATTTCCCGCCTCCCGCATATTGACATACTAGTGGATAGCACCGCAAAATTCAACGCTTTTCCTTCATGGACAAGGTCTCCGTTACAATCGATCGTAATGGCTTCCGAGACATGGAGAAGACATCTTCATCACGCCACGGGCACGCTTTGCTACAAAGTAATGCCGCTTGATTCAAGAATGCAGCGCAACTTACCGTAGAGCAATGACTACTCTTCCACGACATGATGCACAAAGAGATCAAGTCTACGAGACGACATGATAGCAAAGTCCGACATCAAGACGAGCATATAGACTATCTCTTAAAGTCGTTTCAACGACTAAGGAAATTTCATACTGAATCCTAACAAATGCACCTTTGAGGTAAGATCCGAAAACTCCTAGGTTTCATCGTCACCAAAGAGGTATTAGTTGACCTTGACAAAGTCAAGGCTATTCAAGAAATGCCTACGCCACATACGTAAAAGCAAGTAAGAGGATTTCGACGATTGAATTACATCTCCGATTTATCTCAAGTGATCGCTACAGGGCCGATATTCAAGCTTCTCCGTAAGAATCAAGAAGTTGTATGGATGTAAGATTGTCAAAAGCATTCGACAAGATAAGGAATACCGCCGAACCTCCAATACCGATCCTCTAGTCGAAGGAAGACCGCTAATCATGTACCTTACCGCATTAGAAGATTCCATGGGTCATGTGTTTGGACAGAAGATGAAACCGTAAGAAGGAGCATGCCATTTACTACCCGAGTAAAAAGTTCACGATCGTGAAACTCGTTACTCCATGCTCGAGAAAACATGTTGCGCTTTGATGTGGGCTTCAAAACGCTCCGCCAAGACATGATCAATCACACGACTTGGTTAATCTCCAAATGGATCCAATCAAGCACGATTTGAGAAGCCCGCCTTAACAGGAGAATCGCCGATGGCAAATGTTGTTATCTCAATATGACATCCAAGACTGCTCAAAAGCGGTCAAAGGAAGCATTCTCACGATCACTTGGCTTATCACCGCCAACGAATACCAATCTCTCAAGTTTGACTTCCCTGCACGAGGATGTTATGTACTTGAAGATGAAAGATTGCGACGAACCACGCCTCAAGAAGGACCAGATCCTAATCTAGACGGGCCTAATTTTTGATGGAGCAGCTTAACGCTTATGGCAATGGAATCAGGGCCATCATCACCCGTAGGTTCTCATATCCCGTTTTCCGCCAGGTTGCTATTTGATTGCACCAACAACATCGCAAAATACGAAGCTTGTATCATGGGTATCGAAGAAGCCATCGACTTGAGGATCAAGATCCTTGACATATATGGAGACTTAGCCCTTGTGATCAACCAAATCAAAGACAAGTATGAAACTCATCATCTTGGTTTGATTCCTTACAGAGATTATGCAAGACGTTTGTTGACTTTCTTCAACAAAGTAGAACTGCATCATATCCCTCGAGATCAGAATCGAATGGCAGACGCCTTGGCTACTTTATCTTCCATGTTCAAAGTCAACCATCGAAACGATATGCCCAGAATCCGTATCAAATGCCTCGAAAGACCGGCATATGTATTCACAACTGAAGCAGTCTTCAATGATAAACCGCGGTTTCACGACATCAAACGTTTCCTCCAAACACGAGAGTACCCGCTCGGGGCATCGTACAAGGATAAGAAAACTTTAAGGAGGCTTTCTAGAAACTTCTTCCTCAATGAAGATGTGCTATACAAAAGAAACTTCGACATGGTTCTGCTCAGATGCGTCGACAGACAAGAAGCAGACACGATCATTCATGAAGTACACGAAGGGTCCTTTGGAACTCATTCAAATGGGCATGCAATGTCCAGAAAAATCTTGAGAGGTGGTACTATTGGATAACAATGGAATCGATTGTCAGAACACGCCAAGAGATGTCACAAGTGCCGATCTACGCAGATAAGATCCATGTGCCACCAACTCTACTCAACGCTCTCTCTCTCCGTGGCCTTTCTCCATGTGGGCATTGACATGATCGAATGATCAAACCAAAAGCGCCCAATGTACATCGCTCATTCTAGTGGCTATTGATTACTTCACCAAATGGGTCGACGCAGATCTTACGCCAACGTTATAAGACAAGTGGTTGTGAGGTTCATCAAGAACAACCTCATTTGTCGATATGGAGTTCCAAGCAAGATCATTACGCATAATGGATCAAACTTGAACAACAAGATGATGAAAGAACTGTGTGAGGAATTCAAGATCGAGCATCATAACTCGCCTCCTTACCGCCAAAGATGAACGGCGCCGCTGAAGCCGCCAACAAGAACATCAAAAAGATCGCCCGTAAGATGGTCATTACTTACAAAGACCGGCACGAATGTCGCCATTTGCTCGCATGGGTATCGATTTCAAGACGCACTTCAACAGGGCAACTCCTTTTCTCCGTATACGGCATGGAAGCAAAGGCCCCGTAGAAGTTGAGATTCCGCCAATGAGGTTCTCATGGAAACCAAATTATCTAAGGTGAATGGTGTCAAAGATATGACCAAATGAACTTAATCAAGAAAAGCGCCGACCGCCTGCCTCATGGACAATTGTATCAAAAAGGATGAAGAAAGTATTCGACAAAAGGTCCGACTCGTGAATTCCGAGAAGGCGACTGCTTAAAAAGATTCTGCTTTTCAACCGATTCTAGGGCAAATGGACTCCTAATTACGAAGGCCCATACATCGTTAAAAGAAGCTTTTCTCGCGGTGCTATGACTGACAACCATGGACGGTGATGAACTCCCGATCCCGTGAATGCCGATGCACCAAGAAATACTTTGTCTAAAAACAAAAGAACAACTCGGTAAGTCGAAAACCCAAAAGGGCTTAGGCAAAATGAGCTCTGTGGATTGAAAACCCGAAAAGGCGGTCCAGTAAAAATTAGAGACAATAAATGTAAATTATCCCGATAGATTGAAACCCGAAAAGGCAATCTAGGCAAAAATAAGGATACACAAAATGACAAAGTAATCGAATCACCAGATTTCATCAATCAAGAAACTTCCACAACGGATCTTCAATCAAATCAAGCAACAAGTACAATTTGGAATTCAAAGTTGTTAGGATAATAGTGGTTATTGCTTTCAATGTAGCCTTTTCCCAATAAATTATCATTTCCAACTTTTGTAATAGCTCATGGAATCACGCCTTGGCCGATTACCATTCTATCAATAAATTTGAGCCTTGTGCCTTTTGTTTGCAATTCTTGCTTTATTCTGTTTAGCAAAATAACGCTTTTTATTGTGAAAATCACTTTTTGAAACTAAAAAGGTTTTAAATGAATTTTTACTTCAAAATTTTGAAACAAAAAAAAAAAAAAAGAAATAAAAAATGTTCCTTTGAACTATGAACACGAAAAGAACTTCAACAGTTCTTACGCGAGTGTTTTCATCTTCGAAGGATAGAATGACTGCTACAAGAAGTCTTCTCCTCAGCCGAAATCATCAAAGGACGGTATTCTTATCCAAAAAATAATTCTTAGCAAAGTTGCCAATGAAATGCCTTTCTCCGAAAGTTTAAAGCATGCAACTTAGATCCTTCATCAGTAACGTCTACGCCATCGATGCAGATTGTGCTGAGTATTTGTTCGAACTGTGACGTGGTCCTTTTCCCCAAATACCTCTTTATTGTTTTGTCAAGTATTGTCAGCATGCATATGACATTCATAACATTCATGACATTCATACATAATAAGCATCATTCATGCATTTTTCGCATTCCTCAAAATGTTTGCTTCCATATCACTGGCTTAAATCACACTTACTCATGTAGGTACGGTTACATCCCCAGCAGATTATCCCCAAGCAGAGAAATATATCTTTTCTCTATCATGTTCCCCAGCTAAGAGCATTCTCCATTGGGAACAATCTCTTGATTGACCTTTTTCTTTCCAGTTCATTCCTGGATAGAACCCTGTCTCTAATCGACAAAGTAATAAGCAATAGCCTCATCATTTGAGCCGCTTATTTTTCTTTTCGTTCCTAAACTTGTCATGAAAGTTTGTTCTTCTCAACAAGGTCAAATCACGACCGTACGAGAAATTCCCCAGCAGTTGTCTTTCTGTTTAAAAGAAAACCTGTGTCCTTTAAAATCAAAATGCCCGCATCTTCTCAAGAGAGAGATCCTCGGCAAGATTGTATCCGTGAAAACAGGAACTCATTTGAGATCTGTTTCCATCATTTGTCTGTTATTCACAAAGCTGAATACTCAGTAAATTTTCTCAAGAATTACCTTGTTATAGTTATCACTTTGCTGATAATTGGTAATATCTTTAGAGCTCGTTACCATAAACTATCACAAGGCCGATAATTGGTAATATCATTTTCACTTACCTTAAACATTGTCACAAGGCTGACAGAAGGTAATCTCTTTGTTTCCTAAAGCGAAAACAGATATTCACATGTTTTGTGAATCTCTTTTCCCCAGCGAGACATATTACTTGTTTCTAAACAAACAGGATCCTCTTTTCTTAGATAGATCAAGTCATCCTCACAAATTTTCCCCCATCATGTCATTTCTTTGATATTCATCTGGTTGAAACTTTTTACAATCATTTTGCATCACTCGCATCTTTTGGTATCTTAGGTCCAAAATTTGCGTATTCTGATATTTAAGTCTCTTCACACCTATCAAAACAAAGATATTCATCTTCATCTTTCAGGTTAAAGAAACTTAAATAAGATCATCATACCCAATTTTTGACCTAATATACCACCTTACATTTGCATCATTGCATCACTAACCTGTAATGTAATTAATCTGTGTAGCATTCACAGGTCAAAATTAGGGTTTCATCAAATTTTCATCTAATTCAAGAGGCAACCAACTAGGGTTTGAGTTTTACTCACCTCATTTGATCTATCTTGATCAAATCATCAACCTCTGATCATCAGATATCCATCTTTTCTCACTGATCAATCGAGGATCGACCAATTAGGGTTTTGGTCGAGCATGAGTATTCTCTGACTTTTTGAGCAATGAATGACTTTTTTGGATAGAGATTGGTCATTATATCTTAGATACAACATCTTGACCTAATTTCTGGATTCAAAACATCACAGAAGTTCACAGACTTCATCAGTCAATTTCAGAAACATCTGATGAAAATTCATCTGCACAGAAAAGTCAAACTTTGACTTTTGGTCAAATTTTTCAAGACAAAACTTTTTCCAACATCAAAATACTTCAAATGATCCATCATGATCATAAAAAATCAAAGAATTTGGAAAAGTCAACAAAAAGTCAAAAGTTCCAACACTTAGAAAATTTTTCAAGTGTTGAAATTTCTTATTTTTTCCAAACTTCATGGCATTTTTTCACATAGTTCCACTTTGATTTGGAAAAAACTCAAAACATGAAAGTTGTAGCCCTTGAAACAGGATTTTCAAAATGTCCAAGAACTCTCAAATCCATGGAGTCTAGCTATGCTTTTGAAATTGAAACATAAGGCTCCATAACCATGATTTTCAAAATTCAAAACTTCAAATTATAGGTCATTTTTTGATTTCTTCTTCTAGAACATTTGCCACCTTGCCAAATTGAAGATAGAACTGATAAATATCAGCTAGAGGTAATAATTGAAGGATAGAATCAAATTTGAACACATGGTGAAAAAAGGAAGTTTCCTTTTAAGGCAAATGTCTTTCTTGCCCTCTAAGGTAACTTTGATTTACAAATGCCATGTACTTGTGCCTAACATTTCAGAACTTATGGCCTATAAATAGAGGCATTCTTTTCAAGTTCAAACCACACCAAAGTAATGCCAAGTCATGCTTTCATGCTTCTTTCTTAAAAATCAAGAAACTTAGTGAATTTTGAGAACTTGTGCATTTTTGAAAATTGATGAAAAACTTTGGTCAAATTGGTGTCTAATATGTTTTAACATCAACATGAAACTTGTTTGAACACTAAAATCAACATAGGCAAGGCTAGAATTCAGAATCACATCTCATGTCATTTTGCTTGCCAAAACTGCCATAACCATCGAATTTGAAGTTTGGCTTGAGTAACTTGAGTTCTAAGCATCCAAACATCATCCATGAACATCATATACATGATCCAGATCAATAACCACTAACTGTAACAACTCTAACCCAGAAATCGAAGCTCCATTTTTAACCTTTGCAGGTGGACTTGGGTAGAGAGATCCAGGCAAGCTCGAAGCAAGCAGACCATTCCTACACCTTCCACATAGGCCGATGATGCTATAGCAACCATAAAACCAGTTCTGGAAACACTCCAACACCATCTTCGATCTCAGCTTGAACAGGTAGGAGCTCGAAACTCAATCTCATGATTCCTTGCATTTAAATGAAAAAACTCTTGGCCATTTGTTTTCTGCACCTAACACGATCATAAACCCTCAAACAATTTGAAAAATCATCAACCATACATCATTTCAATTAGAAATTCCAGTTTTAGGGTTCTTCACATTTTCTGAGAATTCAACCATGATTAACCAAAAATAAATGAAATTAACAACCACCATCATATTCCTTGTTAAATTTCGAGCAACTTTCATGTTTACTTCGTCCAATTTCATCAAGAAACAAGGATTCTAGCATTGATCAAAGATTGAAGAGGATGATGAATAATTCGCGCGTGTTCTTGGTGTTTTTCAAATTTAAATTTTCCAATATAATATTAACACGTGTTTTGATTCAAATACACAAAAGCGCTCTTGTCCCAGTGGTTGCCAGCTCGCTCGTAGTCCTCTTTGCCATGTAACTGATTCCTGTGTCCCGGGTTCAAACCTCCCATGGACCATTTTTTTCAACCTTTTCATATTTTCTTCATGTTTTTTCACAAACTTTAACATTTTTTTTAACCAATCAAAACTCCTCATTTTGAGGTGATTTTTTGTACACTTGTCATTAAATGTATCTATTTTATGATAGTGCAAAATTTTCAAAAAACTTTCATCCGATCATATTTTAATCGAGTAAAACGACACTTTTGAACACTTTTCAAAACACCTTTAAAAGGTGAATTTTTCAAACTTTCGACTTCCGATTCTTTTCAAAACTTCTCATAAATAAACCTCACATTTCAAAACAATTTCAAAATCATTTCTTCAAAACTTTTTTCATCAAACTTACATCTTTTTACCATGATCGATCCGATTTAAACGATAAACCGATTCGCTTTCTCCCGATTTCTTAATCGATCATGGCCTCCTCACGTGTAAGTCCCAAACCAACATTCTTTTATGTACATAATTATTTCCTTGTACATATCAAACTCTCTTCATACATACAAATTTTCATCTGCATAATACGTATACTTTTTATACTCAAGTATGTATAAACTTCGATCGCTTGTTCTCACTTCACTGGTATACACAAACAAAACATTCTTTTATGTACATACTTATTTTCCTTGTACATATCAAAATTCATTTTATATTCATACCAATCTGTCTGTATAATACATTTTTCAGATAAACTTGATCGCTCATTTCGCTTCAGATATACATCAATACCATTGGTATTGAAAGGAGCATTATTCCCTATGAAACTGCTTTTAAACCAATGGGCCACCCTTATGGTGTAAGTCCCAACCCTCCTATGTACATCCACATCCTCCTGTACATAAATACTGCTCGTACATATTTACTTCCTTGTACACATTCAAACTTGTAAATAATCAAGTTATGCTGCTTCAAACGTTCATTTCACAGACACTTATTTATACTTCATAAACTCTTGTAAATAAACATCATGCATTGTTTATATTTCCTTCATAAACTCCTGTGAATACATATCACACACACACACTTGTTTATACAACTGTCTAGTTATAACCTAACAATTAGTCTAACCAATAGGTTCCCCACAGAGTTAGCCTCCTCTTGGGCTTTGTACAAGATAACTCATTTCAACTGAGTTTAGCCTCCTCTTAGGCTTCATATAAGAAAACTCATTCATCTGAGTTTAGCCTCCGCTTAGCCTTCATATAAGACAACACTGCTGAGTCCCTGGGCTTCGTTCAAAAGAACTCCTCATTGAGTTTAGCCTTCTCTTGGGCATCATACAAAGAAAGAGACTAGGAAATCTCTTAATAGCCTCCTATTGGGCTTCCAATACAAAGAATCACCTGCGCTAGGATAGAACCCAGAGAGTATAATTTCCCAGTGAAATTGCTCTTAATTCTAAAAGGATGGTTTCCCGGTGAAATCCCTTTTAAAGACAAAGCCAGCCATACCCTATAGCTTCCTCTTGAGCTTCATACAAGGACCCTCGATGACCTCTAATTCCTCCTTGGCTAATAATACAAGGACAAATGGGCTTCTTAAAAGCATCCCTTTAATCCAATCAATTTCTCCTCGAGATTTAGACATCTATCATATCTATGGAAGAAGTATCTCATCTATCACATCACATACAGTCAAAACTTTTTCAAAACTTTTTCAAACTCTTTTCAAACAAAAACATCTCTTAATTGTAAGTGGTAACGCTTGTACACTCAAGAAAAACACCCAATACTTACAGTTAAAAGATTCAATCATCTTTTTTAAACATCTTTCTTAAACATGTAAGTGGTAACGCTTGTACAATCAAGCAAAACACCTATAACTTACGATGAAAGATTTTTATCAGACAAACTTTTCAAAATGTATGTGATGAAATAGATTAGATACATTTTTCATTAAGATGACATTTGTCTGTCTCTTACTAACATTCCGTTGCTTTCCACTAGCATAAGTGGAACTACGATTGCTCGACTTTCTCAACATCCTTTGAGAAGACGAGGCATAAGGTCTCATCCTTGCCGAGCAAATTTCTTTCTCCCTCGCACTAAACAAACCATAGATCCTTGTAGATCCGAGCTACAAATGCTCGATTCCCACTAGGATATGTATGCGTAAGATCCAAAGATCTTTAAGCACAATAATAACAAAACATAGGATCCCTCATAATCTATCCTTCTTAAAATCCCAAAGGAGAAACTTTCCCAATCATAGAAATAGCATTTAAAACACACAAACATATCAAACATATTCACATATAAAGCTATAGATAACTATATATATTTAGGGTGCTCCATCTATTCCCTTTATATAACAAACCCCCTTACCCAGAATACTCCCCAATGCGTTACGCCTAGTTTGCGCTAGTCGTTACGCATATCAAAATCAATTGAGGGTATTAACAGCTTCCCCCTTTTTCATAATAATTAAATCATCTTTTCTTGTGTTGAAAATAATAAAGCTTGATACTCGCGGCATCTTTATAAACAAATCAAAAGAGTAAATCGTTTCGAGCCAGAGAATCTGAATTCATATTCGAATTCTCTAGCGCGTCACTTTTTAACGCGAACAACAAGTATTTGCAAAGACATTTTGCTTTCAAGAGAACTTACGAAGCTGAGTGGCTGTAGAACACATAACCCATCTTGGCCATTTAGGATGTAGTGTAAATTATTCAGCGTAAGCTTAGAATAGTTGTCATGCGAGACTACGATCAGCGATTTTTCTTGAAAATATTATGGACTTCGAGTATTCAACAAATCCGATAATATTTCAAAGAGAAGCGTTGAACTCAGATATCGAGAGAACTGCTTCACGATGAATAAGCCCTTAGAACTTACCCACGCTTGGTTCTTATCGTTGGCCTCATGCTCGTGACTTCAAACGCTGAACATGTGTATAACCACTAACCATGTTTGAATCTTTGTAGCATTCATTCATGCATTCATTCAAAACTTATTTTCTTCCCATTTCCAAAGAATTTAGAGATTTTTCTTTGTAAATATTTTAGGTTAGAGTGATGGACGCCGAGGAAGATTCACCAAGAAATACTTTTAGAATTCTCGATGTAGGAAAGTTGAAAGAGTTAGCATCCTTGGTAGAAGATCCCCTGATTTCGTAAAACGCTATGGAACTCTTTTAACGTCCCGAACACTAACATTGATGAAGGACTTCAAAACTTTCGCTCAGCTTTACGATCCGATCGCTTCACTTTCCCTGACTATCAGTTGATGCCTACTTTGGAAGAGTATGCACACATCCTAGGTATCTCAGTATCAGATAAAGTGCCTTTCAATAGTTTGGAAGCCATTCCTAAGTCACTACTCATTGCAACAATGACTCACTTAAAGAAATCTGAGATAGACAAAAACCTAACTACCAAAGGAAAACTCTTAGGACTAACTTCAAAGTTCCTAATGGAGAAGGCTCTTAAGTTCTATGAAGCCGGTAGTATGGTAGCTGTCATACCCCAATTTTTGACCTAATATACCACCATACATTTGCATCATAGCATCATTAACAGTTCAGAACAGAATTAATCGGGTGTGGCTTTCATAGGTCAAAATTAGGGTTTCATCAAATTTTCATCTGATTCAAGAGGTAATAAATTAGGGTTTGAGTTTCACTCACCTAAATTGATATATCTTAATCAACCATCAACCTCTGATCTTCAGATATCAAATTTTTTCCTCATGATCTATCGAGATCGACCAATTAGGGTTTTCATCGAGGACAAGCAATTACTGATTTTCTGATCAATGAATGACTTTTTTGTTTGGAGATTGATATTCATATCTTCAATACAACATCTTGACCTAATTTCAGGATTCAAAACATCACAGAAGTTCACATACTTCATCAGTCAATTTCTGGATCATCTGATGAAATTTCATCTGCACTGAAAAGTCAAACTTTGACTTTTGGTCAACTTTTTCAAGATAAAACTTTTTCCATCATCAAAATACTTCAAATGATCCATCATGATCATAAAAATCAAGAAATTTGGAAAAGTCAACAAAAAGTCAAAATTTCCAACACTTAGAAAATTTTTCAAGTGTTAAAATTTCACATTTTTTCCAAACTTCATGGCATTTTTTCACATAGTTCCATTTGGAATTAGAAAAAACTCAAAACATGAAAGTTGTAGCCCTTGAAACAAGCTTTCCAAAATGTCCAAGAACTTTCAAATCCATGGTGTCTAGCTATACATTTGATTTTGAAACATAGAGCTCCATAACCATGGATTTTCAAGTACAACTTTCAAAATTACAAGTCATTTTTGAGTTTTTCTCCTTCTAGAAGCCATGCCACCTAGCCAAGAGGGATAAAGCTCATAAAAATCAGTTGAGAGGTAATTATGATGGGATAAGATCAAGGTGAATTATTAACCATGGTTAAAAGGAAGCTTCCTTTTGCATTTATTACAAAAATGACTTTCTTGCCCTCTAAGGCAAGTTGTCCAAATCCAAGCCAATCCCTTTTGCTTGCCATTCAGAAATCTTGACCTATAAATAGAGGTCATGTTTGCCATTTGAAACTACACCAAAGCTATGCCAAAACAAGATTTCTCCTTTCTTTCTTAATTTTCAAGTAACATAGTTCAATTTGAGAAATCTTGCATTTTTCAAAACTTGTGAAAAAACATGAGATTTGGTGTCTAACATGTCATAAGCATCATATGTAATTGGTTTGTAACTTAAAATCAACATAAGAAAAGCTAAAAACCATAATTGCATTTCATGTTTCCAAACTTGCCAAAACTACCTTAACCTTCGAATTTGATGTTTGGCTCGAGCAAGATGTGTTTTTATCATTCAAACATCATCAACATACTCCATATGGATGATGCAGATCATTAACCTTGACCTGTAACACCTCTAACATCGAATTCAAGTTTCACTTTGAAGCATGTGCAGGTGGACTTGGTTGGAATGATTCAGGCAATTTCAAAGCAAGCAGACCATCCTCACACGATCCTTGAAGTTCACTGGTGCTATAGCAATCATTAAACAACAACTGGAAACACTCCATTGAAGATTTTGATCTCAGCTTCAAGAGGTAAGAACTCAAACTTCGAACTCCTTGATTTCTTGCTTCCAGTTTAAAAAGCTCTTGGCCGTTTTGTTTCTGCACCATCACTGATCATTAACCCTCAATCAATTGCTTAATTCCATAACCATACACGATTTCAATTTGATTTTAAAGAATTAGGGTTCTTCGTGATTTCTGGAAATTTAATCATGTTAAGCTAAAAATAAATGAAATTAAACCACACCATCATGTTCCTGGTTCAATTTCGACCAAGTTTGATGTTTACATCGAGCAATTTCATTGAGAAACAAAGAAACCATGGCTGATTGAAGGATCGGGGAAGAAGAAGAAGAATGCGCGCGTTTTTTCAAATTCAAACATTTGGTTTATAATATTATAACATGGTTTGAACTCAATACACGGATGTATTGCCGCCCAGCGGTTGCCAGCTCACTCTTAAGTCATTCCCTTGCCACGCCTTGCCGAATGGTCCCGGGTTCGAGTAGCCTTGGGACCATTTTTGCCAAATTTTTCATATTTACTTCATATTTTTTTTCAAACTTTGACTCTTTCAAAACCCAATCAAAACTCCTCATTTTGAGGTGATTTTTTGTACACATGTCAATTAACATATCTATTTTATGATAGTGTCAAAAAAATTCAAAAATACTTTCATCTGATTATATTTTTATCGAGCCGAAAACGATACTTTTGAGTACTTTTCAAAGCACTTTAAAAGGTGATTTTTTCAAACTTTCGAAGTCCGATTCTTTTCCAAACTTCTCACAAGTATATTTCACTTGTCAAAAACACTTTCAAGATCATTTTTCAAAATTTTTCATCAAACTTACATCCTTTTCCATGATCGATCCGATTTGACGATAAAACCGAATTCGTTTTTTCCTCGAATTTCTTAACCGATCATGGGCCTCCCTTACGGTGTAAGTCCCAAAATTCTTTCTATGTACATACATATTTCCTTGTACATATCTAATTCTTTTATGTACATAACAATTTTTACTTGTACATAACACAAACGTCCTTTGTAAATACTCAAATACAGACAAACTTCGTCTGTTTGTTTTTGTTCGTTTGTATATGCACTGAATACCATTGGTATTAAAAGGAGCATTATTCCCGGTGAAACTGCTTTTAAACCAATGGGCCTCCCTTATGGTGTAAGTCCCAACCCTCCTATGTACATCCACAACTCCTTGTACATAAATACTTGTTCGTGTACATATTTACTTCCTTGTACACAATTCAAACTTGTAAATAATCAAGTTGCGCTCGTTTTAAATGTTCGTTTTACACACACTTGTTTATATTTCCTTCATAAACTCTTGTAAATAAACTTTACATGTATTGTTTATATTTCCTTCATAAACTCCTGTGAATAAATTTCATACATTTGTTTATACAACTGTCTAGTTATAACATAACAACTAGTCTAACCAATAGGTTCCCCACAAAGTTAGCCTCCTCTTGGGCTTTGTACAAGGTAACTCATTTCATCTGAGTTCTCCTCTTAGGCTTCATATAAGAAAACTCATTCATCCGAGTTTAGCCTCCGCTTAGGCTTCATATAAGACAACACCCTGCTGAGTCGCCTCTCGCTTGCTCCAAAGAACTCCTCATTGAGTTTAGCCTTCTCTTGGGCATCAAACAAGAAAGAGACCAGGAAATCTCTTAACAGCCTCCTATTGGGCTTCCAATACAAAAAATCACCCGCGCTAAGATAGAACCCAAAGAGTATAATTTCCCGGTGAAATTGCTCTTAATCCTAAAAGGATGGTTTCCTTGAAATCCCATTTAAAGCCAAAGCCACCATACCCTATAGCTTCCTCGAGCTTTATACAAGGACCTCGATGACCCTCGATGACCTCGAATGCCTCCTCGGGCTTACAATACAAGGACCCACGGGCTTCTTAAAAGCATCCCTTTAATCCAATCAATTTCTCCTCGAGATTTAGACGTTTATCATCTCTATGGAAGAAGTATCTCATCTATCACATCACATACAATCAAATTCCTTTTCAAAAACTTTTCAAACAAAAACATCTCTTAATCGTAAGTGGTAACGCTTGTACACTAAAGCAAAACACCCAATGCTTACAATTAAAAGATTCAATCATCTTTCAAATCATCTTTCTAAAACTCGTAAGTGGTAACGCTTGTACACTCAAGCAAAACACCTATAACTTACGACGAAAGATTCAATCAATCAAACTTTTCAAAATGTGTGTGATGAAATAGATTAGATACATTTTTCATTAAGATGACATTTGTCTTTGTCTCTTAATAACATCCCGTTGCTTCCACTAGCATAAGTGGGAACTACGATTGCTCTGACTTTCTCAACATCCTTTTGAGAATACGTAGGCACAAGGTCTCATCCTTGCCGAGCAAATTTCTTTCTCCCTCAAACCAAACAAACCATAGATCCCTTTAGATCCGAGCTACAAATGCTCTGATTCCCATTAAGGGATATGTATGCAGAAGATCCCAATGATCTTTGCGAGCACAATAATAACAAAACCTAGGATCCCACATAATCTATCCTTCTTAAAAATCCCAAAGGAGAAACTTTCCCAATCATAGAAATAGCAATTAAAACACACAAACGTATCAAACATATTCATATATAAAGCTATAGATAACTATATATATTTAGGGTGCTCCATCTATTCCCTTTATATAACAAACCCCCTTACCCGGAATCTCCCCAATGCGTTATGTCTAGTTTGCGCTAGTCGTAATGCATATCATATCAATTGAGGGTATTAACAGCTTTCCCCTTTTTCATAATCATTTTTTTTTGTGTTGAAAATAATAAAGCTTGATGCTCGCGGCATCTTTATAAACAAATCAAAAGAGTAAATCGTTTCGAGCCATAGATTCGAATTCATATTCGATTTCCTCGCACGTCACTTTTTAACGCGAACAGGAAAAATGGCGACTCTGCTGGGGAGTACGCTAAATTTTGATTTTCAAAAAAAATGTGACTCTGCTCAAGAGCACCAAGCTTTTTTTTGTTTAAAAAAAAAGGGGTTAAGCTTGCATATGTGCATATGTTTGTTTTTCTTTATTGTGTGTTTACGCAATTTCATCTGATGGAAAGAAATCCTAACCCGGATTTAAGAACATTTTAAGATCTAGGTGGGGGTATAGTCCTATTAACTTGTGAGAAGTCTCAGTACTTACGGAGTTAATTTGAGATCCCTCTCTCAGTGGAGGTTGTCTTGGGAGTATTTGTGTTTAACAAGTATTTGCGAAGACATTTTGCTTTCAAGAGAACTTACGGTCGAGTGGTCAGAGAACACATAACCCATCCTGGCCATTTAGGATGTAGTGCAGAAATTGTTCAGGCGTAAGCCTAGAATAATTGTCATGCGAGACTACGATCAGGCGAGTTTTTCTTGAAAAATATTATTGGACTTCGAGTATTCAACAACTGATAATATTTCAAAGAGAAGCGTTGAGCTCAGATTATCGAGAACCCGCTTCACGTATGAATAAGCCCTTAGAACTTACCCACGCTTGATTCTTATCGCTGGCCTCATGCTCGTGACTTCAACGCTGACCGTGTGTATAACTACTAACCATGTTTGTAGCATTCATGCATTCATTCAAAACTTCATTTTCTTCCCATTTCCAAAGAATTTAGAGATTTTTCTTTGTAAATATTTTAGGTTAGAGTGATGGATGTCGAGGAAGATTCACCAAGAGATACGCTTTAGAATTCTCGATGTAGGAAAGTTGAAAGAGTTAGCATCCTTGGTAGAAGATCCTCTGATTTCGTAAAACGCTATGGAACTCTTTTAACTATTCGAACACTAACATTGATGAAGGACTTCTCAAAACTTTCGCTCGGTTTTACGATCCACTATCATTGTTTCACTTTCCCGATTATCGCTGATGCCTACTTTGGAAGAGTACGACACATCCTAGGTATCTCAAGACGATAAAGTGCCTTTCAATGGTTTGGAAGCCATTCCTAAGTCACCATTGCAACAATGACTCACTTAAAGAAATCGAGATAGACAAGAACCTCACTACCAAAGGAAAACTCTTAGGACTTACTTCAAAGTTCCTAATGGAGAAGGCTCTTAAATTCCTCGGTAGTATGGTAGCCTTTGAAGCTATTTTAGCTTTACTCATCTATGGATTGGTGTTGTTTCAACGTCCCAAGTTTCGTTGATATCAACGCCATAAGGATCTTTCTCGATTGGAAACCTGCTCCCACTTTGCTTGGTGACACGATTTCTCCATTCATCATAGGAATCGCAAGGAGATGGAACTATCATGTGTTGTGTACTCTGTTCTTCAAATGGATTGTCTCACACTTGCCTAAATCTCCTATCTTCGCGAGAACAAAGACGATTGGCATTGGTCTCAAGACTCATGTCTCTTACAAACGATTTATATCCATTGGTATACCTTGGCATAAATGAGATGGAAATCATTGAAATTTGTGGAGAATTTGCCAACGCCTCTCATTGGTAAAGGAGGAATCAACTACAACCCATTCTTGGCGAGACGTCAACTCGGATATGAAAACTCTAGTAAACCTCTTGGTTTTACAGTAGAAAGCTACTTCTATCATGAAGGGGAGGATTCCCAAGGTTTGAAATCCAGAATGATCAGAGCTTGGCATCACATCCGAAGGAAGGAAAAAGGTAATGCAAGGAATTGTGTAGCCATGGAAATCTACACTTCTTGGGTAAAGAAAAGAGCGAAGGAATTCCGAATGCCTTATGCTTATGAGGAACCTATGTTCTCAAAAGCTTCCAAATCAACAATTTTTCCCGTCGAGACTATGGGAGAATACCAGGAAGCTTTGGCCAAGATGAGGCTTGAGAAAGAAGCTTTGGAAAACAAGTTCCTTAAGACTGATCTCGAAAATGAAAAGCTCAAGAAGCAGGTCAAAGATCATGAAAAGACGCTTTACTTCCAAGATGAATGGCTCATGGAGAAAGATGAGAAGATTCGTCAGAAAGATAATGCGATTAAAAGATACATCAAAGAAAGAAAAAGAAAGCTTGAGGAAATGACAACCAACGATCCTGCTCCCGACGAGTGGAAGAAAGTCATCAGCAAGCTAAAAGCCGAGAAAGCTGAACTAAAAGCCCACTATGGGAAGAAAAACTTAAAGTTGAAGCTACATCAAGCCTTTGGATCTTCATCCGACGAAGACGATTAATTAGTTTAGATTGTAATTTTTATCATTTATTTTATCATTTGTATGAGCTGTGCTCAAAAACAAAAATTGTGGTAATCTTCTTTCAATAATTAATAAAATATGTGTTTTCCATCCAAATATTTGCCAGAAATTTCTCTTTTAGCATAAATTCTTTGGAAATTTTTCTCTTTGCATTCATAATCATGCATCATACTTTGCACATCGAGTTGTTGTTTAGAGTCTGATCTTTTGGAATTTCTTCCGTAGGAAAAGATCGCCAAGTCGCGCTGCCTTAGAGTTTCTCGACCACGCCCACACCGACTCACATACAATACTGCTCAAAAAGAAGGAAAATAATGGAAGGCTTTGAGCAAGAAAATGTTGAGTCAGAGCTGACAACACTGTAAGAAGAGGTAGAGAGACTCACTTCTTTGGTCAATTCGTTGGCAACTACGCAAAGTCAGCAAGCAACATTGAGCAGTCAAAATCAAGCGGCGATTTCAGAGACCACTACTACTCCAGTTTCAACTGCAGCCAAGAGTTCACTCTTCAAGATGCCGAAGGTTATCCATGGGCATGCCTTTCAATTTCGCATCGGATTTCCAACCAATTCTCGTGTACAAACAACCACGCTTGAAGTACCTACTTTGCAGAACTCAACACTTACTCCACAATATGGAGTAACCTTTCCGCAAGTCACTATGACGGTTTCTCAACCAATCATGACGAACTCACCAGTAGTTCACGCAGCATTTAAGAAGTATATCACAATCCAGGTGACAACACGAATCCTCGTGGCCAGATGGATAATCTCCAAGAACAGCTCCATAAGATGCAGCTTGAGATTAAAACAATCTGTGGAAAGGAATTGTTTGGGAAGAACGCCCATGATCTGTGCCTAGTTCCTCGCGTAAGGATACCCGCAAAGTTCAAAGTCCCTGACTTTGAAAAGTATAAAGGAAATTCCTGCCCACAGAGTCATCTTACGATGTACGCTAGGAAAATTTCTACGTACAA
The DNA here is from genome assembly GCA_021764765.1 of Vicia sativa. Taxonomy (NCBI): domain Eukaryota; kingdom Viridiplantae; phylum Streptophyta; class Magnoliopsida; order Fabales; family Fabaceae; genus Vicia; species Vicia sativa. Next base: position 38,701,839 of record CM038792.1, read on the forward strand.
CGATAATCACCAATTGTTAATTCACTATTTCCAAGACAGTCTCACCCGGTCGCATCAAGTGGTACATGGACTAGAAAGGCGAATATCCAAACATTCAATGACCTAGGCGAAGCCTTTGTCCAACAAAGGCAAATTCAACTTGACATGGCTCCATCGATCAACTCCGCTCCATGTCTCAGAGGGAAAAAGAGACATTCAAAGAGTACGCCCAACGTTGGAGGGAAATTGCTGCAAAAGTCAACCCACCGTTAGAGGAGAAGGAAATGACCAAGGTTTTCTTAAACACTCTTGGCCTATTTTACTACGAACGAATGATCGCCAACGCTCCCGGAGATTTCACTGAGATGGTAAGCATGGGAATGCGGCTAGAGGAAGGAGTTCGAACAGGACGCCTGGTCAAAGAAATAGGATCTTCCAGTGGAACTAAGAGGATTGGAACCAGTTTTCCAAAGAAAAAGGAACATGACATAGGAATGGTATCACGAGGGAAACCACGAAAGAATGTCAGCCGACAACAACAGGTAGCTGCCATAGCACCCGCTGTTAATACAAGTTCAAATACAGGAATTGCTCCACGCTCCAAAGAAGCTCAACAAAACAACAAAGCTCAAGAATATAACAATCGTAACGCGCCACGGGTCTCACAATTTGATCCAATTCCAATGACGCATACGTAACTATATCCCGCATTAATAGAAAGGAATCTTGTGCAAACAAGGTCACCTCCGCACTGCATAAATTGCCATGGTGGTACAAAGCGACGATCTTGCCCTTTTCATCAAGGGCACCGGTCATGACCTTGAACATTGCATAGCACTAAAAGTCAAGTACAAAGGTTAGTAAGGTCTAATCTTTCTCCTTCGTAAACACAAATCCAAACGTGCAAGCAAATCCACTTCCCACTCATAGTGGACATACAGTGAATTTGATACTAAGGAATACAAATCGATATCTTGTCACAGACGTGAATCTGATCAGAGAAAGTTTGGTACAGCTCCATGATACATACAGTACAATCGGCGCTTTCACTAAACATGATTACGCAGCTTGCAGCATCTGCTTCAAGGATCTTCGAGGATGTCCAACCATAAGAGCAGACATTCAACGATTATTAGACATTGGTGACATACAAATCTTCAGAAATAGAAACGACTATGACGTTAATATGGTAGGGCATTTTCCGCATGAGCTTTTAGTCTCAGATATCAACTCGGAAATTCCCGAAGTAAACGTTATTGTCCCCTGTTTCAATATGCCCAAGCATGTGGAGATTGAATATAACGGTTCAGAATTTCCAGAGTCTCCTTTAGTGATTTGCCTACCCGGTCCTGTTCCATACAGTTCTAACAAAGCAATTCCCTATCAATACAATGCGACTATAATAGAAGATGGGAAGGAGAAACCCATGCCAACTCTTCCAGCCAATGTCAACATAACTGAGATCGGACGAGTAACGCGAAGTGGACGAGTACATACTCCGTTGCCACCAAAGCCGCTTGTTGTCCCTGTTGTCAGACAAAATCCAGTTGATATGCCTCCCGAGAATCCCACAAGGATCCCCATTGGTAATCCAAACATAAACGTTGTTCCGTCTGATGGAACCAACGTCAACTCACATTTCGATGAGATTCTAAAGCTGATCAAGAAAAGTGAGTACAGAGTTGTAGATCAACTGATGCAGACTCCCTCCAAAATTTCGATACTATCTCTACTCCTGAATTCCGAAGCTCACCGAGAAGCTTTGATGAAAGTACTAGATCAAGCTTATGTAGATCACGACGTGACTACAGATCAATTTGGTGGAATTGTGGGCAACATAACAGCTTGCAAAAATTTAAGCTTCAGTGATGAAGAACTTCCGGAGGAAGGAAAAGATCACAATCTGGCTCTGCATATCTCAATGATTTTCCAATCAGATTCTCTGTCCAATGTAGTAGTAGATACCGGTTATCCTTAAATGTAATGCCAAAAACGACTCTTGCTCGTTTAGCTTACAAAGGAACGCCGACTAAATTCAATGACATAGTGGTAAGAGCCTTTGATGGATCAAGGAAATCTGTTATTGGGGAAGTCGACCTTCCAATGACGATTGGTCCGCATACCTTCCAAATCACCTTCCAGGTCATGGATGTGCCAGCTGCTTATAGTTGCTTGCTAGGAAGACCATGGATACACGAAGCAGGAGCTGTGACATCCACTCTCCATCAAAAAACTGAAGTTCACAGTAAATGGGAAGCTAGTAACCATCATCGGTGAACAAGCGTTACTAATAAGCCATTTATCCAGCTTTTCTTTCATCACAGCCAACGACGTTGAAGGAACACAATTCCAAGGACATCCGTTAGAAGATGAATCTACAAGCAAAAGTAGATCGTCTATCTCCTCTTACAAAGAAGCAGCACAGATAGTGAAAGATGGTAATGCTGCAGGTTAGGGACAAGTAATCAAACCCGTCAACAACGAGACAAAGGCCGCCTCGATTTGCTCCAAGATTTCTAAAGACAATCAAAGGGATGAAGCTCTTCGCCCAATCGTAGAAGTATTCCACATGGGGGTTTTTAAACCCCGCTCTTCAAGAGGTTAATGTTCTTACCAATGAAGGTGATGAAGACGATCTCCGGATCCAAGAGTGGAGCACTTATCTCACCACTCGAATATGTGTCTCGTGAAGAATCGACGCACTGCTCTATCCTTCAACTGATCAATTCAAAGGCATGTCCCTACAGAAGAATGAAAATCCACCTGTCCCTTCTGAAGTTTGGGATACCTTGGGAGAACCAAGTGGAAAGTTTGACTACATGGTGAAATACATCGCTACCGAAAGCTCAAAAATCGATTGAAGATATCCACCAACCGATGGGGTGATTCTTTTGAATATCCTAGTCAACCAGAAGAGTTATATACATCTTCTCGATCTTATCAACCAATTGAGGTTCCGAATGAAGATCTCTGCTTTAACGCGCCTGTGGAATTTGTTAAACCAGATCTTGACTATCACTACATGAACGTAATTATGAAGAGCAGGGATTCGGGATACGAATTAGAAAGTGTCGCCGACAATGAGTCTCTTCACTCAAAAGATTGGAGAGTACATCCCCAGAATTCAACGCAAATGCCAATGGAAAGTACATATGCTGTATCCCATGCTTCCCGATCTGTCCATCAAGCAGAAGAAGATCGTTTCAGCAGCACAAAAGGCAAGGTCAACCGTCCAGAGTCTTCAAAACCTGTTCGACCAACGACCAAAGTCTATTCAAGAATTAAGCCAAGTGGAAAATTACCAGAATACCTCGATTTCTAGGGAGTTCGCCACTATTGGAAGCCTGTTGAAGTTCGGACTAATGTTCATAGTTCTAAGTAGTTTATCTTTGCTTTTGTTTTGAACTCTCGCTTCGCCCAAAGCGAAGAGATGTTTTATAGGGTTTAGCTTTTAAATAATTTCTCTTTGTCTTGCCCAAGACGAATGAGTTTGTATTTTAGGGCCCTGTCTCATATTGTGAATCATAAATAAACGCGTTGTTTTGATTCCACACTTTGTGTTTGTTTTTTCGTTTTTACCCTTTCTTGGAAATGATAATCCTAAAAAACACAATAAAAATCTTCAAAAATAATAATAATAATAATAATCTGCACACACTTTCACGATTAACTCTTTCTAAAAAAATATAAAAAAAGAGAGTTAATTAATCAAACATAAATCAAATATGCAGATTAGCAGATGGACAAATCCATTGAACGCAATAACTCTATGCTCTCTCCCAACATTGAAATCCCCAGTGAAGTCGCCGAGGAAGAAGTTGAATAAGAGATCCCGCATGAGATTTCCCGACTACTTAAGCACGAGGAAAGAATCATTCAGCCTCACAAAGAGCCTTTGGAGGCAATCAACTTAGGTTCTGAGGAAGACAAAAAAGAAGTAAACATCAGAGCTCTACTCGACAACAACGTCAAGGGCAAACTGATAGATCTTCTCAAAGAATATGTTGATGTGTTTGCTTGGTCCTACCAAGACATGCCAGGTTTAGATACCAGCATCGTGGAGCATCACTTGCCATTAAAACCGGAGTGTCCGCCAGTTAAACAAAGACTGAGAAGAGTTCACCCAGACATGGCCGACAAAATAAAAAAGGAAGTTCAAAAGCAACTCGACGCAGGTTTCCTCGTCACCTCTGAATATCCTCAATGGTTAGCCAACATAGTACCTATCTCAAAGAAAGACGGAAAGGTCAGAATGTGTGTTGACTACCGGGATTTGAACAAAGCTAGTCCAAAAGATGATTTCCCGCTACCGCATATCGACATGCTAGTGGATAGTACTGCAAAGTTCAACGTCTTTTCCTTCATGGACGGTTTTTCCGCTACAATCGATCGAATGGCTCCAAGACATGGAGAAGACATCTTTATCACGCCATGGGGCACCTTTTGCTACAAAGTAATTTCGTTTGATTAAAGAATGCCACAAGAACTTATCAAAGGGCAATGACTACTCTCTTTCATGACATGATGCACAAAGAGATCAAGTCTACGTGGATGACATGATAGCAAAGTCCGACATCAAGAAGAGCATATAGAATATCTCTTGAAGTTGTTTCAACGACTAAGGAAATTTCATCACCAATCCTAACAAATGTACCTTTGGGGTAAGATCCGAAAACTCCTAGGTTTCATCGTCAACAAAGAGGTATTGAAGTTGACCGACAAAGTCAAGGCTATTCAAGAAATGCCTACGCCACATACGTAAAAGCAAGTAAGAGGATTTCTTGGACGGTTGAATTACATCTCCGATTTATCTCTCAAATGATCGCCACCGGGCCAATATTCAAGCTTCTCCGCAAAAATCAAGAGGTTGTGTGGATGTAAGATTTAAAAGCGCTTGACAAGATCAAGGAATACCGCCGTAACCACCGATATTGATCCCTCAAATCGAAGGAAGACCATTAATCATGTACCTTACCGTGCTAGAAGATTCCATGGGCTGCGTGCTTGGACAACAAGATGAAACTGATAAGAAAGAGCATGCCATCTACTACTTGAGTAAAAAGTTCATAGACTGTGAAACTCGTTACTCCATGCTCGAGAAAACATGTTGTGCTTTGGTATGGGCTTCAAAACGTCTCCTCCAGTACATGATCAATCACACGACTTGGTTAATCTCCAAAATGGATCCAATCAAGTACGTCTTTGAGAAGCCTGCCTTAACAGGAAGAATTGCTCGATGGCGATGTCATATCGAGTATGACATCCGATGCGTGCTCAAAAGAGGTCAAATGAAGCATTCTCACCGATCACTTGGCTTATCAACCGATCAATGAATACCAGTCTCTCAAATTCGACTTCCCTGACGAGGATGTTATGTACTTGAAGATGAAAGATTGTGATGAACCGCTACTTGAAGAAGGTCCTGATCCAGAATCTAGATGGGGCTTAATCTTTGATGGAGCAGTTAATGTCTTTGGCAATGGAATTGGGGTAGTCATCATCACTCCCGAGGGTTCTCATATCCCGTTTTCTGCCAGATTGCTATTTGATTGCACCAACAACATCGTAGAATATGAAGCTTGTATCATGGGTATCGAAGAAGCCATCGACTTGAGGATCAAGATCCTTGACATATATGGAGACTTAGCCCTTGTGATCAACCAAATCAAAGACAAGTATGAAACTCATCATCTTGGTTTGATTCCTTACAGAGATTATGCAAGACGTTTGTTGACTTTCTTCAACAAAGTAGAACTGCATCATATCCCTCGAGATCAGAATCGAATGGCAGACGCCTTGGCTACTTTATCTTCCATGTTCAAAGTCAACCATCGAAACGATATGCCCAGAATCCGTATCAAATGCCTCGAAAGACCGGCATATGTATTCACAACTGAAGCAGTCTTCAATGATAAACCGCGGTTTCACGACATCAAACGTTTCCTCCAAACACGAGAGTACCCGCTCGGGGCATCGTACAAGGATAAGAAAACTTTAAGGAGGCTTTCTAGAAACTTCTTCCTCAATGAAGATGTGCTATACAAAAGAAACTTCGACATGGTTCTGCTCAGATGCGTCGACAGACAAGAAGCAGACACGATCATTCATGAAGTACACGAAGGGTCCTTTGGAACTCATTCAAATGGGCATGCAATGTCCAGAAAAATCTTGAGAGCAGGGTACTATTGGATAACAATGGAATCTGATTGCTGTAAACACGTCAAGAGATGTCACAAGTGCCAGATCTACGCAGATAAGATCCATGTGCCACCGACTCTACTCAACGTTCTCTCTTCTCCATGGCCTTTCTCCATGTGGGGCATCGACATGATTGGGATGATCGAACCAAAGGCGTCCAACGGACATCGCTTCATTTTAGTGGCTATTGATTACTTCACCAAATGGGTCGAAGCAGCGTCTTACGCCAATGTTACAAGACAAGTGGTTGTGAGGTTCATCAAGAACAACCTCATTTGCCGATATGGAGTTCCAAGTAAGATCATTACAGATAATGGATAAAACTTGAACAACAAGATGATGAAAGAACTGTGTGAGGAATTCAAGATTGAGCATCATAACTCATCTCCTTACCGGCCAAAGATGAACGGCGCCGTTGAAGCTGCCAACAAGAACATCAAGAAGATCGTCCAAAAGATGGTCATCACCTACAAAGACTGGCACGAAAATGCTGCCATTTGCTCTGCATGGGTATCGTACTTCAGTACGCACTTCAACAGGGGCAACTCCTTTTTCTCTAGTATACGGCATGGAAGTAGTGCTTCCCGTAGAAGTTGAGATTCCGTCAATGAGAGTTCTCTTGGAAACTAAGTTATCTGAGGCCGAATGGTGTCAAAGTAGATACGACCAGTTGAACTTAAACGAAGAAAAGCGTCTGACCGCTCTGTGTCATGGACAACTATATCAAAGAAGGATGAAGAAAGCCTTCGACAAAAAGGTTTGACCTCGTGAATTCCAAGAAGGCGACCTCGTGCTTAAAAAGATTCTGTCTATTCAACCAGATTCTAGGGGAAAATGGACTCCTAATTACGAAGGCCCATACATCGTCAAAAGAAGCTTTTCTGGCGGTGCTATGAGTCTCACAACCATGGACGGTGATGAACTCCCGCATCCTGTGAATGCTGATGCAATCAAGAAATACTTTGTCTAAAAAACAAAAGAACAGCTTGGTAAGTCAAAAACCCGAAAAGGGCGGCTTAGGCAAAAAAGAAGAGCGTCTCGGTGGACTGAAAACCTGAAAAGGCGGTCCAGGCAAAAATTAGAGACAATAAACAGAAATTATCCTGATAGATTGAAAACCTGAAAAGGCAATCTAGGCAAAATTAAGGATAAAAATGACAAAATAACTGCATTAGTCCGTACTTCGTCAATCTGAAGAATCTTCATCAACGGATCTTCAATCAAATCTTCTAAAGCAACAAGCACAGTTGGAATTCAAAGTTGTTAGGGATAATAGTGGTTATTTGCTTTAAATGTAACCTTTTCCCAATAAATTATCATTTCCAACTCTTGTAAATAGTTCATGGAATCACGCCTTTGGCTGATTACCATTCTATCAATAAATTTGAGCATTGTGCCTCTTTGTTTGCAATTCTTGCTTTATTCTGTTTTACAAAATAACGCTTTTATTGTGAAAATCACTTTTGAAAAAAAAAAGTTTTAAATGAATTTTTACTTCAAAATTTTGAAATATAAGTAAGATGTTCCTTTGAACTATGAACACAGGAAGAACTTCAACAGTTTCTCCATGAGTGTTTTGACCTCTGAAAGACAGAACAAATACTACAAAAGTTTTCTTCTCCTCAGCAGAGATCATCAAAGGATGGCATTCTTATCCAAAAAGAATCCCCAACAAGGTTTCCAATGAAATGCCTTCTTCAGAAAGTTTAAAGCATGCAACTCAGATTCATCATCAGTAACGTCTATACCATTGCTACAGATTTTGCTGAGTATTTGTTTGAACTGTGACGTAGTCCTTTTCCCAAATACCCCTTTTGTTGTCTTGTCAAGTATCCTCAGCATACATATGACATTCATGACATTCATCATTCATACATAACAGCATCATTAATGCATTCCTTCATTTCTCAATGTTTGCTTCTATATCACTTGTTTAGGTTGCAATTACTCCCAAAAACAAGTATGGGTATGTCATCTCTCCAGTAGATTATCCCCAAGTAGAGAAATACATTTCTTCTCTGCTAATCCCCAACTGAGAGCATTCCTCATTGGGAACGAAGTCTTGATTGACCCTTTCTTTCTAGCTCAGTCCTGGATAGAACCTTGTCTCTAACCATTTCAGGATTAGATTTCACAGAAAAATCTACCTGCAAACAATAAGCAATAGCCTCGTCATCCGAGCCGCTTATTTCCTTTTCATTTTGAAACTTGTCGTAAAAAGATTGTTCTTCTCAGCAAGTCCAATCATGAAAGTTCAAAAAATCCCCACAGTTGTCTTTCTGTCCAAAGAAAACCTGTGTCTTTACAATCAAAATGCCCGCATCTTCTCAAGAGAGAAGATCCCCAGCAAGATTGTAACTTTGAAAAATAGAAACTCATTCGAGATCTGTTTCTCTCATTGTCTGTTATTCACAAGGCCTGAATACTCAGTAATTTTCTCAAGAATTACCTTGTTATAGTTATCACTTCGCTGATAATTGGTAATATCTTCGAAACTCATTACCATAAACTATCACAAGGCTGATAATTGGTAATATCATCTTTCAAATACCTTAAACATTGTCACAAGGCTGACAGAAGGTAATCTCCTCGTTTTCCAAAGCGAAACAGATATTCACATGCATTGTGAATCTATTTTCCCAGTGAAACAAATTGCTTGTTTCCCAACAAACAGGATTCTCTTTTCTTAGACAGATTGAGTCATCCTCACAATCATTCCCCTGGTATATCAATCTTTGATACCTCCTGGGTAAACTTGTTGCAATCATTTTGCATCACTCGCATTTTTTGGTTTCTTAGGTCCAAAATTTGCGTATTCTGATATTTAAGTCTCTTCACACCTATCGAGACGAAGATCTTCATCTTCATATCTCAGGTTAAAGAAACTTAAATAGGGGCATCTGTCATACCCCAATTTTTGACCTAATATACCACCTTACATTTGCATCACTGCATCACTAACAGTTCAGAACAGAATAGATCGTCGTGTGTGGCTTCTAGAAGTCATAATCAGGGTTTCATCAAAATTTCATCTGTTGAAGATGTGATCAATTAGGGTTTGAGTTTCCACTCACCTCAATTGATCTATCTTAATCAATCATCAACATATGATCTTCAGATTCCTAACTTTTTCTCATGATCTATCAAGAATCGACCAATTAAGGTTTTTATCGAGGATATGGAATCACTGACTTTCTGATCAATGAATGACCTGTGTGCTTGGAGATTGATCTTTATATCTTCAATACAACATCTTGACCTAATTTCTTGATTCAAAACATCACAGAAGTTCACATTTTTCATCAGTCAATTTCTGGATCATCTAATGAAATTTCATCTGCATTGAAAAGTCAAACTTTGACTTTTGGTCAACTTTTTCAAGACAAAACTTTTTCAATCATCAAAATACTTCAAATGATCCATCATGATCATAAAAAATCAAGAAATATGGAAAAGTCAACAAAAAGTCAAAATTTTCAACACTTAGAAAATTTTTAAGTGTTAGAAATTTCATGTTTTTTCCTACTTTCATGGCAATTTTTCACATAGTTCCATTTGGAATTAGAAAAAACTCAAAACATGAAAGTTGTAGCCCTTGTTGCAAGCTTTCCAAAATTTCCAATAACTTGCGAAACCATTTTGTCTAGCTATACTTTTGATTTTGAAACATAGAGCTCCAAAAGCCATGGATTTCAAGTTCACACTTCAAAGTTATAAGTCATTTTTGCAAAAATCTCCTTCTAGAAGCCTTGTCACCAAGTTGAGATAGGCTAGAGCTGATAAAAATCAGATGAGAAGTAATTATGATGGATATAATATCAAGTAAGATTTTAACCATGGTTAAAAGAATATTCCATTTGCATTTATGGCAAAAAAATGTCTTTCTTGCCCTTGAAGGCAAGTTGCTCAAGTTCAAGCCAATCTTCTTCACTTACCATTCAGAGTTCTTGACCTATAAATAGAGGTTATTTCCTCAAATTCAAACCATACCAAAGCTATGCAAATCAAGCTTTCACTCTTCTTTCTTGAATTCTAAGTTTCATAGTTCAAAGTGAGGAATTTTTACAATTTGTGATTCTTGCAAAATCTGAGAGAAACTTGGTGTCTAACATGTCTTAAATATCAAATATAACTTGTTTGAAACTTAAAATCAACTTAAGAACAACTGAAAAATCAGAATTGCTTTTCAAAGTTTCAAAACTTGCATATGATGCCTTAACATCCAAACTGATAATTTGCTCGAGCTAGTCTTGATTTTATCATTTGAACATCATCTATACACTTCATATGAATGATCCAAGTCATCATCCTTGACCTGTAACACCTCTAACCACTAATTCAAAGTTCACTTCAAGCAACTGCAGTTGGACTTCGGTGGAGTAGTTCAGACCATTTCAAAGTGAGCATAGTGATCAAACACCTTCCATAAGGTTCAGTGGTGCTCCAGCCATCATCAAACAACAACTGGAAACACTCTAAGGAGGATTTCGATTTCAGTTTGAAGAGGTAAGTCACTCATACTTCGAACTCTATGATTCATACATTCCAGTTCAAAAAACGCTTGGCCGTTTTGTTTTTGCACCTTCACTGATCATTAACCCTCAATCAATTGATCAATTCCATGGCCATACACGATTTCATATTGATTTTTAAGAATTAGGGTTCTTCATGTTTTTGGAAAAATTAATCATCTAAAACTAAAAATAAATGAAATTAACCACCACCATCATGTTCCTGGTTAAATTTCGAGCAAGTTTGATGTTTACAGTTTTCAATTTCATTAAGAAATGAAGAATCTGGGATTGGATGAAGATTGGATGAAGAAGAAGAACATTGCGCACGTTTTCTTGTTTTCCAGAAATTCAAATATTTGTTTTATAATATAATAACATGGAATGAGATATATGAATGGATGTATTGCCGCCCCAACGCTTGCCAGCTCACTCTTAGTCCTTTGCCTTGCCTTGCCCAATGGTCCTGGGGTCGAATCCCCTTGGGACCATTTTGTCACTTTTTTTGCTTTTCTTCACATTTTTTTCAAACTTCAATACTTTCAAAAACCAATCAAAACTTCTCATTTTGAGATGATTTTTTACACACTTGTCATTTAATATACCTATTTTATGATGATGTCAAAAAAATCCAAAAATATTTTCTTTTGATTATATTTTCATTGAGCCGAAAACGAGACATTTTAAGGTGTTCTTAAGCACTTCAAAGATGTTCTTTCCAAACTTTCAAAACTCGGAAACTTTTTCAAACTTCTTGTGGATATATTTAATCTTTCAAAAACACTTTCAAGATCTTTTCAAAACATTTCAAAACATACTTACACACCTTTTTTCCATGATCGACTCAATTTGAAGATAAAACCGAACCCGTTTTCTTCCTCGAATTTCTTAACCGATCATGGGCCTCCCTCACGGTGTAAGTCCCAATTCTTTTTATGTACATAGTTATTTCCTTGTACATATCCAATTCTTTTATGTACATATTAATTTTACTTGTACATAATACAAACATCTTTGTAAATATTCAAGTATAGCAAACTTTCGTTCGTTTATTCGCTTGTTTATACACCGATTCCATTGGTATTAAGAGAAGAATCATTCCCGGTGAAACTCCTCTTAAACCAATGGGCCTCCCTTACGGTGTAAGTCCCAACCCTCCTATGTACATACACATTTTCTTGTACATAAATATCCCTTCGTGTACATATTCATTCCTTTGTACACATTCAAACTTGTAAATATTCAAGTTATGTTTGTTTCAGACGCACGTTTTTACACACTTGTTTATATTTCCTTCATAAACGCCTATGAATAAACATTACACACTTGTTTATATTTCCTTCATAAACGCCTGTGAATAAACATTACACACTTGTTTATATTTCCTTCATAAACTCCTGTGAATAGACTTCATACACTTGTTTATATAACTGTCTAGTTATAACATAACAAATTAGTCTAACAATTAGATCCCCTGCAGAGTTAGCCTCCTCTTGGGCTTTGTGCAAGATAACTCATTCATCTGAGTTCAACCTCCTCTTAGGCTTCATATAAGAAAACTCATTCATCTGAGTTTAGCCTCCGCTTAGGCTTCATATAAGACAACACTATCCTCTTGGGCTTCGCTCAAAAGAACTCCTCATTGAGTTTAGCCTCTTGGGCATCAAACAAGAAAGAGACCAGAAATCTCTTAACATCCTCCTATTGGGCTTCCAATACAAAGAATCACCCGCTAGATAGAAACGAGAGTATGATTTCGTGAAATCACTCAAATCCTAAGAGGATGGTTTCGGTGAAACCACTCTTAAAGCCCCAGCCATCCTATAGCTTTCCTCATTCGGCGAATCTCTTGGGCTAACAATACAAGGACCCTCGATGACCCTAATGCCTCCTCTTTTACAATACAAGGACCCACTTCTTAAAAGCATCCTCCTAATCCAATTAATTTCTCCTAGAGATTTAGACATTTATCATCTCTATGGAAGAAGTATCTCATCTATCATATCACATAAAATCAAAAACTTTTCAAACACTTTTCAAACAAAAACATCTCTTAATCGTAAGTGGTAACGCTTGTACACTCAAGAAAAACACCCAATGCTTACAATTAAAAGATTCAATAGTCTTTTCCAAACAGCTTTCTTAAACTCGTAAGTGGTAACGCTTGTACACTCAAGCAAAACACTTATAACTTACGACGAAAGATTTAATCAATCAACCTTTCAAAATGTATGTGATGAAATAGATTAGATACATTTTTTCATTAAGATGACATTCGTCTTTGTCTCTTAATAACATCCCGTTGCTTCCACTAGCATAAGTAGGAAGTACGATTGCTCTGACTTTCTTAGCATCCTTTTGAGAATACGTAGGCACAAGGTCTCATCCTTGGCGAGCAAAATTTATTTCTCCCTCAAACCAAACAAACCATAGCTCCCTTTAGATCCGAGCTACAAATGCTCTGATTCCCATTAAGGGATATGTATGCAGAGGATCCCAATGATCTTTGCGAGCACAATAATAACAAAACCTAGAATCCCACATAATCTATCCTTCTTAAAATCCAAAGGAGAAACTTTCCCAATCATAGAAATAACAATTTAAAACACACAAACATATCATACATATTCATATATAAAGCTATGGATAACCATATATATTTAGGGTGCCACATCTATTCCCTTTATATAACAAACCCCTTTTGAATCTAATTTATGCGTTCGCTTAGCGTAATGCATATCATATCAATGGGTATTGCATCTTTCCCTTTTCATAATCATTTTTCTTGTGTTGAAATAATAAAGCTTGATGCTCGGGCATCTTTATAAACAAATCAAAGAGTAATCGTCGAGCTAGAGAATTGAATTGATTCGATTCACTTTTAACGAAAAGCAACTTCGATCGTAACTTAACTCCTCTTGTCGCACTCTTTCGACTTCTCTCTTAAGTCTCAACTTCTCACTCCTCTTCAGAAATCTCAACTTCTGACTCCTCTTCAAAAGTTGCAACTTCTTGCAACTTCTGACTCCTCTTTAGAAGTCTCAACTTCTAAAGAGGAGTCTCAATTTCTTTCTTCCAACCTATAAATAATTTTATTATTAATATCAAAATATAAACTTTCCGTTATAAAATTTTAAATAATATATTTATTTAAGTCTTTAAATAAACACATTCTTAAGAGAAATTAAATTTATATAGAGACTACATGAATTCTCCTCTCTCTCCAATATGCGAACAAGACGAGAGAATGTCTAAAATAAAATCATCTTTCCTACTTTATCCTTCCATCACTTATGACATTAAATGTATTTTCTTATTTATCTTAGATACTAAACTCTGCATTTGATTGGGATATATAAATGTAATACTTTTTTTGTTTTATAATAATAAAATTAATTAATATTATAAATTAATTGAATAATTTATTCATACTTGTTTAAAAAATTATATAGAAAACTAGTAGAACACCCATACATCCGTACGGGTAACTTAATTTTTAACGTGAAAATGTAATAAACCGTAATTAAAAAGCTGTAACATATAGAATTATAAATATTGAATTAAGGTTCACCAAATATAACAATAATGAAATAAATATTCAGTGTTATAAATAGTATAGAAATAAGACCAAACGGAATGCAACAAAAGTGTTAAAATAATGTCTTTAAAATAACTTTAAAAAAGGACGTATTTTATAGTAATATGAAAAGCATAGAAATCAAAATGTAAAAATAAATATTATACAATGATAGTGACATTTGGTAGTATAGTGAAATAATAAATAGGTTGGATACAAATCTTATAACTGGTAAAATATGTTGCCATTGGAAAAAATTAGGAGTGTAGTTGAGGACATAAACCTTAATGACTCTTAGAATTATACATGTAAGTGTTATATTGATATATCATCAATGGAAGTGTAATATTAAATAAAAGATGTAGTAAAATAGAATCGTAGTTAGTTTTATATATATATATATATATATATATATATATATATATATATATATATATATATATATATATATATATATATATATATATATATATATATATATATATATATATATATATATGTGAATGTGATATATGTATAAATATTTAAAAGTTATTGAAACAGAAAATCTAAATAGTATTGTCGAAAAAAAATTTGAAAACCGTATTTGTTGTTTCATATAATGGTTATTTTTCTTTGTTATGAATTAAGAATTTCAAATCTGATTTTCTTTTGACCTTGGACATTACAACGTAAATTTGATCATGACTGAAGACTTTTTTTATTAAATAAATATATGTGTCATATACTTTTAAAGAGTTGTTAATACACTATTTATTTGTTGTTGATGATCTTCAATAGTATATGACACCGTGTATTCAGTCCGAATGGCTGTCAGGCCAGCCATCTCTTCAAGCCCAATAATATAAATATTCTCTGGTGGTATTTAGGAGATTTGCGACCAAATAGTAAAAACATTGAGGAATACATACTCATAAATTTTCTTGTCATTATTATATTTTTCAATTTACTATTAAAGCATTAAGCCATACTCGCGTACATGTAAGTTTTGTGGTCAACCATGCATAATTTTCGTTAAAAATTATATGCCCCAATTTATAATTTATTAAACCACCCTTCAAATTAGTTAGTCGGCACCTAAACATTATATATGCCATGCACTTTTATGTGTCATTTCAATTATAACATTAGGTGTCACTTTTTAAAATCATTTTTCTTTCATTTTCTTTCTATGTTTGCTTTTTGTATGTCATCTTTTAAAACCATGTCTCTGTCATTTTGTTTCTATGCATGTATTTTGTATGCACCTATATTTTCTATTCTTTACCATGCATGTATTTCGTATTGAACATATGTATATTTTCCTCATTATATAAAAACACGAGTAACTTTTTATTCCCTCATAAAATTTTTATCATAAAAGCTTTTTTTATTCATATTTCTCACTCACCTGTAAAATTTATGGAGTATTTTTAACACTCTTGATTCTTTTAAGTTTGCTATCCAACTTAAAAAAATGTAATCGGAAATAGACTTCAACTTTAATCCCTTGAAAATATATATTTTTAATATGTTACTTTTTATATTTATATTGTTGATCCTGTTGTTATGTAACTTTAATTATTTTTTTTACAAAGTATATTTCTTATTTTAATTATTCTTACATTTTGTGTTCTTAGAAAAACTCTTTCTTTTCTACATATTTGAATTTAAATGAATTATGAAAAATATTTCGTTTCTTTCTTATATTAAATATTTATCGTAAAAGAAATATAGCATAATATTTCATTAAATGTAAAATTTATCAATAAAAATTAACTTAGTTATTAAATAGTTGGTTCACTTATCAAAAATATTGAATTCAACTATTTGTTTTATGAGTTCAATTTTCATTCTTCGGGTCATTCCACCTACCATAAAACATTAATTTTTTATAAAATTAATTTTACTATTTCTTTCTTCCATCCTATAAATAATTTTTATTATTAATATAAAAAAAAAGTTTCCGTTATAAAATTTTAAATAATATATTTATTTAAGTCTTTAAATAAACACATTCTTAAGAGAAATTAAATTTATAGAGTCTACATGATTTCTCCTCTCTCTCCAATACTGCGAACAAGATGAGAGAATGTTTAAAATAAAATTATCTTTCCTACTTTATCCTTCCATCACTTATGACATTAATTGTATGTTCTTATTTATTTTAGATACTAAACTCTGAATTTGATTGAGATATATAAATGTAACACTTTTTGTTTTGTAATAACGAAATTAATTAATATTATAAATTAATTGACTAATTTATTTACACTTGTTTAAAAAATTGTATAGAAAACTAGTAGAGCACCCATACATCCGCACGAGTAACTTTACTTTTAATGTGAAAATGTAGTAAATCAAAATTAAAAAACTGTAACATGTAGAATTATAAATATTGAATTAAGGTTCACCAAATATAACAATAATGAAATAAATATTCAGTGTTTTTTTTATATAAATAGTATAGAAATAAGACAAAACGGAATGTAACAAAAGTGCTAAAATAGTGTCTTTAAAATAACTTTTAAAAAAAGGATGTATTTTATAGTAATCTGAAAAGCATAGAAATCAAATAGTAAGAATAAACATTATACAATGATAGTGGCATTTGATAGTATAGTAAAACAATAAATAGGTTGGATAGAAGTCTCATAATTAGTAAAATATGTTGCTAATGGAAAAAATTAAGAGTGTACTTGAGGACATATACCTTAATGACTCTTAGAATTATACATGTAAGTGTTATATTGATATATCATCAATGGAAGTGTAATATTAAATGAAAGATGTAGTAAAATAGAATTGTAGTTAGTTTATATAATATATATATATATATATATATATATATATATATATATATATATATATATATATATATATATATATATATATATATATATGAATGTGATATATGTATAAATATTTAAAAGTTATTGAAACAAAATATCTAAATAGTATTGTCGGAAAAAAATTTGAAAACCATATTTGTTGTTTCATATAATGGCAATTTTTCTTTGTTATGAATTAAGAATTTCAAATCTGATTTTTTGTTGACCCTGGACATTACAACATAAATTTGATCATGACCGAAGACTTCTTTTATTAAATAAATATACGTGTCATATACTTTTAAAGAGTTTTTAATACGCTATTTATTTGTTGTTGATGATCTTCAATAGTATATGACACCGTATACTCTGTCGTAGCAATGTAATTTGAAAATACTAAACCAAAAATTAAAAAAAGAATAATGTAATTATAGTGTTACTGAATAATTAAAAGTTAAACAAAATATGAACTTCAATGAAAAATTACTAATATATAAGACATGATTGTCGTTAACATATATTGTTATTATAAAATTACTAACGTATAAAATTACTAACTAAAAATATTTATAAATGTTTTGTTGATTAAAATAAAAAAGATATTGGGGTGATAGTGACCCGTGAATATAGTGAACTTTAGATAATTGAAAAAATAATCCTGTAACATCCCAATATTTATATCTTTGTATGAGAAGTTGTATAATTATGTTTGGGAAATTATTCCGTAAAAGAAATAAGAATCTTAATAGTAACCAACTAGTTAGAATGTGACCTAATGGCAAACTAGTAAATATTACTTGGTTGGAGGGCATTTTGGGCAAAGAGTAAAAGTTGCATGAAAAAGTAATGGCATGCTGGTAATTCCCATTCACCATTCAGATTTTTATAGGAATAAAGAGTAGAGAGAATAAGAAGATGCCATGTTTGGCTCTTCTAAAAGCCATTGTCGCTACCTTGGAGCAACCCTCACTAAACCAGCCATAACTTCCAGCTTGTAGCTCCGATTCAGGTAAATCCGGACTTTTTGTAAAACTTACGAAATTCTCTTCGATTTGAATATATGGTGTGTGTTCTGCATGTTCAGGATGAGTGAGATAGATACGTTTGAAGTTAAGGGTTTGACGCTGATTTTGGTGAAAAATCTGGGTACGGGATTTCTTGACCAGCTCCACTAATCATGTCGTAAGTTTTAACTTGTAACTCCGATTTAAGAAATTATTGAAGTTCTGGAATCTACACAAAATTCCCTTCAATTTGATATATTGAATTTTGATTATAGTCTTTATATTGAAGGAGAAAAACCTGTTTGAAATTGAGCAATCCTTGTTGGAAATTGGAAGAGAGGTGGCTATGGGATTGTTGATAATGGAGATGACGTTTTGAGCATGTTAAGGGTTCAAGGGCAGCAAGCATAACATCCAATCCTCTATTAACCTAAGGTGTGTCTCTATAGTTAGGACTTGGGGTTAGAATTGGGATTTTATGGAATTGTATGAATTTGGGAACAAGCGTTTAGTGAGATACCTTGATGCATTGCATGTTGATTAAATGATGAGAAATGTGTTTCCATAATGCTAATATATGTCATGGATTGTTATTACATGATGGGATTCGAATAGGAATATATTGGAATGTTTGGGACTGGTTTTATGCAGGAAAATACGTGTTTTTGACTCTGCTTCAGGTGCAAATCGATTTGCATATAGTGTAAATCGATTGCTCACTGACTGAAAAATGACTTTCATTGTTTCGATCATAACTTGAGTTTTATAACTCGAAACGGAGCCCGGTCAGAAGCGTTAGAAAGGTCTTTTAATGAACTTTATGAATATGTTTATACATCATGCTTTTAGTTCATTCAAAGGTTATGGAAAAGGGATGTTTAGGTGCATGATGTTGAATAAGTGTTAATGAAATTTAAGAAAACGTATGTTTAATTCCTCCGAGTGTAGTTCTGTCCGTGTCAGGGATCGGAAGCCTCTTTGTTGTGTGACTAATTTTATGAATTGTATGATATTATGTTATGATCACTCGTATGCTAAAATCATGAATATGTATGAATATTATGTGCAAAGTGTTGAGAAGCGCATTATGTGGAAATGCAATTATGTGATCATTACTTGTTCCCGTTCATTCCGGTTGAATGTTCGGATGAATTTGTCTTGTTGGATTGATGTTACAAGTGTTTGAATTATGCGGAATCGAAGTAGACCTAGGCTATCAGATGGTAAATCACATATGACTATGGAGAAAGTCCAATTTATTATCATCGTTCCGATGACTCGAGTGGGCCATTTATTGGGCGTTTCCACAGGGCGTAATTATCTAGATATACGGTTTGAATTTATTATTACCGATCCGGTGACTCGAGTGGGCCATTTATTGGGCGTTTCCAAAGGGCGTAATTATCTGGATGTATGGTTTGTCATAACTCACCTCTAATGGTGCCATATAGGCAAGACCATTAGGCTTTCACCCGGTGGACTCGTGCATTAAGAAGACGTTTCGTATTTGCGTAATTCATTTGCGTATGGATGATCGACGTGGTTGTGACGCCATATAGGCGAATGTCACTTCGGGTACTCGTCGCGGATGAAATCTCACTTAAGGGTGATCCGACTCATCATGCGATGGACTTATACGAGTCTCTTGACACAAAGCACTTGCGTAATTCATTGAGGGTGTGGTTTTGTGTAATCTGATAGAAGGTAGAACTTACTTCTGGATTCCTCGTACACGGGTACGGGTTTGCATAATGTGGTTTGTTGTTTTGTGTACTCACCCCATTAGTTAGTTATGGGACTTCCAATGGTGGTGTTTTCCCCTTCTTTGTACTTGCACCGTGACGTGAGATGTAACCCCGGGTTCTAGGTGAATCCGTTTATTATGCATGTACCCTGTAGAACCGAGTAAACCCTTAAGATAGGGAGGCTCACTGAGATTTAGTAATCTCACCCCAATCCACTTATTATTTTTCAGGAACAGGTTATAAGTGGTAGGATTGTTACATGATCGATCTTGAAGATTGCAGATGTGCAAAGGCAGGAAGACCTAATCAGATCTTATCTTTCCGTTGTGCGATGAAGAAGACAAGATGTATTAGATATGTTCTAGTTGAGAATTGTGTTGTATTCAATTTTAATTTCTTGTCTTTTCCATCTAGTTGTATGCTTCTTGTACCATAATTAGCATCACTACATATTATTCTAGACATATATGTACGGGGTGTTACAAATCCAAAAATGCCAATCTCAGATATGGTATGGAAAATAACTAATAGGATTTTGCGCAGTGAAAGATAGTAGCAAAAGATATATTTTCTCAAAGATGGATACCAAAACAAAAACCAGGCTGAATAACTTTATTTCGTATTCTCCCAAATATTTATCGAGTACAGACTCAGGTATTTTAATGAGGACAATAATTCAATGAAACTGAGTATTAATAAAGATAATTAAAACCGACTCCGACTTTAAATCAATATATATATATATATATATATATATATATATATATATATATTCTGGACAGTCCGAATGGCTATCAGGCCAACCATCTCTTCAAGCCCAATAATATAAATATTCTCTTGGGGTATTTAGGAGATTTGCGACCAAATAGTAAAAACATTGAGGAATACATACTCATAAATTTTCTTGTCATTATTATATTTTTCAATTTACTATTAAAGCATTAAGCCATAGTCGCGTGTTCAATAAACTCCTTCCGTTAGGCCAATTTTAAACGTACATGCAAGTTTTGTGGTCTACCATGCATAATTTTCGTTCAAAATTATATGCCCCAATTTATAATTTATTAAAGCACCCTTCAAATTAGTTAGTCGGCACATCAACATTGTATATGCCATGCACTTTTATGTGCCATTTCAATTATAACATTAGGTGTCACATTACGTGTCATTTTGTTTCTATGCATGTATTTTGTATGCATCTAATTAAAATCATGTATCTTTCTATTCTTTACCATGCATGTATTTTGTATTGAACACATTTATATTTTCCTCATTATATAAAAATACGTGTAACTTTTTATTCCCTCATAAAAAATATAATCATAAAAGCTTTTTTTATTCATATTTCTCACTCACCTGTAAAATTTATGGAGTATTTTTAACACTCTTGATTCTTCCATCACTTATGACATTAAATGTATGTTCTTATTTATTTTAGATACTAAACTCTGAATTTGATTTAGATATATAAATGTAACACTTTTTTGTTTTATAATAATAAAATTAATTAATATTATAAATTAATTGAATAATTTATTTACACTTGTTTAAAAAATTATATAGAAAACTAGTAGAGCACCCATACAACCGCACGAGTAATTTAATTTTTAATGTGAAAATATAGTAAATCATAATTAAAAAGCTGTAACATGTAGAATTATAAATATTGAATTAAGGTTCACCAAATATAAATGAAATAAATATTCAGTGTTTTTTTATATAAATAGTATAGAAATAACACAAAACGGAATGTAACAAAAGTGCTAAAATAGTGTCTTTAAAATAACTTTAAAAAAGGATGTATTTTATAGTAATCTGAAAAGCATAGAAATCAAATAGTAAGAATAAATATTATACAATGGAAAAAGCATAGAAATCAGAATAAATATTATACAATGATAGTGGCATTTGATAGTTTAGTAAAACAATAAATAGGTTGGGTAGAAGTCTCATAATTAGTAAAATATGTTGCCATTGGAAAAAATTAGGAGTGTACTTGGGCACATATACCTTCTTAATGACTCTTAGAATTATACATGAAGTGTTATATTGATATATCATCAATGGAAGTGTAATATTAAATAAAAGATGTAGTAAGAAATTGCCATTATATGAAACAAAATCTCATATATATATATATATATATATATATGAATGTGATATATGTATAAATATTTAAAAGTTATTGAAACAGAATATCTAAATAGTTTTGTCGAAAAAAATTTTGAAAACCATATTTGTTGTTTCGTATAATGGCAATTTTTCTTTGTTATGAATTAAGAATTTCAAATCTGATTTTCTGTTGACCCTGGAAATTACAACATAAATTTGATCATATACTATTAAATATACGTGTCATATACTTTTAAAGAGTTTTTAATACACTATTTATTTGTTGTTGATGATCTTCAATAGTATATGACACCGTGAACTCAGTCGTAGCAATGTAATTTGAAAATAGTAAACCAAAAATTAAAAAAAGAATAATATAATTATAGTGTTATTGAATAATTAAAAGTTAAACAAAATATGAACTTCAATGAAAAATCACTAATATATAAGACATGATTGTCGTTAACATATATTGTTATTATAAAATTACCAACATATAAAAATAAATATTTTCAAAATAACTAACATGATAAATTTAATATATCTAATAACTAAAAATATTTATAAATCTTTTGTTGATTAAAATAAAAAAGATATTGGGGTGATAGTGACCCGTGAATATAGTGAACTTTAAATAGTTGAAAAAATAATCCAAAAACTCCCTCCTCATATATGGTATGAAAAATAACTAATAGGATTTTGCGCATTGAAAGATAGTAGCAAAAGATGTATTTTCCCAAAGATGGATACCAAAACAAAAACCAGGCTGAATAACTTTATTTCGTATACTCACAAATATTTATCGAGTATAGACTCAGGAATTTTAATGAGGACAATAATTCAATTAAACTGAGTATTAATAAAGATAATTAAAACCGATCCGATTTTATATATATATATATATATATATATATATATATATATATATATATATATATATATATATATATTCTAGACAGTCCGAATGGTTGTCAGGCAAGCCATCTCTTCAAGCCCAATAATATAAATATCCTCTAGTGGTATTGACGAGATTTGCGACCAAATAGTAAAAACATTGAGGAATACATACTCATAAATTTTCTTGTCGTTATTATATTTTTCAATTTACTATTAAATCATTAAGTTATACTCGCGTGTTCAATAAACTCCTTCCGTTAGGCCAATTTTAAACGTACATGTAAGTTTTGTGGTCAACCATGCATAATTTTCGTTAAACATTATATGCCCCAATTTATAATTTATTAAACCACCCTTCAAATTAGTTAGTCGGCACATCAACATTGTATATGCCATGCACTTTTATGTGCCATTTCAATTATAACATCAGGTGTCACTTTTTAAAATCATTTTTCTTTCATTTTCTTTTTATGTTTGCTTTTTGTATGCCATCTTTTAAAACCATGTCTCTGTCATTTTGTTTCTATGCATGTATTTTGTATGCACCTTATTAAAATCATGTATCTTTCTATTCTTTACCATGCATGTATTTTGTATTGAACACATGTATATTTTCCTCATTATATAAAAATACGAGTAATTTTTTATTCCCCCATAAAAAATTTATCATAAAAGCTTTTTTTATTCATATTTCTCACTCACCTGTAAAATTTATGAAGAATTTTTAACACTCTTGATTCTTTTAAGTTTGCTATCCAACCATGTAATCGGAAATAAACTTCAACTTTAATCCCTTGAAAATATATATTTTTAATATGTTACTTTTTATTTTTATATTGTTGATCCTCTTGTTATGTAACTTTAATTGTTTTTTTTTACAAAGTATATTTCTTATTTTAATTATTCTTACATTTTGTGTTCTTAGAAAAACTCTTTCTTTTCTACATATTTGAATTTAAATGAATTATGAAAAATATTTGGTTTCTTTCTTATATTAAATATTTATCGTAAAAGAAATATAGCATAACATTTCATTAAATGTAAAATTTATCAATAAAACTTAACTTAGTTGATAAATAGTTGGTTCACTTATCAAAATATATTGAATTCAACTCTTTGTTTGATGAGTTCAATTTTCATTCATCGGGTCATTCCACCTACCATAAAACATTAATTTTTTATAAAATTAATTTTACTATTTCTTTCTTCAATCCTATAAATAATTTTTATTATTAATATCAAAATAAAAACTTTCCGTTATAAAATTTTAAATAATATATTTATTTAAGTCTTTAAATAAACACATTCTCAAGAGAAATTAAATTTATATAGAGTCTACATGATTTCTCCTCTCTCCAATACTGCGAACAAGATGAGAGAATGTTTAAAATGAAATTATCTTTCCTACTTTATCCTTCCATCACTTATGACATTAAATGTATGTTCTTATTTATTTTAGATACTAAACTTTGAATTTGATTGAGATATATAAATGTAACACTTTTTGTTTTATAATAATAAAATTAATTAATATTATAAATTAATTGAATAATTTATTTACACTTGTTTAAAAATTATATAGAATACTAGTAGAGCACCCATACATCCGTACGAGTGACTTAATTTTTAATGTGAAATGTAGTAAATCATAAATAAAAAGTTGTAACATGTAGAATTATAAATATTGAATTAAGGTTCACCAAATATAACAATAATGAAATAAATATTCAGTGTTTTTTTATATAAATAGTATAGAAATGCTAAAATAGTGTCTTTAAAATAACTTTAAAAAAGGATGTATTTTATAGTAATCTGAAAAGCATAGAAATCAAATAGTAAGAATAAATATTATACAATGACAGTGGCATTTGATAGTATAGTAAAACAATAAATAGGTTGAATAGAAGTCTCATTATTAATAAAATATGTTGCCATAAGAAAAAATTAGGAGTGTACTTGAGGACATATACCTTAATGACTCTTAGAATTATACATGTAAGTGTTATATTGATATATCATCAATGGAAGTGTAATATTAAATAAAAGATGTAGTAAGAAATTGCCATTATATGAAACAAAATCTCAATATATATATATATATATATATATATGAATGTGATATATGTATAAATATTTAAAAGTTATTGAAACAGAATATCTAAATAGTATTGTTGAAAAAAAATTTGAAAACCATATTTGTTGTTTCATATAATGGCATTTTTTCTTATTTATGAATTAAAAATTTCAAATCTGATTTTCTGTTGACCCTGGACATTACAACATAAATTTGATCATGACTGAAGACTTCTTTTATTAAATAAATATACGTGTCATATACCTTTAAAGAGTTTTTAATACACTATTTATTTGTTGTTAATGATCTTCAATAGTATATGACACCGTGTACTCAGTCATAGCAATGTAATTTGAAAATAGTAAACCAAAAATTAAAAAAAGAATAATATAATTATAGTGTTATTGAATAATTAAAAGTTAAACAAAATATGAACTTCAATGAAAAATCACTAATATATAAGACATGATTGTCGTTAACATATATTGTTATTATAAAATTACCAACATATAAAAATAAATATTTTAAAAATCACTAACATGATAAATTTAATATATCTAATAACTAAAAATATTTATAAATCTTTTGTTGATTAAAATAAAAAAGATATTGGGGTGATAGTGACCCGTGAATATAGTGAACTTTAAATAGTTGAAAAAATAATCCAAAAATTCCCTTCTCATATATGGTATGGAAAATAACTAATAGGATTTTGCGCATTTAAAGATAGTAGCAAAAGATGTATTTTCCCAAAGATGGATACCAAAACAAAAACCAGGCTGAATAACTTTATTTCGTATTCTCACAAATATTTATCGAGTACAGACTCAGGAATTTTAATGAGGACAATAATTCAATTAAACTGAGTATTAATAAAGATAAATAAAACCGACTCCGACTTTAAATCGATATATATATATATATATATATATATATATATATATATATATATATATATATATATTCTAGACAGTCCGAATGGTTGTCAGGCAAGCCATCTCTTCAAGCCAAATAATATAAATATCCTCTAGTGGTATTGACGAGATTTGCGACCAAATAGTAAAAACATTGAGGAATACATACTCATAAATTTTCTTGTCGTTATTATATTTTTCAATTTACTATTAAATCATTAAGCTATACTCGCGTGTTCAATAAACTTCTTCGGTTAGGCCAATTTTAAACGTACATGTAAGTTTTGTGGTCAACCATGCATAATTTTTGTTAAACATTATATGCCCCAATTTATAATTTATTAAACCACCCTTCAAATTAGTTAGTCGGCACATCAACATTGTATATGCCATGCACTTTTATGTGCAATTTCAATTATAACATTAGGTGTCACTTTTTAAAATCATTTTTCTTTCATTTTCTTTCTATGTTTGCTTTTTGTATGCCATCTTTTAAAACCATGTCTCTGTCATTTTGTTTCTATGCATGTATTTTGTATGCACTTAATTAAAATCATGTATCTTTCTATTCTTTACCATGCATGTATTTTGTATTGAACACATGTATACTTTCCTCATTATATAAAAATACGAGTAATTTTTTATTCCTTCATAAAAAATTTATCATAAAAGCTTTTTTTATTCATATTTCTCACTCACCTGTAAAATTTATGAAGAATTTTTAACACTCTTGATTCTTTTAAGTTTGCTATCCAACCTAAAAAAATGTAATCGGAAATAGACTTCAACTTTAATCGCTTGAAAATATATATTTTTAATATGTTACTTTTTATTTTTATATTGTTGATCCTCTTGTTATGTAACTTTAATTGTTTTTTTTACAAAGTATATTTCTTATTTTAATTATTCTTACATTTTGTGTTCTTAGAAAAACTCTTTCTTTTCTACACATTTGAATTTAAATGAATTATGAAAAATATTTGGTTTCTTTCTTATATTAAATATTTATCGTAAAAGAAATATAGCATAACATTTCATTAAATGTAAAATTTATCAATAAAAATTAACTTAGTTGATAAATAGTTGGTTCACTTATCAAAATATATTGAATTCAACTCTTTGTTTGATGAGTTCAATTTTCATTCATCGGGTCATTCCACCTACCATAAAACATTAATTTTTTATAAAATTAATTTTACTATTTCTTTCTTCCATCCTATAACTAATTTTTATTATTAATATCAAAATAAAAACTTTCCGTTATGAAATTTTAAATAATATATTTATTTAAGTCTTTAAATAAACACATTCTTCAGAGAAATTAAATTTATATAGAGTATACATGATTTCTCCTCTCTCTCCAATACTGCGAACAAGATGAGAGAATGTTTAAAATGAAATTATCTTTCCTACTTTATCCTTCCATCACTTATGACATTAAATGTATGTTCTTATTTATTTTAGATACTAAACTCTGAATTTGATTGAGATATATAAATGTAACACTTTTTTGTTTTATAATAATAAAATTAATTAATATTATAAATTAATTGAATAATTTATTTACACTTGTTTAAAAATTATATAGAATACTAGTAGAGCACCCATACATCCGCACGAGTAACTTAATTTTTAATGTGAAATTTAGTAAATCATAAATAAAAAGCTGTAACATGTAGAATTATAAATATAGAAATAAGACAAAATGGAATGTAACAAAAGTGCTAAAATAGTGTCTTTAAAATAACTTTAAAAA
Source organism: Vicia sativa (assembly GCA_021764765.1). Taxonomy (NCBI): domain Eukaryota; kingdom Viridiplantae; phylum Streptophyta; class Magnoliopsida; order Fabales; family Fabaceae; genus Vicia; species Vicia sativa. The sequence continues at coordinate 38,729,416 of CM038792.1, forward strand.
AGGATGTATTTTATAGTAATCAAAAGCATAGAAATCAAATAGTAAGAATAAATATTATACAATGACAGTGGCATTTGATAGTATAGTAAAACAATAAATAGGTTGAATAGAAGTCTCATTATTAATAAAATATGTTGCCATAAGAAAAATTAGGAGTGTACTTGAGGACATATACCTTAATGACTCTTAGAATTATACATGTAATTGTTATATTGATATATCATCAATGGAAGTGTAATATTAAATAAAAGATGTAGTAAGAAATTGCCATTATGTGAAATAGAATATCAAAATATATATATATATATATATATATATATATATATATATATATATATATATATATATATATATATATATATATATATATATATATGAATGTGATATATGTATAAATATTTAAAAGTTATTGAAATGAATATCTAAATAGTATTGTCGGAAAAAATTTGAAAACCATATTTGTTGTTTCATATAATGGCAATTTTTCTTATTTATGAATTAAGAATTTCAAATCTCATTTTTCTTGACTGGACATTACAACATAAATTTGATCATGACTGAAGACTTCTTTTATTAAATAAATATACGTGTCATATACTTTTAAAGAGTGTTTAATACACTATTTATTTGTTGTTGATGATCTTCAATAGTATATGACACCGTGTACTCCGTCGTACCAATGTAATTTGAAAATAGTAAACCAAAAATTAAAAAAAGAATAATATAATTATAGTGTTATTGAATAAGTAAAAGTTAAACAAAATATGAACTTCAATGAAAAATCACTAATATATAAGACATGATTGTCGTTAACATATATTGTTATTATAAAATTACCAACATATAAAAATAAATATTTTAAAAATCACTAAAATGATAAATTTAATATATCTAATAACTAAAATATTTATAAATCTTTTGTTGATTAAAATAAAAAGATATTGGGGTGATAGTGACCCATGAATATAGTGAACTTTAAATAGTTGAAAAATAATCCAAAAATTCCTTCTCATATATGGTATGGAAAATAATTAATAGGATTTTGCATTGAAAGATAGTAGCAAAAGATGTATTTTCCCAAAGATGGATACCAAAACAAAACCAGTGAATAACTTTATTTCAGTATTCTCACAAATATTTATCGAGTCTGATTCGAATTTTAATGAGGACAATAATTCAATTAAACTGAATATTAATAAAGATAAATAAAACCGACTCCGACTTTAAATCGATATATATATATATATATATATATATATATATATATATATATATATATATATATATATATATATATATATATATTCTAGACAGTCCGAATGGTTGTCAGGCAAGCCATCTCTTCAAGCCAAATAATATAAATATCCTCTAGTGGTATTGACGAGATTTGCGACCAAATAGTAAAAACATTGAGGAATACATACTCATAAATTTTCTTGTCGTTATTATATTTTTCAATTTACTATTAAATCATTAAGCTATACTCGCGTGTTCAATAAACTCCTTCGGTTAGGCCAATTTTAAACGTACATGTAAGTTTTGTGGTCAACCATGCATAATTTTCGTTAAACATTATATGCCCCAATTTATAATTTATTAAACCACCCTTCAAATTAGTTAGTCGGCACATCAACATTGTATATGCCATGCACTTTTATGTGCAATTTCAATTATAACATTAGGTGTCACTTTTTAAAATCATTTTTCTTTCATTTTCTTTCTATGTTTGCTTTTTGTATGCCATCTTTTAAAACCATGTCTCTGTCATTTTGTTTCTATGCATGTATTTTGTATGCACTTAATTAAAATCATGTATCTTTCTATTCTTTACCATGCATGTATTTTGTATTGAACACATGTATACTTTCCTCATTATATAAAAATACGAGTAATTTTTTATTCCTTCATAAAAAATTTATCATAAAAGCTTTTTTTATTCATATTTCTCACTCACCTGTAAAATTTATGAAGAATTTTTAACACTCTTGATTCTTTTAAGTTTGCTATCCAACCTAAAAAAATGTAATCGGAAATAGACTTCAACTTTAATCGCTTGAAAATATATATTTTTAATATGTTACTTTTTATTTTTATATTGTTGATCCTCTTGTTATGTAACTTTAATTGTTTTTTTTACAAAGTATATTTCTTATTTTAATTATTCTTACATTTTGTGTTCTTAGAAAAACTCTTTCTTTTCTACACATTTGAATTTAAATGAATTATGAAAAATATTTGGTTTCTTTCTTATATTAAATATTTATCGTAAAAGAAATATAGCATAACATTTCATTAAATGTAAAATTTATCAATAAAAATTAACTTAGTTGATAAATAGTTGGTTCACTTATCAAAATATATTGAATTCAACTCTTTGTTTGATGAGTTCAATTTTCATTCATCGGGTCATTCCACCTACCATAAAACATTAATTTTTTATAAAATTAATTTTACTATTTCTTTCTTCCATCCTATAACTAATTTTTATTATTAATATCAAAATAAAAACTTTCCGTTATGAAATTTTAAATAATATATTTATTTAAGTCTTTAAATAAACACATTCTTCAGAGAAATTAAATTTATATAGAGTATACATGATTTCTCTCTCTCCAATACTGCGAACAAGATGAGAGAATGTTTAAAATGAAATTATCTTTCCTACTTTATCCTTCCATCACTTATGACATTAAATGTATGTTCTTATTTATTTTAGATACTAAACTCTGAATTTGATTGAGATATATAAATGTAACACTTTTTTGTTTTATAATAATAAAATTAATTAATATTATAAATTAATTGAATAATTTATTTACACTTGTTTAAAATTATATAGAATACTAGTAGAGCACCCATACATCCGCACGAGTAACTTAATTTTTAATGTGAAATTTAGTAAATCATAAATAAAAAGCTGTAACATGTAGAATTATAAATATAGAAATAAGACAAAATGGAATGTAACAAAAGTGCTAAAATAGTGTCTTTAAAATAACTTTAAAAAGGATGTATTTTATAGTAATCAAAAGCATAGAAATCAAATAGTAAGAATAAATATTATACAATGACAGTGGCATTTGATAGTATAGTAAAACAATAAATAGGTTGAATAGAAGTCTCATTATTAATAAAATATGTTGCCATAAGAAAAATTAGGAGTGTACTTGAGGACATATACCTTAATGACTCTTAGAATTATACATGTAATTGTTATATTGATATATCATCAATGGAAGTGTAATATTAAATAAAAGATGTAGTAAGAAATTGCCATTATGTTAATATATATATATATATATATATATATATATATATATATATATATATATATATATATATATATATATATATATATATATATATATATATATATATATATATATATATATATATATATATATATATATATATATATATATATATATATATATATATATATATATATATGAATGTGATATATGTATAAATATTTAAAAGTTATTGAAACAGAATATCTAAATAGTATTGTCGGAAAAAAATTTGAAAACCATATTTGTTGTTTCATATAATGGCAATTTTTCTTATTTATGAATTAAGAATTTCAAATCTCATTTTCTGTTGACCCTGGACATTACAACATAAATTTGATCATGACTGAAGACTTCTTTTATTAAATAAATATACGTGTCATATACTTTTAAAGAGTGTTTAATACACTATTTATTTGTTGTTGATGATCTTCAATAGTATATGACACCGTGTACTCCGTCGTACCAATGTAATTTGAAAATAGTAAACCAAAAATTAAAAAAAGAATAATATAATTATAGTGTTATTGAATAAGTAAAAGTTAAACAAAATATGAACTTCAATGAAAAATCACTAATATATAAGACATGATTGTCGTTAACATATATTGTTATTATAAAATTACCAACATATAAAAATAAATATTTTAAAAATCACTAAAATGATAAATTTAATATATCTAATAACTAAAAATATTTATAAATCTTTTGTTGATTAAAATAAAAAAGATATTGGGGTGATAGTGACCCATGAATATAGTGAACTTTAAATAGTTGAAAAAATAATCCAAAAATTCCCTTCTCATATATGGTATGGAAAATAATTAATAGGATTTTGCGCATTGAAAGATAGTAGCAAAAGATGTATTTTCCCAAAGATGGATACCAAAACAAAAACCAGGCTGAATAACTTTATTTCGTATTCTCACAAATATTTATCGAGTACAGACTCAGGAATTTTAATGAGGACAATAATTCAATTAAACCGAATATTAATAAAGATAAATAAAACCGACTCCGACTTTAAATCGATATATATATATATATATATATATATATATATATATTCTAGACAGTCCGAATGGTTGTCAGGCAAGCCATCTCTTCAAGCCAAATAATATAAATATCCTCTAGTGGTATTGACGAGATTTGCGACCAAATAGTAAAAACATTGAGGAATACATACTCATAAATTTTCTTGTCGTTATTATATTTTTCAATTTACTATTAAATCATTAAGCTATACTCGCGTGTTCAATAAACTCCTTCGGTTAGGCCAATTTTAAACGTACATGTAAGTTTTGTGGTCAACCATGCATAATTTTCGTTAAACATTATATGCCCCAATTTATAATTTATTAAACCACCCTTCAAATTAGTTAGTCGGCACATCAACATTGTATATGCCATGCACTTTTATGTGCAATTTCAATTATAACATTAGGTGTCACTTTTAAAATCATTTTTCTTTCATTTTCTTTCTATGTTTGCTTTTTGTATGCCATCTTTTAAAACCATGTCTCTCATTTTGTTTCTATGCATGTATTTTGTATGCACTTAATTAAAATCATGTATCTTTCTATTCTTTACCATGCATGTATTTTGTATTGAACACATGTATACTTTCCTCATTATATAAAAATACGAGTAATTTTTTATTCCTTCATAAAAAATTTATCATAAAAGCTTTTTTTATTCATATTTCTCACTCACCTGTAAAATTTATGAAGAATTTTTAACACTCTTGATTCTTTTAAGTTTGCTATCCAACCTAAAAAAATGTAATCGGAAATAGACTTCAACTTTAATCGCTTGAAAATATATATTTTTAATATGTTACTTTTTATTTTTATATTGTTGATCCTCTTGTTATGTAACTTTAATTGTTTTGTCTACAAAGTATATTTCTTATTTTAATTATTCTTACATTTTGTGTTCTTAGAAAAACTCTTTCTTTTCTACATATTTGAATTTAAATGAATTATGAAAAATATTTGGTTTCTTTCTTATATTAAATATTTATCGTAAAAGAAATATAGCATAACATTTCATTAAATGTAAAATTTATCAATAAAAATTAACTTAGTTGATAAATAGTTGGTTCACTTATCAAAATATATTGAATTCAACTCTTTGTTTGATGAGTTCAATTTTCATTCATCGGGTCATTCCACCTACCATAAAACATTAATTTTTTATAAAATTAATTTTACTATTTCTTTCTTCCATCCTATAACTAATTTTTATTATTAATATCAAAATAAAAACTTTCCGTTATGAAATTTTAAATAATATATTTATTTAAGTCTTTAAATAAACACATTCTTCAGAGAAATTAAATTTATATAGAGTATACATGATTTCTCCTCTCTCCAATATCGAACAAGATGAGAGAATGTTTAAAATGAAATTATCTTTCCTACTTTATCCTTCCATCACTTATGACATTAAATGTATGTTCTTATTTATTTTAGATACTAAACTCTGAATTTGATTGAGATATATAAATGTAACACTTTTTTGTTTTATAATAATAAAATTAATTAATATTATAAATTAATTGAATAATTTATTTACACTTGTTTAAAAATTATATAGAATACTAGTAGAGCACCCATACATCCGCACGAGTAACTTAATTTTTAATGTGAAATTTAGTAAATCATAAATAAAAAGCTGTAACATGTAGAATTATAAATATAGAAATAAGACAAAATGGAATGTAACAAAAGTGCTAAAATAGTGTCTTTAAAATAACTTTAAAAAAGGATGTATTTTATAGTAATCTGAAAAGCATAGAAATCAAATAGTAAGAATAAATATTATACAATGACAGTGGCATTTGATAGTATAGTAAAACAATAAATAGGTTGAATAGAAGTCTCATTATTAATAAAATATGTTGCCATAAGAAAAAATTAGGAGTGTACTTGAGGACATATACCTTAATGACTCTTAGAATTATACATGTAATTGTTATATTGATATATCATCAATGGAAGTGTAATATTAAATAAAAGATGTAGTAAGAAATTGCCATTATGTGAAATAGAATATCAAAATATATATATTTATATATATATATATATATATATATATATATATATATATATATATATATATATATATATATATATATGAATGTGATATATGTATAAATATTTAAAAGTTATTGAAACAAAATATCTAAATAGTATTGTCGGAAAAAAATTTGAAAACCATATTTGTTGTTTCATATAATGGCAATTTTTCTTATTTATGAATTAAGAATTTCAAATCGATTTCTGTTGACCCTGGACATTACAACATAAATTTGATCATCACTGAAGACTTCTTTTATTAAATAAATATACGTGTCATATACTTTTAAAGAGTGTTTAATACACTATTTATTTGTTGTTGATGATCTTCAATAGTATATGACACCGTGTACTCAGTATCAATGTAATTTGAAAATAGTAAACCAAAAATTAAAAAAAGAATAATATAATTATAGTGTTATTGAATAAGTAAAAGTTAAACAAAATATGAACTTCAATGAAAAATCACTAATATATAAGACATGATTGTCGTTAACATATATTGTTATTATAAAATTACCAACATATAAAAATAAATATTTTAAAAATCACTAAAATGATAAATTTAATATATCTAATAACTAAAAATATTTATAAATCTTTTGTTGATTAAAATAAAAAAGATATTGGGGTGATAGTGACCCATGAATATAGTGAACTTTAAATAGTTGAAAAAATAATCCAAAAATTCCCTTCTCATATATGGTATGGAAAATAACTAATAGGATTTTGCGCATTGAAAGATAGTAGCAAAAGATGTATTTTCCCAAAGATGGATACCAAAACAAAAACCAGGCTGAATAACTTTATTTCGTATTCTCACAAATATTTATCGAGTACAGACTCAGGTAATGAGGACAATAATTCAATTAAACTGAGTATTAATAAAGATAATTAAAATCGACTCCGACTTTAAATCGATATATATATATATATATATATATTCTGGACAGTCCGAATGTCTGTCAGGCAAGCCATCTCTTCAAGCCCAATAATATAAATATCCTCTAGTGGTATTTAGGAGATTTGCGACCAAATAGTAGAAACATTGAGGAATACATACTCATAAATTTTCTTGTCATTATTATATTTTTCAATTTACTATTAAAGCATTAAACCATACTCGCCTGTTCAATAAACTCCTTCCGTTAGGCCAATTTTAAACGTACATGTAAGTTTTGTGGTCAACCATGCATAATTTACGTTAAAAATTATATGCCCCAATTTATAATTTATTAAACCACCCTTCAAATTAGTTAGTCGGCACATCAACATTGTATATGCCATGCACTTTTATATGCCATTTCTATTATAACATTAGGTGTCACTTTTTAAAATCATTTTTCTTTCATTTTCTTTCTATGTTTGCTTTTTGTATGCCATCTTTTAAAACCATGTCTCTGTCATTTTGTTTCTATGCATGTATTTTGTACGCACCTAATTAAATTCATGTATCTTTCTATTCTTTACCATGCATGTATTTTGTATTGAACACATGTATATTTTCCTCATTATATAAAAGTACGAGTAATTTTTTATTCCCCCATAAAAAATTTATCATAAAAGCTTTTTTTATTCATATTTCTCACTCACCTGTAAAATTTATGAAGTATTTTTAACACTCTTAATTCTTTTAAGTTTTCTATCCAACCCAAAAAAATATAATCGGAAATAGACTTCAACTTTAATCCCTTGAAAATATATATTTTTAATATGTTACTTTTTATATTTATATTGTTGATCCTGTTGTTATGTAACTTTAATTGTTTTTTTTTTACAAAGTATATTTCTTATTTTAATTATTCTTACATTTTGTGTTCTTAGAAAAACTCTTTCTTTTCTACATATTTGAATTTAAATGAATTATGAAAAATATTTGGTTTCTTTCTTATATTAAATATTTATCGTAAAAGAAATATAGCATAACATTTCATTAAATAAGACAAAACGGAATGTAACAAAAGTGCTAAAATAGTGTCTTTAAAATAACTTTAAAAAAGGATGTATTTTATAATAATCTGAAAAGCATAGAAATCAAATAGTAAGAATAAATATTATACATTGATAGTGGCATTTGATAGTATAGTAAAACAATAAATAGGTTGCATAGAAGTCTCATTATTAATAAAATTTGTTGTCATAAGAAAAAATTAGGAGTGTACTTGAGGACATATACCTTAATGACTCTTAGAATTATTGTAACATCCCAATATTATGTTACTAGGTGAAAGTTGTATAATTTTATTTGGAAATTTATTAAAGGGAATGAGTTGGATTTAGTTAAGACAAGAAGGAACTAGTTAGAATGAGACCAAATGGCAAACTAGTAATTAAGGAATAGTTGGAGGGCATCTTGGGCATTGAACATGGGATGCATGGAATCTTATGAGTAGGTGGGAGTTGGTGAAGGAAAATCAAGTTATTAAAGGAGAAAGAGAGGAGGAACATCATGTTCTTTATTCCTTGAAAGCCATTTTCGTATCTCTAGAGCAGCTTCCACTAAAATGATCATTTATTCCCGCTCACAACTCGGATTGAGGTGATCACGGACTTTTCGGAAAGCTCACGAAATTCTCTACAATTTGGATATATGGTTTGTGATATGCATGTTCGTGAGGAAAGAGATAATCACGTTTGAAGATGGAGGTTTGAAGCTGATGCAGTAGGGAGATCTCATGGAGCAGCCTTCATTCAACAAACCATAACTTTTTACTCGTAACTCCGATTCAGGTAAATCCGGACTTTTTGAAAATCTTACGAAATTCTCTTAGATTTAGTATATTAATTCGTCCTCATAGCTATTGTATTGAAGGAGAAAAACGAGTTTGAAATTGAGAAATTCTTGCTGGAAATGAAGAAAAGAGGGTTACGGATTTCATGGTGTTGGAGGTAGAATCTTGGTCAAGAGTGGAGCTCTATGGCAGAATTAGCACCTTTCCATCCTCCTTATAACTCGAAACGGAGCCCGGTCGGAAGCGTTAGAAAGGTCTTTTAATGAACTTTATGAATATGTTTAGACATCATGATTTTATTTCATTCAAAGGTTATGGAAAAAGGGATTTTTAGGTGCATGATGTTGAATAAGCATTAATGGAATTTAAGAAAATGTATGTTTAATTCCCCCGAGTGTAGTTCCGTCCGTGTCAAGGATCGGAAGCCTCTTTGTTGTGTGACTAATCTTATGAATTGTATGATATTATGTTATGATCACTCGTATGCTAAAATCATGAATATGTATGAATATTATGTGCAAAGTGTTGAGAAGCGCATTATGTGGAAATGCAATTATGTGATCATTACTTATTTCCGTTCATTCCGGTTGAATGTTCGGATGAATTTGTCTTGTTGGATTGATGTTACAAGTGTTTGAATTATGCGGAATCGAAGTAGACCTAGGCTATCAGATGGTAAATCACATATGACTATGGACAAGGTCCAATTTATTATCACCGTTTCGATGACTCGAGTGGGCCATTTATTGGGCGTTTCCATAGGGCGTAATTATCTGGATGTACGGTTTGTCATACACACCTGAGCTACCATTGCGGCGTTTCCGAGTGGGCCGTTTGAGGGAATTCCAACGGACGTAAGCGTCGGCGTGCTTGGTATGGTGGGGTTGTGGTGCCACGTAGGCAATACCACTTCATAGTTTTAACTCACCTCTAGTGGTGCCATATAGGCAAGACCATTAGGCTTTCACCCGGTGGGCTGATGCGTCAAGAGGGCGTTTCGTATTTTGCGTAATTCATCTGCGCAAGGATGATCGAAGTGGTTGTGACGCCATATAGGCAATGTCGCTTCGGGTACTCGTCACGGATGGAATTTCTTATAGGATGATCCGATTCATCATGCGATGGACTTATACGAGTCTCTTGACACTATGCATCGGCGTAATTCATCGAGGGTGTGATTTTGTGTAATTTGATAGAAGGTAGAACTTACTTCTGGATTCCTCGTACACGGGTATGGGTTTGCATAATGTGGTTTGTTGTTTTGTGTACTCACCCCATTGGTTAGTTATGGGACTTCCAAAGGTGGTGTTTCCCCCTTGTTTGTACTTGCACCATGACGCGAGATGTAACCCCGGGTTCTAGGTGAATCTGTTATTTATGCATGTACCTTGTAGAACCGAGTAAACCCTTAAGACAGGGAGGCTCACTGAGATTTAGTAATCTCACCCCAATCCTCTTATTATTTTTCAGGAACAGGTAATAAGTTGTAGGATTGTTAGATGATCGATCTTGAAGATTGTAGATGTGCAAAGGCAGGAAGACCTCATCAAATCTTATCTTTCCGCTGTGTGATGATGAAGACAAGATGTATTAGATACGTTCTGTTTGAATTTTGTAATGTATTCAGTTTTAATTTCTTGTCTTTTTCATCTAGTTGTATGTTTCTTGTACCATAATTAACATCACTACATATTATTCTAGACATATATGTATGGGGTGTTACAATTATACATGTAAGTGTTATATTAATATATCTTCAATGGAAGTGTAATATTAAATAAAAGATGTAGTAAGAAATTGCCATTATATGAAATATATATATATATATATATATATATATATATATATATATATATATATATATATATATATATATATATATATATATATATATATGAATGTGATATATGTATCGAGTACAGACTCAGGTATTTTAATGAGGACAATAATTCAATGAAACTGAGTATTAATAAAGATAATTAAAACCGACTCCGACTTTAAATAGATTCTTGTCCCTGCCGTGAAACATCACTAGCAATTCTTTTCTTCCTCAAAAGTGAGTGTTGCTAACCAGATTTCTACTGTCGTAGTATTTGTTCATTGGGATTGGCCATCTCATTGACTGCATATGCGATGGATAGGATCACGGTGGAGCCACCACGAGGACGCGTAAGATTCGAAGCGACTCGAGCCGAGGTGGTGGAAACCTGTTGAATTAAGAGAGTATTGATGGAGAGTTTGGTGCTGAGTAATTGACGACCTTGTCGTGGTAAAGATCTGAAACAATAGAAGTCTCAAAGATTTAATTGGGCGAAGTGAGAGCTTATGTGGACACCGGTAGCAGTGGAGTAAGTTTCGTGAAGAAGTTGAGTAGAACTATAATGAAGGATTTTGGGATGGAACGGAATCTGAGACCATTAGAGGATCCACTATTTAGTCCTGGTGCTAGTGGACGATATGACTTGAGAATTTTTGGACGTAAGACTTTTGGGATTTTTGATGAGAGAGTCGAAACCTTCCGGTTACCCTAGAATGGGGAGTGCTTAGATGAGCAAGTGCAAGCCTTTGAATCATTTTTTGGGACGTCGTAATATTTGCGTGGAGTACTCAGTAAAGGATTGATTACGAGAGTAGGTATGGAGATCTCCAATTGTGAGACTATTGGGCACCCGATTAGGAAAGGGGCTACTATATCTCCGTCCCTGCTAATCCGTGATGAGTCCTAGAACTACGCTAGGCGGCGACTGAAGCGAGTGAAAATGGGATATGTTGTATTCTAAGTTTCTTACTAGTTATGATTCGTCTAACCCCGGGTGACGCCATAGAACTACGCTTGGTGTTGGGATGTTGGATGAATGGAAACTAGTATCCTTCCGAAGCATCCGCAGGATGACCAAAGTCGTATCGACTGCCCAGAACCACGGTAGTCTTGTGTGAAGAAGCCATTCTTAGAATTTCTCATGCATGCGCTGTGCAAGTGAGTACGCGCATGGCATAATAATTCGAACTGAATTCTAAACCGTTTTGATCGAGCTTAATATTCCTAGTGAGTAAAACCTGAGTGAAGCACTCTTAGGTTTTAGCATCCTAAGGCGTGTAGTTGGAAAGCTTTGAATATCAATGACCTCGAAGGAGACCTTTTTCAGGCATTTGTTGACCGTGACTATAGGATGCGGGTGGAAATTGTTATACGTTGCAGAGTAGGTTGCGTGACTAAATGGCTTCGGAGTTGGACCACCATTTTAGTACTACCAGACAAGTATAGCACCACGATATCTCTATCGTGCACGAGATCTGACAGATGTAAGGCAGTGTTGACCAGAACTTAAGATGATTTTCTTATCGGTATTCGTGAGACGTGAATTTGAATTCTCATGAAGTACGTATGACTAGGATCCATATGTCGTGCTAGGTAGTAGTGAACTACTAGGCGATAGTGAAATGGATCAAGTTTTGGTACTATTCTTGTGAGGACCCTGAATGGTTGTAACTGCGTGGATAATATCAGAAGATCATACCTTGTAGATGTTTCTTGTTTCGCAAAGTGGTAAGCGATGATGTATGACGAAGAGGTAATCCTAATAGTTTCAAGTGGGAACTTAATTTATAACAGGTATGGGAAGAATCCTGAGACTGTGTAGGTATGGGACTGAATGGTTAAAGGAGGTCGTATGAGGATTAGTATTGGAAATAATATTAGTCGATTGCTTGGACGCAACGTAACATTGAGAGAATTATTGCATCAGTTAAGTTTCGCGGATTGTCAAGGGTGTTGTCACTCTGAGAGAAGGAAGTTGTATGGTTAGGGAGGAACTATGGAAAAGTTGTCAGTGTTATCATAATAGTTGTACAACGTGGCGGTCAGTGGTTTGAGATGAACTTGTATTCAGTAAGTCTTAGACATTAAGCTTTCCAGAGCCGGAGAGTGTAACTGAGTTGTACTCACGAACCTGACCAAGACTGGTAAAGTCAATGGTGACCTTGTCTTGGAGTTACTCAACCTCGAGGAGCGACCTTTGTCAAGTGTGTTTGAGACTCTGGTGCGTATCGTGATTTGCGAATTCTGATGGAGAGTTATTTTCATTTAAGGAATTGAGCGAAGCGTAGTTGGGTATTGGAATCAAGTGTGCTATAGAGGAAGTGTGACTCAGTAAGTCTCGAGAAGTGTGTACGATGGATCGAGATCAGAGTAGCGCAACGGATGAAAGGAGGACCGGATAAGCTTGTAGTAGGTGTAAGTGGAACGCATGTGACAAATGTTTGATTGGAAGAACCTTGTGAGGAGAAAATCTATGAGAAATGTTTTATCCATCCAGACACTCAAGGATCCACCATAATTCAGTGAGATACTATAGATGGATCGACATGTAGACGACTATGTGGTTAGTATGTGGTAAGATATTTAGGAGGCAGTAGTTGTTCAGGTGGGTATTGAGGATTAAGTGAGGAAAGGGTTTTAGCTTGAAGTGGACTTTCATTGTTGTGTCTAGTGCAAATTTGGGCACGCATGAAGACTCGAATGATGATTGCGGATCAATTGTTGAAATTGGATTTTGTTGGTAGGACGTGGTGTGAAGTTGTTAAATACAAAGATTATAGTTATGGGATTGTGTATCCTTATGGTTTCGAGTTGGAATGTTTTGCGTAAAGCTAAAATAGAGTTCGAGGTAAGAGATCTTATGATGCCGAGGTCGTAGCTGTAGAATGGTACCTCCTTGTGGATTGCGATGGTAGAGACTTGTCTAAAGACTAAATAAAGTACCAAATAAGGAGTTTTGTCGTACAAAGAGGATAGATCTGGAGTGAGTCAAATTGAGCATATGGGAACTAGAAGTTGGAACCAAGAGATGCGACAGGCGGTTACATGACTATGTTGGATGAGAGTATAAGCGAGACGGATTTGTTATCGTTGGAGAGAAACGATACAATAGATATGTATAGATTCGAGACAATGCAAGTAACTAATGGAGAGGAAGTGAAGTTCAGCATCATGAATTGAGCAAGGTTGAGATTGGCAAACGTCGAGGACGAGGACTGTCCGATTGAAATGGATTGTTAGAGATTCTTGAGCTATGCATACTCGATGTGAGTGGGTCTAGGCTGGAAACCTAGAAAGAACCTATTTCGAAGTAAGTGAGAGCGATGTACTAGATGAATGTGTTGTGAGACAAATAAGTCTTATAGTCATGATTGTTGAGAACATGAGCATAAAAGGCAACAATGTTGTATTGGATAAAGCCACTTTTGGACGAAGTCATAGGGTTTAACCAAGAATGAATGTAAGGAACATTTGACCCCTCGATGGTAGAAGGCGTGAGGCATCTGTTGTCATGGTTATTGGATGGAATTCGAGGGCGAATTCTGTTTCAGGGTGGGAGAATGTAACATCCCAATATTTATATCTTTGTATGAGAAGTTGTATAATTATGTTTGGGGAATTATTAAGTAAAAGAAATAAGAATCTTACTAGTAACCAACTAGTTAGAATGTGACCTAATGGCAAACTAGTAAATATTACTTGGTTGGAGGGCATTTTGGGCAAAGAGTAAAAGTTGCATGAAATAGTAATGGCATGCTGGTAATTCCCATTCACCATCCAAATTTTTATAGGAATAAAGAGTAGAGAGAATAAGAAGAAGCCATGTTTCTCTCTTCTAAAAGCCATTTTCGCTACCTTGGAGCAGCCCTCACTAAATCGGCCATAACATCCAGCTTGTAGCTCCGATTCAGGTAAATCCGGACTTTTCGAAAAACTTACGAAATTCTCTTCGATTTGAATATATGGTTTGTGTTCTGCATGTTCAGGATGAGTGAGATAGACACGTTTGAAGTTAAGGGTTTGATGCTGATTTTGGTGAAAAATCTGGGTACGAGATTTCTTGACCAACTCCACTAATCATGTCGTAAGTTTTTACTTGTAACTCCGATTTAGGAAATTCTTGAAGTTCTGGAATCTACACAAAATTACCTTCAATTTGATATATTGATTCGTGATTATAGTCTTTATATTGAAGGAGAAAAACCTATTTAAAATTGAGTAATCCTTGCTGGAAATTGGAAGAGAGGTGGCTACGAGATTGTTGATAATGGAGATGACGTTTTGAGCATGTTAAGGGTTCAAGGGCAGCAAGCATAACATCCAATCCTCCATTAACCTAAGGTGAGTCTCTATAGTTAGGACTTGGGGTAAGAATTGGGGTTTTATGGAATTGTATGAATTTGGGAACAAGGGTTTAGTGAGATACCTTGATGCATTGCATGTTGATTAAATGATGAGAAATGTGTTTCCATAATGCTAATATATATCATGGATTGTTCTTACATGATGTGATTCGAATAGGAATGTATTGGAATGCTTGGGAATGGTTTTGTGCAGGAAAATACGTGTTTTTGACTCTGCTTCAGGTGCAAATCGATTTGCATATAGTGTAAATCGATTGCTCACTGACTGAAAAATGACTTTCATTGTTTCGATCATAACTTGAGTTTTATAACTCGAAACGGAGCCCGGTCAGAAGCGTTAGAAAGGTCTTTTAATGAACTTTATGAATATGTTTATACATCATGCTTTTAGTTCATTCAAAGGTTATGGAAAAGGGATGTTTAGGTGCATGATGTTGAATAAGTGTTAATGAAATTTAAGAAAACGTATGTTTAATTCCTCCGAGTGTAGTTCTGTCCGTGTCAGGGATCGGAAGCCTCTTTGTTGTGTGACTAATTTTATGAATTGTATGATATTATGTTATGATCACTCGTATGCTAAAATCATGAATATGTATGAATATTATGTGCAAAGTGTTGAGAAGCGCATTATGTGGAAATGCAATTATGTGATCATTACTTATTTCCGTTCATTCCGGTTGAATGTTCGGATGAATTTGTCTTGTTGGATTGATGTTACAAGTGTTTGAATTATGCGGAATCGAAGTAGACCTAGGCCATCAGATGGTAAATCACATATGACTATGGACAAAGTCCAATTTATTATCATTGTTCCGATGACTCGAGTGGGCCATTTATTGGGTGTTTCCACAGGGCGTAATTATCTAGATATACGGTTTGAATTTATTATTACCGATCCGGTGACTCGAGTGGGCCATTTATTGGGCGTTTCCAAAGGGCGTAATTATCTGGATGTATGGTTTGTCATACACACCTGAGCTACGATTGCGGCGTTTCCAAGTGGGACGTTTGAGGGCATTCCAACGGACGTAAGCGTCGGCGTGCTTGGTATGGTGGGGTTGTGGTGCCATGTAGGCAATACCACTTCATAGTCTTAACTCACCTCTAATGGTTCCATATAGGCAAGACCATTAGGCTTTCACCCGGTGGACTCGTGCGTTAAGAAGACGTTTCGTATTTGTGTAATTCATCTGCGTATGGATGATCGACGTGGTTGTGACGCCATATAGGCGAATGTCACCGGTACTCGCGGATGAAATCTCACTTAAGGGTGATCCGACTCATCATGCGATGGACTAATACGAGTCTCTTGACACAAAGCACTTGCGTAATTCATCGAGGGTGTGGTTCTGTGTAATCTGATAGAAGGTAGAACTTACTTCTGGATTCCTCGTACACGGGTACGGGTTTGCATAATGTGGTTTGTTGTTTTGTGTACTCACCCCATTAGTTAGTTATGGGACTTCCAATGGTGGTGTTTCCCCCTTGTTTGTACTTGCACCGTGACGTGAGATGTAACCCCGGGTTCTAGGTGAATCCGTTTATTATGCATGTACCCTGTAGAACCGAGTAAACCCTTAAGATAGGGAGGCTCACTAAGATTTAGTAATCTCACCCCAATCCTCTTATTATTTTTCAGGAACAGGTTATAAGTGGTAGGATTGTTACATGATCGATCTTGAAGATTGCAGATGTGCAAAGGCAGGAAGACCTAATCAGATCTTATCTTTCCGTTGTGCGATGAAGAAGACAAGATGTATTAGATATGTTCTAGTTGAGAATTGTGTTGTATTCAATTTTAATTTCTTGTCTTTTCCATCTAGTTGTATGCTTCTTGTACCATAATTAGCATCACTACATATTATTCTAGACATATATGTGCGGGGTGTTACAAATCCAAAAATGCCAATCTCAGATATGGTATGGAAAATAACTAATAGGATTTTGCGCAGTGAAAGATAGTAGCAAAAGATATATTTTCTCAAAGATGGATACCAAAACAAAAACCAGGCTGAATAACTTTATTTTATTCTCCCAAATATTTATATCGTATTTTAATGAGGACAATAATTCAATGAAACTGAGTATTAATAAAGATAATTAAAACCGACTCCGACTTTAAATCGATATATATATATATATATATATATATATATATATATATATATATATATATATATATATATATTATAATGGCTATCAGGCCAACCATCTCTTCAAGCCCAATAATATAAATATTCTCTAGTGGTATTTAGGAGATTTGCGACCAAATAGTAGAAACATTGAGGAATACATACTCATAAATTTTCTTGCCATTATTATATTTTTCAATTTACTATTAAAGCATTAAACCATACTCGCCTGTTCAATAAACTCCTTCCGTTAGGCCAATTTTAAACGTACATGCAAGTTTTGTGGTCAACCATGCATAATTTTCGTTAAAAATTATATGCCCCAATTTATAATTTATTAAACCACCCTTCAAATTAGTTAGTCGGCACATCAACATTGTATATGCCATGCACTTTTATGTGCCATTTCAATTATAACATTAGGTGTCACTTTTTAAAATCATTTTTCTTTCATTTTCTTTCTATGTTTGCTTTTTGTATGCCATGTTTTAAAACCATGTCTCTCACTATGTTTTTATGCAACCTAATTAAAATCATGTATCTTTCTATTCTTTACCATGCATGTATTTTGTATTGAACACATGTATATTTTCCTCATTATATAAAATACGAGTAATTTTTATTCCCCATAAAAATTTATCATAAAAGCTTTTTTATTCATATTTCTCACTCCTGTAAAATTTATGAAGTATTTTTAACACTCTTGATTCTTTTAAGTTTGCTATCCAACCTAAAAAATGTAATCGAAATAGACTTCAACTTTAATCCCTTGAAAATATATATTTTTAATATGTTACTTTTTATATTTATATTGTTGTTCCTCTTGTTATGTAACTTTAATTGTTTTTTTTTACAAAGTATATTTCTTATTTTAATTATTCTTACATTTTGTGTTCTTAGAAAAACTCTTTCTTTTATACATATTTGAATTTAAATGAATTATGAAAAATATTTGGTTTCTTTCTTATATTAAATATTTATCGTAAAAGAAATATAGCATAACATTTCATTAAATGTAAAATTTATCAATAAAAATTAACTTAGTTGATAAATAGTTGGTTCACTTATCAAAAAATATTGAATTCAACTCTTTGTTTGATGAGTTCAATTTTCATTCTTCGGGTCATTCCACCTACCATAAAACATTAATTTTTTATAAAATTAATTTAACTATTTCTTTCTTCCATGCTATAAATAATTTTTATTATTAATATCAAAATAAAAACTTTCCGTTATAAAATTTTAAATAATAAATTTATTTAAGTCTTTAAATAAACACATTCTTAAGAGAAATTAAATTTATATAGAGTCTACATGATTTCTCCTCTCTCTCCAATACTGCAACAAGACGAGAGAATGTTTAAAATAAAATTATCTTTCCTACTTTATCCTTCCATCACTTATGACATTAAATGTATGTTCTTATTTACTTTAGATAC
The DNA here is from genome assembly GCA_021764765.1 of Vicia sativa. Lineage (NCBI taxonomy): Eukaryota > Viridiplantae > Streptophyta > Magnoliopsida > Fabales > Fabaceae > Vicia > Vicia sativa. Next base: position 38,748,272 of record CM038792.1, read on the forward strand.
TAAACTCTGAATTTGATTGAGATATATAAATGTCACACTTTTTTGTTTTATAATAATAAAATTAATTAATATTATAAATTAATTGAATAATTTATTTACACTTGTTTAAAAAATTATATAGAAAACTAGTAGAGCACCCATACATCCACACGAGTAACTTAATTTTTAATGTGAAAATGTAGTAAATCATAATTAAAAAGTTGTAACATGTAGAATTATAAATATTGAATTAAGGTTCACCAAATATAACAATAATGAACTAAATATTCAGTGTTTTTTTTATATAAATAGTATAGAAATAAGACAAAACGGAATGTAACAAAAGTGCTAAAATAGTGTCTTTAAAATAACTTTAAAAAAGGATGTATTTTATAGTAATCTGAAAAGCATAGAAATCAAATAGTAAGAATAAATATTATACAATGACAGTGGCATTTGATAGTATAGTAAAACAATAAATAGGTTGAATAGAATTCTCATTATTAAAATATGTTGCCATAAGAAAAAATTAGGAGTGTACTTGAGGACATATACCTTAATGACTCTTAGAATTATACATGTAAGTGTTATATTGATATATCAACCATGGAAGTGTAATATTAAATAAAAGATGTAGTAAGAAATTGCCATTATATGAAACAGAATCTCAATATATATATATATATATATATATATGAATGTGATATATGTATAAATATTTAAAAGTTATTGAAACAGAATATCTAAATAGTTTTGTCGAAAAAAATTTTGAAAACCATATTTGTTGTTTCGTATAATGGCAATTTTTCTTTGTTATGAATTAAGAATTTCAAATCTGATTTTCTGTTGACCCTGGACATTACAACATAAATTTGATCATGACTGAAGACTTCTTTTATTAAATAAATATACGTGTCATATACTTTTAAAGAGTTTTTAATACGCTATTTATTTGTTGTTGATGATCTTCAATAGTATATGACACCGTATACTCTGTCGTAGCAATGTAATTTGAAAATACTAAACCAAAAATTAAAAAAAGAATAATGTAATTATAGTGTTACTGAATAATTAAAAGTTAAACAAAATATGAACTTCAATGAAAAATCACTAATATATAAGACATGATTGTCGTTAACATATATTGTTATTATAAAATTACTAACATATAAAAATAAATATTTGGAAAATCACTAACATGATAAATTTAATATATCTAATAACTAAAAATATTTATAAATGTTTTGTTGATTAAAATAAAAAAGATATTGGGGTGATACTGACCCGTGAATATAGTGAACTTTAGATAATTGAAAAAATAATCCAAAAATTCCCTCCTCAGATATTGTATGGAAAATAACTAATAGGATTTTGCACAGTGAAAGATAGTAGCAAAAGATATATTTTCCCAAAGATGGATACCAAAATAAAAACCAGGCTGAATAACTTTATTTCGTATTCTCACAAATGTTTATCGAGTACAGACTCAGGTATTTTAATGAGGACAATAATTCAATTAAGCTGAGTATTAATAAAGATAATTAAAACCGACCGCGACGTTACATCGATATATATATATATATATATATATATATATATATATATATATATATATATATATATTATATATGTCTCTGTGCAAGCCATCTCATCAAGCCCAATAATATAAATATTCTCTAGTGGTATTTAGGAGATTTGCGACCAAATAGTAGAAACATTGAGGAATACATACTCATAAATTTTCTTGCCATTATTATATTTTTCAATTTACTATTAAAGCATTAAACCATACTCGCCTGTTCAATAAACTCCTTCCGTTAGGCCAATTTTAAACGTACATGTAAGTTTTGTGGTCAACCATGCATAATTTTCGTTAAAAATTATATGCCCCAATTTATAATTTATTAAACCAACCTTCAAATTAGTTAGTCGGCACATCAACATTGTATATGCCATGAACTTTTATGTGCCATTTCAATTATAACATTAGGTGTCACTTTTTAAAATCATTTTTCTTTCATTTTCTTTCTATGTTTGCTTTTTGTATGCCATGTTTTAAAACCATGTCTCTGTCATTTTGTTTCTATGCATGTATTTTGTACGCACCTAATTAAAATCATATATCTTTCTATTCTTTACCATGCATGTATTTTGTATTGAACACATGTATATTTTCCTCATTATATAAAAATACGAGTAATTTTTTATTCCCCCATAAAAATTTTATCATAAAAGCTTTTTTTATTCATATTTCTCACTCACCTGTAAAATTTATGAAGTATTTTTAACACTCTTGATTCTTTTAAGTTTGCTATCCAACCTAAAAAAATGTAATCGGAAATAGATTTCAACTTTAATCCCTTGAAAATATATATTTTTAATATGTTACTTTTTATATTTATATTGTTGATCCTCTTGTTATGTAACTTTAATTGTTTTTTTTTTCAAAGTATATTTCTTATTTTAATTATTCTTACATTTTGTGTTCTTAGAAAAACTCTTTCTTTTCGACATATTTGAATTTAAATGAATTATGAAAAATATTTGGTTTCTTTCTTATATTAAATATTTATCATAAAAGAAATATAGCATAACATTTCATTAAATGTAAAATTTATCAATAAAAATTAACTTAGTTGATAAATAGTTGGTTCACTTATCAAAAAATATTGAATTCAACTCTTTGTTTGATGAGTTCAATTTTCATTCTTCGGGTCATTCCACCTACCATAAAACATTAATTTTTTATAAAATTAATTTTACTATTTCTTTCTTCCATCCTATAAATAATTTTTATTGTTAATATCAAAATAAAAACTTTCGGTTATAAAATTTTAAATAATATATTTATTTAAGTCTTAAATGAACACATTCTTAAGAGAAATTAAATTTATATAGACAAAATAAAATTATCTTTCCTACTCTATCCTTCCATCACTTATGACATTAAATGTATGTTCTTATTTATTTTAGATACTAAACTCTGAATTTGATTGAGATATATAAATGTAACACTTTTTTGTTTTATAATAATAAAATTAATTAATATTATAAATTAATTGAATAATTTATTTACACTTGTTTAAAAAATTATATAGAAAACTAGTAGAGCACCCATACATCCGCACGAGTAACTAAATTTTTAATGTGAAAATGTAGTAAATCATAATTAAAAAGCTGTAACATGAAGAATTATAAATATTGAATTAAGGTTCACCAAATATAACAATAATGAAATAAATATTCAGTGTTTTTTTATATAAATAGTATAGAAATAAGACAAAACGGAATGTAACAAAAGTGCTAAAATAGTGTCTTTAAAATAACTTTAAAAAAGGATGTATTTTATAGTAATCTGAAAAGCATAGAAATCAAATAGTAAGAATAAATATTATACAATGATAGTGGCATTTGATAGTATAGTAAAACAATAAATAGGTTGCATAGAAGTCTCATTATTAATAAAATTTATTGTCATAAGAAAAAATTAGGAGTGTACTTGAGGACATATACCTTAATGACTCTTAGAATTATTGTAACATCCCAATATTATGTTACTAGGTGAAAGTTGTATAATTTTATTTGGAAATTTATTAAAGGGAATGAGTTGGATTTAGTTAAGACAAGAAGGAACTAGTTAGAATGAGACCAAATGGCAAACTAGTAATTAAGGAATAGTTGGAGGGCATCTTGGGCATTGAACATGGGATGCATGGAATCTTATGAGTAGGTGGGAGTTGGTGAAGGAAAATCAAGTTATTAAAGGAGAAAGAGAGGAGGAACATCATGTTCTTTATTCCTTGAAAGCCATTTTCGTATCTCTAGAGCAGCTTCCACTAAAATGATCATTTATTCCCGCTCACAACTCGGATTGAGGTGATCACGGACTTTTCGGAAAGCTCACGAAATTCTCTACAATCTGGATATATGGTTTGTGATCTGCATGTTCGTGAGGAAAGAGATAATCACGTTTGAAGATGGAGGTTTGAAGCTGATGTAGTAGGGAGAACTCATGGAGCAGCCTTCATTCAACAAACCATAACTTTTTACTCGTAACTCCGATTCAGGTAAATCCGGACTTTTTGAAAATCTTACGAAATTCTCTTAGATTTAGTATATTAATTCGTCCTCATAGCTATTGTATTGAAGGAGAAAAACGAGTTTGAAATTGAGAAATTCTTGCTGGAAATGAAGAAAAGAGGGTTACGGATTTCATGGTGTTGGAGGTAGAATCTTGGTCAAGTGTGGAGCTCTATGGCAGAATTAGCACCTTTCCATCCTCCTTATAACTCGAAACGGAGCCCAGTCGGAAGTGTTAGAAAGGTCTTTTAATGAACTTTATGAATATGTTTAGACATCATGATTTTATTTCATTCAAAGGTTATGGAAAAAGGGATTTTTAGGTGCATGATGTTGAATAAGCATTATTGGAATTTAAGAAAATGTATGTTTAATTCCCCCGAATGTAGTTCCGTCCGTTTCAAGGATCGGAAGCCTCTTTGTTGTGTGACTAATCTTATGAATTGTATGATATTATGTTATGATCACTCGTATGCTAAAATCATGAATATGTATGAATATTATGTGCAAAGTGTTGAGAAGCGCATTATGTGGAAATTCATTTATGTGATCATTAATTGTTCCCGTTCATTCCGGTTGAATGTTCGAATGAATTTGTCTTGTTGGCTTGATGTCACAAGTGTTTGAATTATGCTGAATCGAAGTAGACCTAGGCTATCAGATGGTAAATCACATATGACTATGGACAAGGTCCAATTTATTATCACCGTTCCGATGACTCGAGTGGGCCATTTATTGGGCGTTTCCACAGGGCGTAATTATTTGGATATACGGTTTGAATTTCTTATTACTGTTCCGATGACTCGAGTGGGCCATTTATTTGGCGTTTCCACAGGGCGTAATTATCTGGATGTACGGTTTGTCATACACACATGAGCTACCATTGCGGCGTTTCTGAGTGGGCCATTTGAGGGCATTCCAGCGGACGTAAGCGTCGGCGTGCCTGGTATGGTGGGGTTGTGGTGCCACGTAGGCAATACCACTTCGTAGTTTTAACTCACCTCTAGTGGTGCCATATAGGCAAGACCATTAGGCTTTCACCCGATGGACTGATGCGTCAAGAGGGCGTTCGTACGGCGTAATTCATCTGCGTAAGGATGATCGACGTGGTTGTGACGCCATATAGGCAATGTCGCTTCGGGTACTCGTCACGGATGAAATTTCTTATAGGATGATCCGATTCATCATGCGATGGACTTATACGAGTCTCTTGACACTATGCATCGGCGTAATTCATCGAGGGTGTGATTTTGTGTAATTTGATAGAAGGTAGAACTTACTTCTGGATTCCTCGTACACGGGTATGGGTTTGCATAATGTGGTTTGTTGTTTTGTGTACTCACCCCATTGGTTAGTTATGGGACTTCCAAAGGTGGTGTTTCCCCCTTGTTTGTACTTGCACCATGACGCGAGATGTAACCCCGGGTTCTAGGTGAATCTGTTATTTATGCATGTACCTTGTAGAACCGAGTAAACCCTTAAGATAGGGAGGCTCACTGAGATTTAGTAATCTCACCCCAATCCTCTTATTATTTTTCGTGAATGTAATAAGTTGTAGGATTGTTAGATGATCGATCTTGAAGATTGCAGATGTGCAAAGGCAGGAAGACCTCATCAAATCTTATCTTTCCGCTGTGTGATGATGAAGACAAGATGTATTAGATACGTTCTGTTTGAATTTTGTAATGTATTCAGTTTTAATTTCTTGTCTTTTTCATCTAGTTGTATGTTTCTTGTACCATAATTAACATCACTATATATTATTCTAGACATATATGTATGGGGTGTTACAATTATACATGTAAGTGTTATATTGATATATCTTCAATGGAAGTGTAATATTAAATAAAAGATGTAGTAAGAAATTGCCATTATATGAAACAAAATATCAATATATATATATATATATATATATATATATATATATATATATATATATATATATATATATATGAATGTGATATATGTATAAATATTATAAAAGTTATTGAAACAGAATATCTAAATAGTATTGTCGAAAAAAAATTTGAAAACCATATTTGTTGTTTCATATAATGGCAATTTTTCTTGGTTATGAATTAAGAATTTCAAATCTGATTTTCTGTTGACCCTGGACATTACAACATAAATTTGATCATGACTGAAGACTTCTTTTATTAAATAAATATACGTGTCATATACTTTTTAAGAGTTTTTAATACATTATTTATTTGTTGTTGATGATCTTCAATAGTATATGACACCGTGTACTCAGTCGTAGCAATGTAATTTGAAAATAGTAAACCAAAAATTAAAAAAAGAATAATATAATTATAGTGTTATTGAATAATTAAAAGTTAAACAAAATATGAACTTCAATGAAAAATCACTAATATATAAGACATGATTGTCGTTAACATATATTGTTATTATAAAATTACTAACATATAAAAATAAATATTTGGAAAATCACTAACATGATAAATTTAATATATCTAATAACTAAAAATATTTATAAATGTTTTGTTGATTAAAATAAAAAAGATATTGGGGTGATAGTGACCCGTGAATATAGTGAACTTTAGATAATTGAAAAAATAATCCAAAAATTCCCTCCTCAGATATAGTATGGAAAATAACTAATAGGATTTTGCGCAGTGAAAGATAGTAGCAAAAGATATATTTTCCCAAAATGGATACCAAAACAAAAACCAGGCTGAATAACTTTATTTCGTATTCTCACAAATATTTATCGAGTACAGACTTAGGTATTTTAATGAGGACAATAATTCAATTAAACTGAGTATTAATAAAGATAATTATAACCGACCCCGACTTTAAATCGATATATATATATATATATATATATATATATATATATATATATATATATATATATATTCTGGACAGTCCGAATGTCTGTCAGGCAAGCCATCTCTTCAAGCCCAATAATATAAATATTCTCTGGTGGTATTTAGGTGATTTGTGACCAAATAGTAAAAACATTGAGGAATACATACTCATAAATTTTCTTGTCATTATTATATTTTTCAATTTACTATTAAAGCATTAAGCCATACTCGTGTGTTCAATAAACTCCTTCTGTTAGGCCAATTTTAAACGTACATGTAAGTTTTGTGGTCAACCATGCATAATTTTCGTTAAAAATTATATGCCCCAATTTATAATTTATTAAACCACCCTTCAAATTAGTTAGTCGGCACATCAACATTGTATATGCCATGCACTTTTATGTGCCATTTCAATATAAAAAATTAGGTGTCACTTTTTAAAATCATTTTTCTTTCATTTTCTTTCTATGTTTGCTTTTTGTATGCCATCTTTTAAAACCATGTCTCTGTCATTTTGTTTCTATGCATGTATTTTGTACGCACCTAATTAAAATCATGTATCTTTCTATTCTTTACCATGCATGTATTTTGTATTGAACACATGTATATTTTCCTCATTATATAAAAATACGAGTAATTTTTTATTCCCCCATAAAAAATTTATCATACAAGCTTTTTTTATATATATTTCTCACTCACCTGTAAAATTTATGAAGTATTTTTAACACTCTTGATTCTTTTAAGTTTGCTATCCAACCTAAAAAATGTAATCGAAATAGACTTCAACTTTAATCCCTTGAAAATATATATTTTAATATGTTACTTTTTATATTTATATTGTTGATCCTCTTGTTATGTAACTTTAATTGTTTTTTTTACAAAGTATATTTCTTATTTTAATTATTCTTACATTTTATGTTCTTAGAAAACTCTTTCTTTTATACATATTTGAATTTAAATGAATTATGAAAATATTTGGTTTCTTTCTTATATTAAATATTTATCGTAAAAGAAATATAGCATAACATTTCATTAAATGTGAAATTTATCAATAAAAATTAACTTAGTTGATAAATAGTTGGTTCACTTATCAAAAAATATAGAATTCAACTCTTTGTTTGATGAGTTCAATTTTCATTCTTCGGGTCATTCCACCTACCATAAAACATTAATTTTTTATAAAATTAATTTTACTATTTCTTTCTTCCATCCTATAAAATTAATTTTACTACTTTATCCTTCCATCACTTATGACATTAAATGTATGTTCTTATTTATTTTAGATACTAAACTCTGAATTTGATTGAGATATATAAATGTAACACTTTTTTGTTTTATAATAATAAAATTAATTAATATTATAAATTAATTGAATAATTTATTTACACTTGTTTAAAAAATTATATAGAAAACTAGTAGAGCACCCATACATCCGCACGAGTAAGTTAATATTTAATGTGAAAATGTAGTAAATCATAATTAAAAAGCTGTAACATGTAGAATTAAAAATATTGAATTAAGGTTCACCAAATATAACAATAATGAAATAAATATTCAGTGTTTTTTATATAAATAGTATAGAAATAAGACAAAACGGAATGTAACAAAAGTACTAAAATAGTGTCTTTAAAATAACTTTAAAAAAGGATGTATTTTATAGTAATCTGAAAAGCATTGAAATCAAATAGTAGGAATAAATATTATACAATGATAGTGGCATTTGATAGTATAGTTAAACAATAAATAGGTTGGATAGAAGTCTCATAATTAGTAAAATATGTTGCCATTTGAAAAAATTAGGAGTGTACTTGAGGACATATACATTAATGACTCTTAGAATTATACATGTAAGTGTTATATTGATATATCATCAATGGAAGTTGTAGTAAAAAATTGCCATTATATGAAACAGAATATCAATATATATATATATATATATATATATATATATATATATATATATATGAATGTGATATATGTATAAATATTTAAAAGTTATTGAAACAGAATATCTAAATAGAATTGTCGAAAAAAAATTTGAAAACCATATTTGTTGTTTCATATAATGACAATTTTTTTTTGTTATGAATTAAGAATTTCAAATCTGATTTTCTGTTGACCCTGGACATTACAACATAAATTTGATCATGACTGAAGACTTCTGTTATTTAATAAATATACGTGTCATATACTTTTAAAGAGTTTTTAATACACTATTTATTTGTTGTTGATGATCTTCAATAGTATATGACACCGTGTACTCAGTCGTAGAAATGTAATTTGAAAATAGTAAACCAAAAATTAAAAAAAGAATAATATAATTATAGTGTTATTGAATAATTAAAAGTTAAACAAAATATGAACTTCAATGAAAAATCACTAATATATAAGACATGATTGTCGTTAACATATATTGTTATTATAAAATTACCAACATATAAAAATAAATATTTTAAAAATCACTAACATGATAAATTTAATATATCTAATAACTAAAAATATTTATAAATCTTTTGTTGATTAAAATAAAAAAGATATTGGGGTGATAGTGACCCATGAATATAGTGAACTTTAAATAGTTGAAAAAATAATCCAAAAATTCCCTTCTCATATATGGTATGGAAAATAATTAATAGGATTTTGCGCATTGAAAGATAGTAGCAAAAGATGTATTTTCCCAAAGATGGATACCAAAACAAAAACCAGGCTGAATAACTTTATTTCGTATTCTCACAAATATTTTTCGAGTACAGACTCAGGTATTTTAATGAGGACGATAATTCAATTAAACTGAGTATTAATAAAGATTATTAAAAATGACTCCGACTTTAAATCGATATATATATATATATATATATATATATATATATATAAATATTCTGGACAGTCCGAATGTCTGTCAGGCAAGCCATCTCTTCAAGCCCAATAATATAAATATTCTTTGGTGGTATTTAGGAGATTTGCGACCAAATAGTAAACACATTGAGGAATACATACTCATAAATTTTCTTGTCATTGTTATATTTTTCAATTTACTATTAAAGCATTAAGCCATACTCGCGTGTTCAATAAACTCCTTCCGTTAGGCCAATTTTAAACGTACATGTAAGTTTTATGGTCAACCATGCATAATTTTCGTTAAAAATTATATGCCCTAATTTATAATTTATTAAACCACCCTTCAAATTAGTTAGTCGGCACATCAACATTGTATATGCCATGCACTTTTACGTGCCATTTCAATTATAACATTAGGTGTCACTTTTAAAATCATTTTTCTTTCATTTTCTTTCTATGTTTTCTTTTGTATGCCATCTTTTAAAACCATGTCTGTCATTTTGTTTCTATGCATGTATTTTGTTTGCACCTAATTAAAATCATGTTTCTTTCTATTCTTTACCATGCATGTATTTTGTATTGAACACATGTATATTGTCCTCATTATATAAAATACGAGTAACTTTTATTCCCTCATAAAAATTTATCATAAAAGCTTCTTTTATTCATATTTCTCACTCACTGTAAAATTTATGGAGTATTTTAACACTCTTGATTCTTTTAAGTTTGCTATCCAACCTAAAAAAATGTAATCGGAAAACGACTTCAACTTTAATCCCTTGAAAATATATATTTTTAATATGTTACTTTTTATATTTATATTGTTGAGCCTCTTGTTATGTAACTTTAATTGTTTTTTTTACAAAGTATATTTCTTATTTTAATTATTCTTACATTTTGTGTTCTTAGAAAAACTCTTTCTTTTCTACATATTTGAATTTAAATGAATTATGAAAAATATTTGGTTTCTTTCTTATATTAAATATTTATCGTAAAAGAAATATAGCATAACATTTCATTAAATGTAAAATTTATCAATAAAAATTAACTTAGTTGATAAATAGTTGGTTCACTTATCAAAAAATATTGAATTCAACTCTTTGTTTTATGAGTTCAATTTTCATTCTTCGGTCATTCCACCTACCACAAAACATTAATTTTTTATAAAATTAATTTTACTATTTCTTTCTTCCATCCTATAAATAATTTTTATTATTAATATCAAAATAAAAACTTTCCGTTATAAAATTTTAAATAATAAATTTATTTAAGTCTTTAAATAAACACATTCTTAAGAGAAATTAAATTTATATAGAGTCTACATGATTTCTCCTCTCCAATACTGCGAACAAGATGAGAGAATGTTTAAAATAAAATTATCTTTCCTACTTTATCCTTCCACCACTTATGACATTAAATGTATGTTCTTATTTATTTTAGACACTAAACTCTGAATTTGATTGAGATATATAAATGTAACACTTTTTTGTTTTATAATAATAAAATTAATTAATATTATAAATTAATTGAATAATTTATTTACACTTGTTTAAAAAATTATATAGAAAACTAGTAGAGCACCCATACATCCACGAGTAACTTAATTTTAATGTGAAAATGTAGTAAATCATAATTAAAAAGCTGTAACATGTAGAATTATAAATATTGAATTAAGGTTCACCAAATATAACAATAATGAAATAAATATTCCGTGTTTTTTATATAAATAGTATACAAATAAGACAAAACGGAATGTATGAAAAGTACTAAAATAGTGTCTTTAAAATAACTTTAAAAAATGATGTATTTTATAGTAATCTGAAAAGCATAGAAATCAAATAGTAGGAATAAAAATTATACAATGATAGTGGCATTTGATAGTATAGTTAAACAATAAATAGGTTGGATAGAATTCTCATAATAAGTAAAATATGCTGCCATTTGAAAAAATTAGGGGTGTACTTGAGGACATATCCCTTAATGACTCTTAGAATATACATGTAAGTGTTATATTGATATATCATCAATGGAAGTTGTAGTAAAAAATTGCCATTAAACGAAACAGAATATCAATATATATATATGAATGTGATATATGTATAAATATTTAAAAGTTATTGAAACAGAATATCTAAATAGTTTTGTCGAAAAAATTTGAAAACCATATTTGTTGTTTCATATAATGGCAATTTTTCTTTGTTATGAATTAAGAATTTCAAATCTGATTTTCTGTTGACCCTGGACATTACAACATAAATTTGATCATGATTGAAGACTTCTTTTATTAAATAAATATACGTGTCATATACTTTTAAAGAGTTTTTAATACACTATTTATTTGTTGTTGATGATCTTCAATAGTATATGACACCGTGTACTCAGTCGTAGCAATGTAATTTGAAAATAGTAAACCAAAAATTAAAAAAATAATAATATAATTATAGTGTTATGGAATAATTAAAAGTTAAACAAAATAAGAACTTCAATGAAAAATCACTAATATATAAGACATGATTGTCGTTAACATATATTGTTATTATAAAATTACTAACATATAAAAATAAATATTTGGAAAATCACTAACATGATAAATTTAATATATCTAATAACTAAAAATATTTATAAATGTTTTGTTGATTAAAATAAAAAAGATATTGGGGTGATAGTGACCCGTGAATATAATGACCTTTAGATAATTGAAAAAATAATCCAAAAATTCCCTCCTCAGATATGGTATGGAAAATAACTAATAGGATTTTTCGCAGTGAAAGATAGTAGCAAAAGATATATTTTCCCAAAGATGGATACAAAAACAAAAACCAGGCTGAATAACTTTATTTCGTATTCTCACAAATATTTATCGAGTGCAGACTCAGGTATTTTAAAGAGGACTATAATTCAATTAAACTTAGTATTAATAAAGATAATTAAAATGACTACGACTATAAATCGATATATATATATATATTCTGGACAGTCCGAATGTCTGTCAGGCAAGCCATCTCTTCAAGCCCAATAATATAAATATTCTCTGGTGGTATTTAGGAGATTTGCGACCAAATAGTAAAAACATTGAGGAACACATACTCATAAATTTTGTTGTCATTATTATATTTTTCAATTTACTATTAAAGCATTAAGCCATACTCGTGTGTTCAATAAACTCCTTCCGTTAGGCCAATTTTAAACGTACATGTATGTTTTGTGGTCAACCATGCATAATTTTCGTTAAAAATTATATGCCCTAATTTATAATTTATTAAACCACCCTTCAAATTAGTTAGTCGGCACATCAACATTGTATATGCCATGCACTTTTATGTGCCATTTCAATTATAACATTAGGTGTCACTTTTAAAATCATTTTTCTTTCATTTTCTTTCTATGTTTGCTTTTGTATGCCATCTTTTAAAACCATGTCTCTCATTTTGTTTCTATGCATGTATTTTGTATGCACCTAATTAAAATCATGTTTCTTTCTATTCTTTACCATGCATGTATTTTGTATTGAACACATGTATATTTTCCTCATTATATAAAAATACGAGTAACTTTTTATTCCCTCATAAAAAATTTATCATAAAAGCTTCTTTTATTCATATTTCTCACTCACCGTAAAATTTATGGAGTATTTTAACACTCTTGATTCTTTTAAGTTTGCTATCCAACCTAAAAAAATGTAATCGGAAATAGACTTCAACTTTAATCCCTTGAAAATATATATTTTTAATATGTTACTTTTTATATTTATATTGTTGATCCTCTTGTTATGTAACTTTAATTGTTTTTTTTACAAAGTATATTTCTTATTTTAATTATTCTTACATTTTGTGTTCTTAGAAAACTCTTTCTTTTCTACATATTTGAATTTAAATGAATTATGAAAATATTTGGTTTCTTTCTTATATTAAATATTTATCGTAAAAGAAATATAGCATAACATTTCATTAAATGTAAAATTTATCAATAAAATTAACTTAGTTGATAAATAGTTGGTTCACTTATCAAAAAATATTGAATTCAACTCCTTGTTTTATGAGTTCAATTTTCATTCTTCGGGTCATTCCACCTACCATAAAACATTAATTTTTTATAAAATTAATTTTACTATTTCTTTCTTCCATCCTATAAATAATTTTTATTATTAATATCAAAATAAAAACTTTCCGTTATAAAATTTTAAATAATATATTTATTTAAGTCTTTAAATAAACACATTCTTAAGAGAAATTAAATTTATATAGAGTCTACATGATTTCTCCTCTCTCCAATCTGAACAAGATGAGAGAATGTTTAAAATAAAATTATCTTTCCTACTTTATCCTTCCATCACTTATGACATTAAATGTATGTTCTTATTTATTTTAGATACTAAACTCTGAATTTGATTGAGATATATAAATGTAACACTTTTTTGTTTTATAATAATAAAATTAATTAATATTATAAATTAATTGAATAATTTATTTACACTTGTTTAAAAAATTACATAGAAAACTAGTAGAGCACCCATACATCCGCACGAGTAACTTAATTTTTAATGTGAGAATGTAGTAAATCATAATTAAAAAGCTGTAATATGTAGAACTATAAATATTGAATTAAGGTTCACCAAATATAACAATAATGAATTTAATATTCAGTGTTTTTTTATATAAATAGTATAGAAATAAGACAAAATGGAATGTAACAAAAGTGCTAAAATAGTGTCTTTAAAATAACTTTAAAAAAGGATGTATTTTATAGTAATCTGAAAAACATAGAAATCAAATAGTAAGAATAAATATTATACAATGGTAGTGGCATTTGATAGTATAGTAAAACAATAAATAGGTTGGGTAGAAGTCTCATAATTAGTAAAATATGTTGCCATTGGAAAAAATTAGGAGTGAACTTGAGGACATATACGTTAATGACTCTTAGAATTATACATGAAAGTGTTATATTGATATATCATCAATGGAAGTGTAATATTAAATAAAAGATGTAGTAAAATAGAATCGTAGTTAGTTTTATAAATGATATATATATATATATATATATATATATATATATATATATATATATATATATATATATATATATATATATATATATATGAATGATATATGTATAAATATTTAAAAGTTATTGAAAAGAATATCTAAATAGTTTTGTCGAAAAAATTTGAAAACCATATTTGTTGTTTCATATAATGGCAATTTTTCTTTGTTATGAATTAAGAATTTCAAATCGATTTTGTTGAGCCCGGACATTACAACATAAATTTGATCATGATGAAGACTTCTTTTATTAAATAAATATATGTTTCATATACTTTTAAAGAGTTTTAATACACTATTTATTTGTTGTTGATGATCTTCAATAGTATATGACACGTGTACTCAATGTAGCAATGTAATTTGAAAATAGTAAACCAAAAATTAAAAAGAATAATATAATTATAGTGTTATTGAATAATTAAAAGTTAAACAAAATATGAACTTCAATGAAAAATCACTAATATTTAAGACATGATTGTCGTTAACATATATTGTTATTATAAAATTACTAACATATAAAATAAATATTTGGAAAATCACTAACATGATAAATTTAATATATCTAATCACTAAAAATATTTATAAATGTTTTGTTGATTAAAATAAAAAGATATTGGGGTGATAGTGACCGTGAATATAGTGAACTTTAGATAATTGAAAAATAATCCAAAAATTCCTCCTCGATATGGTATGGAAAATAACTAATAGGATTTTTGCAGAAAGATAGTGGCAAAAGATATATTTTCCAAAGATGGATACCAAAACCTAAACCAGTGAATAACTTTATTTCGTATTCGACAAATATTTATCGAACAGCTCGGTATTTTCATGAGGACAATAATTCAATTAAATGAGTATTAATAAAGAAAATTAAACCGACTGACTTTAAATATATATATATATATATATATATATATATATATATATATATATATATATATATATATATATATATATATATATATATATATATATATATATATATATATATATATATATTCTCGATCAATGGCAAGCCATCTCTTCAAGCCCAATAATATAAATATTCTCTTGTGGTATTTAGAAGATTTGCTACGAAATAGTAAAAGCATTGAGGAATACATACTCATAAATTTTCTTGTCATTATTATATTTTTCAATTTACTATTAAAGCATTAAGCCATACTCGTGTGTTCAATAAACTTCTTCCGTTAGGCCAATTTTAAACATACATGTAAGTTTTGTGGTCAACCATGCATAAGTTTTGTTAAAAAATTATATGCCCCAATTTATAATTTATTAAACCACCCTTCAAATTAGTTAGTCGGCACATCAACATTGTATATGCCATGCACTTTTATGTGCCATTTCAATTATAACATTAGGTGTCACTTTTTAAAATCATTTTTCTTTCATTTTCTTTCTATGTTTGCTTTTTGTATGCCATGTTTTAAAACCATGTCTCTGTCATTTTGTTTCTATGCATGTATTTTGCACGCACCTAATTAAAATCATGTATCTTTCTATTCTTTACCATGCATGTATTTTGTATTGAACACATGTATATTTTCCTCATTATATAAAAATAATAGTAACTTTTTATTCACTCATAAAAAAATTTATCATAAAAGCTTCTTTTATTCATATTTCTCACTCACCTGTAAAATTTATGGAGTATTTTTAACACTCTTGATTCTTTTAAGTTTGGTATACAACCTAGAAAAATGTAATCGGAAATAGACTTCAACTTTAATCCCTTGAAAATATATATTTTTAATATGTTACTTTTTATATTTATATTGTTGATCCTCTTGTTATGTAACTTTAATTGTTTTTTTTACAAAGTATATTTCTTATTTTAATTATTCTTACATTTTGTGTTCTTAGAAAAACTCTTTCTTTTCTACATATTTGAATTTAAATGAATTATGAAAAATATTTGGTTTCTTTCATATATTAAATATTTATCGTAAAAGAAATATAGCATAACATTTCATTAAATGTAAAATTTATCAATAAAATTAACTTAGTTGAAAATAGTTGGTTCACTTATCAAAAATATTGAATTCAACTCTTTGTTTGGTGAGTTCAATTTTCATTCTTCGTCATTCCACCTACCATAAAACATTAATTTTTATAAAATTAATTTTACTATTTCTTTCTTCCATCCTATAAATAATTTTATTATTAATATCAAAATAAAAACTTTCCGTTATAAAATTTTAAATAATATACTTATTTAAGTCTTTAAATAAACACATTCTTAAGAGAAATTAAATTTATATAGAGTCTACATGATTTCTCCTCTCTCTCCAATACTGCGAACAAGATGAAAGAATGTTTAAAATAAAATTATCTTTCCTACTTTATCCTTCCATCACTTATGACATTAAATGTATGTTCTTATTTATTTTAGATACTAAACTCTGCATTTGATTGAGTTCTATAAATGTAACACTTTTTTGTTTTATAATAATAAAATTAATTAATATTATAAATTAATTGAATAATTTATTTACACTTGTTTAAAAAATTATATAGAAAACTAGTAGAGCACCCATACATCCGCTCGAGTAACTTAATTTTTAATGTGAAAATGTAGTAAATCATAATTAAAAAGCTGTAACATGTAGAATTATAAATATTGAATTAAGGTTCACCAAATATAACAATAATGAAATAAATATTCAGTGTTTTTTTTATATAAATAGTATAGAAATAAGACAAAACGGAATGTAACAAAAGTGCTAAAATAGTGTCTTTAAAATAACTTTAAAAAATGATGTATTTTATAGTAATCTGAAAAACATAGAAATCAAATAGTAAGAATAAATATTATACAATGATAGTGACATTTGATAGTATAATAAAACAATAAATAGGTTGGCTAGAGGTCTCATAATTAGTAAAATATGTTGCCATTGAAAAAAATTAGGAGTGTACTTGAGGACATATAACTTAATGACTCTTAGAATTATACATGAAAGTGTTATATTGATATATCATCAATGGAAGTGTAATATTAAATAAAAGATGTAGTAAAATAGAATCGTAGTTAGTTTTTATAAATATATATATATATATATAATATATATATATATATATATATATATATATATATATATATATATATATATATATATATATCAATGTGATATATGTATAAATATTTAAAAGTTATTGAAAGAGAATATCTAAATAATATAGTGGAAAATTATTTTGAAAACCATATTTGTTGTTTCATGTAATGGCAATTTTTCTTTGCTATGAATTAAGAATTTTAAATTTGATTTTCTTTTGACCCTGGACATTACAACATAAATTTGATCATGACTGAAGACTTCTTTTATTAAATAAATATACGTGTCATATACCAAATAGTAAACCAAAATAGTAAACCAAAATTCAAAAAAGAATAATATACTTATAATTTTATTGAGTAATTAAAAGTTAAACAAGATATTTGGAAAATCACTAACATGATTAATTTAATATATCTAATAACTACAAATATTTATAAATGTTTTGTTGTTTAAAATAAAAAATAAATTA
The DNA here is from genome assembly GCA_021764765.1 of Vicia sativa. NCBI lineage: Eukaryota > Viridiplantae > Streptophyta > Magnoliopsida > Fabales > Fabaceae > Vicia > Vicia sativa. Next base: position 38,766,573 of record CM038792.1, read on the forward strand.
GGGTGATAGTGACCCGTGAATATAGTTACCTTTAGATAATTGAAAAAATAATCCAAAAACGCCTTCCTCAGACATGGTATGAAAAATAACTAATAGGATTTTGCGCAGTGAAAGATAGTAGCAAAAGATATAATTTAGCATCTTCTAACCTCATAAACTTCAAATCCAACCTGTGAAAAAAATAGACATAAACCTCAAACATTAATAAAATTTGTAAAAGATTTATAAAAGTTTTAAATAATTAAAAGTTATAAAAGTTTTATGCAAGAAATTTAGGGTCATTAGCATCATTACTTATGTCAAACAACCTTGTATAAAAGCTTAAGCACCATCCATTGAAAATATATTGCGTTGAAAACTCGCTTTGCTCATAATGTTTAGGTCATAAAATCAAACCACACATAATATAGTCTAGAATCAAGTGATTAAAGTTTCTTATACATGCTGAAATAAAAAAATCATTATCTATGTTACTAACGATTTTCAAACTTATTGAATTCATAGATACATAAACTCACAACTGTAGGACAATAAAGCCACGATACAATTTGTTGAATTCAAACCAATCTTTGGAAGATATCAAGTAAGAAGCATAAAAATGCAACATAAGATTCACGGTAACATTTCAACAAACACAAAGCGTGTAACCATTAAAAACACACAAAACATTCCGACATTGAAATTAATTTGGTTTATGTAAATGTGATTTCTAACCTCTAGTAGGGTGGATTTGAATGGTGAAGCAAATACCATCTGATATAAAGAGATCATCTTTAAAGGATAGGGAAAGGTTCTATACAAAAACATTTCGTTCAATTTTTTTAAATTGCACTTTTAAGATAGATTTTATTTTTGGAAAAAAAAATTAATTTAAATATATTAAGAATTGTAATCAAATTTAGCGTAATTTTTGTTATAAATAGTTCACAATTTTCTCAATAAAGGAGACCACTTTTTTCACAACACACAAAATGTTATTTTGAATTCATTCACAAGTTCCAACATATATTCAATAACAATTAGGAACAACATTCAAATACATAACTTTTATCAATCTGATAAAGAATAATCACTCCTAACCTATGCAACCCATCCTGTGAGTCTATTTTTATCATCTTCTAACCTCATAAATTTCAAATTCAACCTGTGAAAAAAAACACATAAACCTCAAACTTTAATAAACCCATATTCAAACTAAAGCATAAAAGTTGTAAAAGTAAACAATAAAAGTTTTAAATAAATAAAAGTTGTAAAAGTTTTATGCAAGAATTTAGAGTCATTAGCATCATTACTTATGTAAAACAACCTTGTATAAAAGCTTAAGCACTATCCATTGAAAATATATTTCAGTGAAAACTCGTTTTGCTTATAATGTTTAGTTAATAAAAATCAAATCACACATAATATAGTCTAGAATTAAGTGATTAAAGGTTCCTATACATCCTGAAATACAAAAATCATTATCTATGTTACTAACGATTTTCAAACTTACTGAATTCATAGTACCATAAACTCACAACAGTAGAACAAAAAAGCCACGATACAATTTGTTGAACTCAAAACAATTTTAGAAGATATCAAGTAAGAAGAATAAAAATGCAACATAAGATTCACGGTAACATTTCAACAAACACAAAGTGTGTAACCATTAAAAACACACAAAACATTCAGACATTCAAATTGATTTGGTTTATGTAAATCTCATTTCTTACCTCCAGTAGGGTGGATTTGAATGGTGAAGCAAATACCATCTGATATAACCAGACCATCTTTAAAGTGTAGGGAAAGTTTCTATAAAAAAACATTTCGTTCAATTTTTTAAAATTTCACTTTTAAGATAGATTTTATTTTTGGAAAAAAATTAATTTAAATATATTAAGAATTGAAATCAAATTTAACCTAATTTTTGTTATACATAGTTCACACTTTTCTCAATAAAGGAGACCACTCTTTTCATAACACACAAAACCTTATTTTGAATTCATTCACAAGTTTCAACATATATTCAATAACAATTACGAACAACATATCAACTGTACAGTAACAATCACTCCTAACCTATGCAACCCATCTTGTGAGTCTATTTTTATCATCTTCTAACCTCATAAACTTCAAATCCAACCTGTGAAAAAAAACAGACATAAACCTCAAACTTTAATAAAACCAGATTCAAACTAAACCATAAAAGTTGTAAAAGTAAACCATAAAAGTTTTAAATAAATTAAAGTTGTAAAAGTTTTGTGTAGTAAATTTAGAGTCATTAGCATCATTACTTATGTCAAACAACCTTGTCTAAAAGCTTAAGCACCATCCATTGAAAATATATTGTAGTGAAAACTCGTTTTGCTTATAATATTTAGGTAATAAAATCAAATCACACATAATATAGTCTAGAATCAATTGATTAAAGTTTCTTATACATCCGAAATACAAAAATCATTATCTATGTTACTAACGATTTTTAAACTTCATGAATTCATAGATACATAAACTCACAAAGAGAAGAATAAAGCCACGATACAATTTGTTGAATTCAAACCAATCTTTGAAGATATCAAGTAAGAAGAATAAAATGCAACATAAAATTCACGGTAACATTTCAACAAACACAAAGCGTGTAACCATTAAAAACACACAAAACATTTCGACATTCAAATTGATTTGGTTTATGTAAATCGATTTCTTACCTCCAAAGTGTAACACCGTATAATATACATCTAGAGTATATACATTATACATAGTATTATTTGCATCGATACAATCATAGTGCCTAACGCATCTGTATATACATGTCCTTAGAATAAAAATACAATACATGGTACATGTCATACAATAGTGCCTATAAATAAATAAAAACTAAGATCTAAGTATAATATCCATCATTGTGAAATACATAGCGAAGATTATGAACTCAAATCCATGAAACATCATTCATGAGCTTCCTCTTGTCTTTAACCCGCAAAGAACACGAAAACAACAATAATGATGGGGTGAGATAATAATCTCAATGAGTCCTCCTATACTATGGGTCCACTCGGCCTATAGGTTTCTACCTAATTTCTAACTCAAGTATTCACCTTCGTTACGATGCATCACCGCACCATGTAACTAGGACTTGAGCAACTAAGGGATAATCGCAATGTATGGAAACATGTCACTTGAGTGCACCCACTCAATAAATCACTATTCGGATACGACAAACATCTTTCCCCAAACCGGAACTACGTCTAGTTCAGGGCTTGGGTCACGAATGTTTGTATTATTCGACTTTCATGTGGATATCAGGTTTCCCATGGGACTCGAACCCACTTTAGAAACCATCACTCGTATGGGACTCGAACCCACTTTGAGTATCTTTCACCGTATGGGACTTGAACCCACTTAGGTGTCCACGTCTCTATGGGACTCGAACCCACTTATGAGACAAACTCTTTTATGGGCTCAAACCATTTATGAGGTGTGAATCATGGTACCTACATCCCAAGCACACTCTACATAAGTATCTCAGTTGGGATGTCGTACAATCAAGGGAAAACTCCGAATACATGATTAGGTTCTCATATACTCGTGATTGTTCTCATCAATCACTAGGTGATCCTTGTCACCAATTCTCATGGAATCATAACATGATCCATTCTCATACATAAAACATACATGTTCCATACAAAGCATGTTCATTTATTATTCGAGCGAATACTTGACTATGATACACACCGAGGTATCATTCATCCAAGTTTCACCACTTAAGACATTTCATAACCTAAGTTATCTTTCAAGTTCATTCACCTAGTTATACTCCTAGGTTTCCTCACTTATCATCATAGTGTTTTACTCAATCATCATGTTATCAACATAATCAATAGTTTATAACATTTATCTCATCACACGGTTCAATATATTAGCGTATCACAATGTCATCCAATTTATGGCATATACATTAGCGTATCACAATGTCACCCATGAATACACATAACGCAATATTCCTTAACAACACTAGGCAAATCATAAATTTCCTTCTCATAACTTGATGAGGCATTGTATTCTTTTTCTAATGATTTCAACCTCATCACAAACGAAGGTACAATTCTTGTTTTATAGTGAAAAAATGAATCAATTCATTTCACAATCAAGCGTACAAAGAACACACATAATAATCCAACTTGTCCTAATAAACCATAGACAATTCCATCACAAAACTCACTCCATTCTTAATTATTCTACTTTCACACTACATAATGAGTATTCGTCAATTACTCTATGGTAGGTTAATCAAACTCAAAGAAATTCTACAATGGAATAGCTGATAGAGACACCTCTCTATATTGTAGTTCTATCAATTATCTATCTAATGCTTTTGACCACATCCAAAATGGATTTACGAAACTCGTTTAATTCATCATTTTGACATAATAAAAATATTAATGTTAAATTTATTCATTGCACAATGATTGCATGACGCACCCTAGGCCAAGTGGTAAGGCTCTCGCTCCATAACCGAGGAGCTGGATATTCCGATCGATTGACATTCGTGTTTCAAGCAAGCTTATGTTCCATTATGAAGTTTTTGGTAAATTAAAAAATGCTTTTCATTGAATTCTAAAAGTTAACTACTGGTCATGTCATTACTAATTGGACGTTATGCTAGTAAATACATTAAGTATGATGTACATAATTAGCAATGAGAGGATATCATTCTTTTAGAGAATATATTTAGCCATGAAGAGAAACTATTGGAATATTTTAAACAAAAGCAACAAAGGTTGTATCCCATGAGATATTTAATGGGAATATTGACTGCAAATTGGCTCTATAAAAATAGTAGACCTTGAATTGATATATCCAAAACATTAAGGATAGACTAGTATAAGGCTATTAAACCTATGTTAAATTAGTTCCTATGCTTGTAATCACTCAGACAATGTTCAGCTACTAATTTCGTAACTTATTCTATGTGAATTCTTCTTCTATCCTGTAAGTTGCATCGACTGCTAGTAATTGGTCTAAGTTGTTCGACCAACAAGTTTGAAATTTAGATAAATCAAGTTTACAATAGATATTATGACTAATTATTTTATTGGAATAATAAACACCAAAACATGTCATCATATATCTAATCATGTTATAATATATCCAAACATTTCATACCATGAACTTCATATCATACAAGAATCAACACTACTAATTTCATTTCATACTCATAACAAAACACACAACCTAAATTCCCTTTTCATGGATGTTCCCCACTAAAGTTATTTAACTAAGAACTCACCTTAAAATCATGAATATGATGGAAATTGATGAAAGGAAATGAATATGAATATAGATTCTAAGCTTCCTCATCTTCTATATTTTCCCTTGTTCTTTTTCTTTCCTTTCTTTTATTTGGATATCTCTTCTCTTCTTACCCACTTTTTTTCTTTTCTTCTTATACAACATACATATAATAATAATATATATAATGTGTGGCTAGTAACCAAAGTTTATAATAAAATATCTCAATTGATATTTTCTTACTACTAGATCAAATGACTCATTACTAATGTTATTAATATACTCTTTCGAATATTAATTAATAATGGTCAAGTATCTTTTAATAAATATTGATATTTTTGAGTTCATTAATTATTCTATTGACCTCAACGACATCAACTAACAACTAATAGAGTAGTTAGGGATATATGGATATTACAAGTAGGTTGGATTTGAATGGTGAAGCAAATACCATCGATATAAAGAGACCATCTTTAAAGGATAGGAAAGGTTCTATAAAACATTTCGTTCAATTTTTAAAAATTGCACTTTTAAGATAGATTTTATTTTAGGAAAAAAAATATATTAAGAATTGAAATCAAATTTAACCTAATTTTTGTTATAAATAGTTCACACGCTCACAATAAAGGAGACCACGTTTTTCATAACACACAAAACCTTATTTTGAATTCCCCATCCCTGTGAAACTATTTTTCATCTTCTAACCTCATAAACTTCAAATCTAACTTGTGAAAAAAAGTACATAAACCTCAAACTTTAATAAAACCATATTCAAACTAAACCATAAAAGTTATAAAAGTAAACGATAAAAGTTTTAAATAAATAAAGAAGCTTAAGCACCATCTATTGAAAATATATTGCAGTGAAACTCGTTTTGCTAATAATGTTTAGGTAATAAAAATCAAATCACACATAATATAGTCTAGAATCACCACGATACAATTTGTTGAATTCAAACCAATCTTTGGAAGATATCAAGTAAGAAGAATAAAATACCACATAAAAATGCAACATAAGATTCACGGTAACATTTCAACAAACACAAAGCGTGTAACCAAGCAAATACCATCTGATATAAAGAGACCATCTTTAAAGGATATGGAATGGTTCTATAAAAACATTTCGTTCAATTTTTAAAATTGCACTTTTAAGATAGATTTTATTTTAGGAAAAATTAATGTAAATATATTAAGAATTGAAATCAAATTTAACCTAATTTTTTTATAAATAGTTCATATGTTCTCAATAAAGGAGACCATTTTTCATAACACACAAAACCTTATTTTGAATTCCCCATCCTCATGAGACTATTTTTTCATCTTCTAACCTCATAAACTTCAAATCCAACCTGTGAAAAAAGACATAAACCTCAAACTTTAATAAAACCATTCAAACTAAACCATAAAAGATGTAAACGAGAAAAGTTTTAAATAAATAAAAGTTGTAAAAGTTTTATGCAGAAATTTAGAGTCATTAGCATCATTACTTATCTCAAACAACCTTGTATAAAAGCTTAAGCACCATCCATTGAAAATATATTAGGTGAAAACTCGTTTACTCATAATGTTTAGGTAATAAAAATCAAATCACACATAATATAGTGCGGAATCACCACCATACAATTTGTTGAATTCAAACCAATCTTTGAAGATATCAAGTAAGAAGAATAAAAATGCAACATAAGATTCGGTAACATTTCAACAAACACAAAGCGTGTAACCAAGCAAATACCATCGATATAAAGAGACCATCTTTAAAGGATATGGAAAGGTTTTAAAAAACATTTCGTTCAATTTTTAAAATTGCACTTTTAAGTTAGATTTTATTTTAGGAAAAAAATTAATTTAAATATATTAAGAATTGAAATCAAATTTAACCTAATTTTATAAATAGTTCATTTTCTCAATAAAGGAGACCACTTTTTTCATAATACACAAAAACCTTATTTTGAATTCATTCACAAGTTTTAACATATATTCAATAACAATTACGAACAACATTCACATACATAACTTTTATCACCGTATAAAGAATAATCACTCCTAACCTATGCAACTTCAAATCTAACCTATGAAGAAAAAGTACATAAACCTCAAACTTTAATAAAACGATTCAAACTAAACCATAAAAGTTGTAAAAGTAAACAATAAAAGTTTTAAATAAATAAAAGTTGTAAAAGTTTTATGCAGAAATTTAGAGTCATTAGCATCATTACTTATGTCAAACAACCTTGTATAAAAGCTTAAGCCCCATCCATTGAAAATATAATGCTGAAAACTTGATTTGCTCAATGTTTAGGTAATAAAATCAAATCACACATAATATAGTCTAGAATCAAGTGATTAAAGTTTCTTATACATCCCGAAATACAAAATCATTATCTATGTTACTAACGATTTTCAAACTTATGAATTCATAGAACCATAAACTCACAACATGAGAACAAAAAGCCACGATACAATTTGTTGAATTCAAACCAATTTTAGAAGATATCAAGTTAGAAGAATAAAAATGCAACATAAGATTCACGGTAATATTTCAACAAACAAAAGTGTAACCATTAAAAACACACAAACATTCAAACATTCAAATTGATTTCGTTTATGTAAATCTAATTTCTTACCTCGATAGGTGGATTTAATGTGAAGCAAATACCATCCGATATAAAGAGACCATCTTTAAATGATAGGGAAAGGTTTTCCAATTTTACCGACTATTGTATTTCCCATGGTTTCATTGAGCAATGTGAAATTTATTTTCCATTTGAAATTTGATAAGCCACCTTTAAATTGTAACGTGAACCAATATCGAATAATGGTCAATCAATATATAATAGTTGAATAATTAAAATTTTAGTATAAATAAATTAATTCAAAATAATTTAAAAATCTATTGTGACACATAGCAATATTAAATATCAAATGAATATGGTCAAGCCTTCAAATAGTCATTTTAACGTGAAATCAAAAAGTTTGAACTTGAAATCAAAGGGGTTATTGTTGTTTTTTTAAGATTTTGATTTTTATAGATAGATAATAGAATAATAGATTTACCAATGATTGATGTGTCGCCTTCCGAGTCTCCCATTTTGAGGTTTTATTAAAATATAAATCTCATTTAAGTAAGCTATGTTTTTTAAATATCGACTTCTCAAAGTCTTCAAATATAAATTTTTATTAAATAATTTCATTTAATCCTTCCATTTAAAAATTATAATAGTCTTTATAATATTTTTTCTTAATTCCTAAGACTATAATTTATAAAGTTATTCATAAAATATTAAAAAAATTAAATTAAATTTTGTTTAATATACTTTTAATAAAATTATTTAAATATAAATAATATTATAATAATATTTTATATATGGGTTTATTTCTTATATTTTGTTAAGAAAAGATAAAAATATTAGATTCTCATATATAAAAATAATTTTAGGTAATATATATATTTTCATGTTATTATAATAAACTCAATATATTAAAATATAAAATATATAACTCTATAATAAAACTAACATTTTTTTTAAAATTTTTATATTATTCTTATTCTAATATTAATTTATTTTGGTTTGAACTATTATAAATCTATAATTTAATTTTTATTCCATAACCACCTACCATTAGTTAGTTATTCCAGATCTATCGCTTTAACTTTAATGCTAACATAAAAATTATTTAATAAACTTTTGTGCAACATTTTATTGATATTTATCATTTATTATTTTATTAAATAATTAGTAGACTAGTGATTTTTATAATGTATACATTAGGGTTCTTCATTGTTTTGGACCATTCAAAACAAATTGAAATTCAAACTAAACCATGGTGTTTGGGTCGAACATTTTATTAGTTCAACAAAATCAAACCAACCGTTTTTCCCATATTTTTCCATAGTAAACTATTGTTAACCTAACTAATCACGT